>VZRL01004143.1:294811-323790 GCA_013397895.1 Origma solitaria | reverse complement strand
GGGAAGGGAAGGGAAGGGAAGGGAGGGGAAGGGAAGGACGTCGTGGGCAGTGTGGTTCATCTCCTCTGCCTGAGCCTGGAGCAGGGCTCTTCCCAGCTCCGGCTGTTTTATAGCCACAGCCGGAAACTTCTTGGGGATGCTGTTGCATGTGGGATGGGATAACAGCACAGGGAAGCAGCAGAGCCTCCCAGCTCCTCGTGGGCCTGGAATCCTCACCTGGGGCTGTGCAATCCCATTCGCAGTTTTCCCACCATCTGAGAAAGGACTGTGTAGGTCAGGAGCAGAGGGAGGGCATCCAGCATAGGATGGGCAGGGAAGTGGCAACAGGGAAAGGAGCTTTGTGAGGATGTTTGCTGTGGAGTGATCTTGAAATTGTTCTCTTTCCATTGGCAGAATAAATTCCTGCATTGAGCGAGGGGTGGTAATACATCAGAGACACGGGGAGAAATTCTAGGCCATTCCTTTGGTCTCAGAGAGTGAAAATCTTTCAGGGAATCTTCCAGACAGATTTTGCTGTGCTGTAAAGAAATGTAATTGTTTCCCAAAGATGTCTAGACTTGATAGTTGTCATGTTAATGCTCAGGAGAGAAACTGCTCCTTGCTTTCATGTGGAGCCACCTGCCCATGGAATGGGAGGTTTGCCTGCAGGATACCCCTGGAGCTGCTCAAGGCCAGGCTGGATGGGCTCTGGTGGAAGGTGTCCCTGCCCATGGCAGGGGGTGGAACTGGATTGTCTTTCAGGTCACTCCCAACCCAACCCAGCCCAACCCAACTCAACCCAATCCATTCCGTGGCTCTGCGATGGCTCACTGGGCCCACATGTGTCTTTTGGCAGGGCTGTCTGAGTGTAGCCCTCACAGTGCCTGGAGCTTCTCTTTAGTGGCCTCTCCGTGTGGATTCTTCCTCAGCAGGAAAAGCTGGGCATGTTTCAGTCCTATCATCTGCTGATCCCTCGTGGCACCTTCCCCGTGTCCCCAGGGCTGCTGCTGGCAGCACCGTGACTTCTACAAAGCATCTGCTTCCCTTGGACCCTGGAAGGGCAAACTTCCACCTCACCCCCTGATATCCCAGCTCCCATTCCGGGGCCTGTCTGCTCCATCCTCTCTCCTGCAGCAGCCGGTGTGGAGGGGCTCCCTCTGCTCATTTTTGTGCCGCTCTTCACGGCACGCCTGTTCCTCGCAGCCTGCGTCCTTTTCAAGAGGAACTTGAAAAGCCCAGAGATACCAGGTGTCTGCCTCTGTCTGGATTCCGGGATGATAGGATTATTCATCTTAGGAAGCTGCAGCTGGGTACAGTCGGTGGTAAAAGACCAGACTGAACATTTTGTGCCTCGTTACTACTCGAGCGCCTTGGAACTCGCGCTATTTCCAGACGGCTTCCTGTTCTTTCTCGGTGACCTTGCCTCGCTTTTCTGGCACACCGAGCCCACTCCAAAAGTTAGACCTTAGATCCTGAAAAACTTAACTTCTGACGGAAGTAACCCTGGGGGAAAACTTTTGGAGGATCAGAGCTTTTGCTGCCTTTGAAAGAGGTGGGCAGTGACTTTTCCTCAGCCTCAAAGTCAGGATCTTTTCCAAGAGCGGTGAGGACCCCACATGGAGGGGTGGGTTTTGTCAACAAATGCATGGAGCAGCTTGGACACCTTTTACCCCATCTCTTGGCTGAAGGAGTCCTGCAGCAGGCTGGGGTAATTCAGGCACCTTCCTACAATCCAAGCACTGTTGGTGGTGTCAGGAATGAAGCTGGAATGCTCCTCCAGGGAAGTTTGTCTGCCCTGGTCCTTACAGACATACCGAAAATTTGTAAAAGAAACATTTACTTTTGGTTTCTTCTGACATGGGCCATGGCAGGTTGGCTGGAAGGAGCAGAATGAGAAGTCCAGACTTACCTGGACTAAAATATGTGTGGGGCACCATGGTTATTTTTTCATCTATTCAGTTTGGAATTTCAAAGTAAAGGGCAACAGAAGGGATATTTTTCAGTTCTCACACCTGAATGTTCAACTCCAATTTTTCAACTCCAATTTTATCTCACTTTTGAACTTACAGAATAATTGGAAGTAGTCAGAGAGAACACAGAGAATCAGGGCAGGAATAAAGAAGTACCCCACTGGATCCTGCTATTGTGCCAGGAATGTTGAGCTGTTAATGTACACCACTGCTGATCCATTCACATTCAGAAACGTGGAATTCCTGTAATATCCAGAATACCCCAAAACAGTTCACAGAGGATGTAACTGCTCCTCCCATGACCAAGGTCTCATCTCTTACGTAGCGTTAAACATTTGGGGCTCCTGCTTTGCAGGAATTTGTGTGCTCCTTTGGTTTACAGGGATTGATTTAAATCAAATTTTCTGATTTACTTATTGCCGTCCATGCTGGGATGGGCATTTCCTGCTCCTGATTCCATCCCCTTCAGTAATAACCACATAAAGCCCAGCAGAGGCAAATCCAAAGGAGTTTTCCTCACCTTTAAAGGGGAAAATTGGAATGTGATGGATACTACAAATGGAGCTTGTTGCTTTCTGGAACGGCTGCTTCTGGAGAAAGGGAAAAGTTAAGCTGGAGTGGGAGTTGGAGCAAAAGGCTCACACGAAAACATTCCCAGTGCTGAAACTTTGCAGGTATTGTAGGCTCAGAGAACTTCCATCCTTTTAGGAGAGGTAAGGGCAGGGGAAGGAGACTGGGATACAAAATTCCAGATCCATGTATAAAGCTGCCAAAGTAATAATGCGGGATCTTATCAGCGGGAGCTGGTGAGGAGGGAACATCACAGTCATTCCTGGCCCTGGAAACGGCTTAGCCTCATAAACCCGAGCCCCAGACATTCTCAGTAGGATGTGTCTGACCGAGATCAGTCTCTTGCCCAGGGAGCTGGGCTGGGAGGGATCGTTTCCCTGTGGAGCTGCCCATGGGAATTTCTGGCACGGGATTGCTGGCTGTCAGCTGCCCAATGGCGGGAAGGGGCCACGTGGGATGGATGCCCCAGAAAAGAGATGAGAGGTGCTCGTTCTTCCAGATCTTTGTGTCTTGGCTGCTGCTGGAAGCCACACTGTTTCCCCTGCCTGTCTCCCAGTTCAGCTGATTTATTCTGCCCGGCCTCCGGTGCTCCAGGAGGTATCCCAAACATGCTACGCCGGAGCCAAGGGAGCGGATCCTGAAATCGGAGCCACGGCCTGAGACTTCAGTAAACAAGATGGGGGGACATGAAGCAGAGAGTCTGGCCAACTTAGGGATCGCTGTAAAACAACCCAATGGAGCAGTTCTCCCAGGAATTTGTCTCCCAGAAATCCCTCTCCCAGAAATCCCTCTCCCAGAAATCCCAGCCAGCTGTGCTTTGCGTCCACCCATAGCCAATGATTCTTTGGGCAGTTGATTTGGTGTGTGCATTCTTGGCAAGTTTTTCTTCACCTCCAAATTTACCTTATTTTTACAGAATCTGAACTTGAGATCTTTTTGAGTACCTGATTTACACCCCCCCAAACTGTAGAATTTTGCCAAAACAGGTGGCAGATAACAAAAACTTAAAACCAAACCCAGAGTCTGGCTGCCTGCTGGGGAAGAGGAGAATCAGTCAAAGCTTCTGGAATGTTTGCTGGGTCATGCCTTAACTCGGCCTTTAAGAGGACACATTCAGGGAGTGCTGATTGATGCCTCCTGTTTTGGGATTTTTTGGTGTGGATTGAGATTCAAGTTGGGAGCAGGATACAGCATTAAGCTACTCTGGATGCCAGGAAATATTTATCAGCCAGAAGCATTCCAATTTTGCTCTCCCTTCCACTAATTGCAGCTATTCAAAATATCTCTCATAAGCACCCAGGAGCCAGTCCGAGCTGGGGGCAGGAAGGATCTCCAAGCTTGTTTGGCAGCTGGAGAAGTGGCTGTGGAAGTCCTAAAGCAAGATGTCTCCATGAAATGCATCCTGGTTCTCTCTGGGAAATGGGATCTTGCTGTCTGCACTGCACAGCACTCCTGGCTGCTGGAAGATTTTGGAACATTACCTTCCCACTAATAATGACTAAAGGGAAATAGTTTAACTCCACTTGCCTTAAAAAGAAGTTTCTCTCTGACAGTTTCCCTACTGATAAGGTGTCAGTCCCCCTTCCAGGCAGACAAGTTGGAGCACTGAAGACAATTGAGGAATGTGATGGCAAAATCCTCTGTATCAGTGAGTCCTCACGGCAGGCTGACAGTTGATAAATACCTGGAAATGCTCTACATTTTTCCCGTTACCTTTATTAATATTAATATATGCTAAAGGAGCACCAGCAACACTAACTGCAGGTACAGTTGAACATTTGTGTAGTTTTCAGAAATAGTGGGAGCAGTGACATTAAACATATGCAGGAATCCCCATAGTTATGAATATTTACAAATATTGATTTTGGCAAGAGCACCTAATTCAGATGTTCTGAGCTCCCTAATACAGCGTGTGTGTCTATCACATGGTGCTCCTCAAACCTGGGGCTGAGTTAGTCTCAGATCCCAGGATTTCCCTCAGTGAATCACTTTGCAGTGAAATGTCAGTATTTGGGAAATACAGTTGGGGAATAAACCCCCTGCTCGAGCTGCGTGTGATGAACACACAGGGTCTGAATGGGCCATGCCTGTTTGAATTTTCCTTGATTGCTTGAAATGAATCAGAAACGGATGTGTTTCTGATGTTTTTTCTGACAGCGCAACAATCCCACCCTGTGCATCTCTGAGAGCATTGTCCAAACAAACACTCCAGGAGCTCAGGCAGCCTCGGGGCTGTGCCCATTCCCTGGGGAGCCTGGGCAGTGCCCCACCACCCTCTGGGGAAAAACCTTTCCCTGATATCGAGCCTCAATTTCTGTTTCCCCATAACGTTCCTGATAAGAAATATTCATGGCCTGAGAAGACACATGGATGGATTTTCTTTCCTCATTTTCCTAGGCTGCAGCAGACACCAACAGTGATTTCTTTTCATTTTTCATGGATACAATCGGAGACGTGGCTTCATTATTTTATTTTTTTCAATTTTTTTCAACTTCGAAATGATTTGAAAAACTATATTAAGAATAGGCTTTGTGGAAACTGGGGTCAAAATGAGCAGAGACAATACATCCCTAATGAAACTTCCCTAAACCATCCAGCTACAAATTGGGCTTTTCATTCCCGTTTCACTCCAGATGTCAATGAAAGCACAGCTCCTTCTAAAGCAGCCTAATGTATGTAAACCATCGCGGGAAGCAGAGCCCGCAGAGCCTAGGAGACTGCAGATGGAGAGAAAAGGCTCCTGATTCCATAAAAATAACAAAACCTGTTTTACCATATTGTGCATTAAATATTGTTCATTTGCATACTTTCCATGGCAAGGTTCTCAAAGCCCACCATGTGGTGGACTTGTTGGAAGTCGGAAAAGAGACTCTTTCCCCAAATGGAGATGTGTTAGTAGAAGCTGCTGCTTAATTAGAAAACAAAAATAACTGCTTTTCTCTATTTTTTCCCTCCTTTTCTAGGTTCGGGGTTTTTTTTGAGTGTGGATTTTGGTTGTTTACATATAATTCAGTAGAATTAGGAAGGAAAGCATAGGTGCACTCACTGCAGATAACTGGATTTTACAGCAGCCTGCCTGCTTGGAACAGGCAGCGGCAGGGATTCCTCTGTAGAGAGTTTCCAGCAGATAGCCAGGCAGATTGTAAATACCTCTTAGATTGGGTTTTTTGCATCTTTATATAGAATGGTGTAATTTTATTTGTATCTGTGGTGTGTTCGTGGCTGAAGCATTCGGTGGTGCAAGTGTGCAGTGCCACCAACAAATCAGAGGATCCTAGAATGGCTAGAGCCGGAAGGGACTCACAAGGATCATCAAGTCCAACTCCTGGCCCTGCACAGGACACCCCAACAATCACAATTAAAGGGATTAAAAGAAAAACATGCTTCAGGAGAAGGAAAAACCGTGGAGCGGGAGTCTTGCATATGCAGGAGCTGGCAGGGTTTGGCTGAGGACGGATTAAGATGTTCTTGGAGAGAGCAAGTTCCCTGTCCTAATAGCCATGGCTGGGACCCTGCCCACAGCAGGGGCTTGGAACGAGCTGACCTTGCAGGTTCCTTCCAACCCAAACCATCCGTAATTCCGTTCTCCCCACCCCTCTCCGCCTCGGGGATTTCGCGGGAGCGGTGGGTGGCATCCGAGCCCAGGCCCCGGAGAGGTCGGGGCTTTGGAGCTGGAGGCTGCCAGCTCGCAGTCAATCTGCTGCTTTATAAGCTGCCAACGTAAAGAGTGTGGGGTGGGCGCTGTGCTCCGGAGGCTCTGCAGGCTCTGCAGGGCTCCGGCCTTGGCAGGAGGCCGAGGAGCAGCCCCCGCGCTCGGCTCGGCTCGGCTCGGCTCGGCTCGGCTCGGCTCGGCTCGGCTCGGCTCAGCTCGGCTCGGCTCGGCTCGGCTCGGCTCAGCTCGGCTCGGTGTGCACCGTGCTGGGGAGGATGCGGATCAAACTGGGAGGTGGCAAATCTCGCTCTCGGCTTTGCTTTTTTAAGAGAGAGTGTTTTTTAGCCCCACGGAGGGCCCTTCGCGCCTCTCGGAGCTGCTGAGATGTGCTGTGTGTCACCTGCTCCTGGCTGGCTCCCGGGACACAGCACACCAAACTGCCACCTCCAGCCTCGTGGGGATCCCCTCTGCACCCACACAGGGGCACGCACCCCAAATCTCCCGCGGGGTTGGTGAGGACACTGACACCTTCCCGCTGCTGGCACTGGGGGAACCAAGGAGGGACTTGCACTGGGGCAGGAGCCTTCGGTGCTTCCAGTCTTGACCATCCCATTTGATGGAAGCTTGGCAAATATTTACCTGGTATAGACATCGTGGCTCCTGATTATTCCCTTGAATGTGGGCGAGTCCAAAGGGCCAGGGTAAATCCTTCCTGGGGAAGTTATTCGGGGAGTTATTTTTCTTATTTATTGAAGCAATTCTTTTTGTAATTAATCACAGAATCTCAGCATGGTTTGAGTTAGGTGGAACATTAAATTCCATCTCCTTCCACCCCCTGCCATGAGCAGGGACACCTTCCACTGTCCCAGGCTCCTCAAGCCCCATCCAGCCTGGCCTTGGACACTGCCAGGGATCCAGGGGCAGCCTGGGATAGTTATAAATAAATCACATTTATTTAAAATCGTGTGATGGAGATGAAAGGAAGGCCTGTGCTTGTCCCTTTTTCCATGAATTAAGCACCATCACTGTCACCTGGCTGCAGCCTCTGCCTTGGCTCTGGGAAGGCCGATGGTGTTCATTTGCTTCTTTTCCCTCTTCCCTTCTCCGCAGCAGCAGCAGGAGATGCTGGCCATGAAGCATCAGCAGGAGCTGCTGGAGCACCAGAGGAAGCTGGAGCAGCACCGGCAGGAGCAGGAGCTGGAGAAGCAGCACCGAGAGCAGAAACTGCAGCAGCTGAAAAACAAAGAGAAAGGGAAAGAGAGTAAGTGGCCAAAGCTCACTCCTTTGGGTGCTGGCAGGGGGATGGGAGCCGTGAAGGAATTTCAGAAAGCTGGAACAACCTCCTTGAGGGCACGGGGAGCTTGTGGGGACTCATCGGAGGGATTGACGGGAAGAGAGAAATGTATTTCTCTGCTTTATCTTCATTTTTGTCTCGCTAAATGCCATTTTAGCGTTTTTCAAAAGGAAGCGTATCCTCTCTTCCCTTGATTTAACATTTTTTGAAGTATTTTTGGCAGCATTCCTAATGGAGGCAGAATATTAAGCCCATAAAATACGCCAGATGCACGCTGCACTTCTTTTCTCTTTCTGCTGCTCTGAATTTCACTCCTTTTAAGATGTAGCGGAGTTCTCAGCTCTCTTCCATTCAGCAGGAGCTTTTCTGTCAGGAGGTTACAGCTTGTGGCTTCCTTCCCCCCGCGTGTCATTATGCACTTGAGGAGATCATTGTGGCCTCACAATGTCCCTTATCAGAGACTTGTTCGGGCTTCTTTTGCAAGTGAATGAGAGGAAAAATACCTCACCAAGTTGTGCCATCGACTCTTGGGGTGGGAAATGAGGAGCTGGTGATGGGACAAGTGGGGGAAGGGTACCAGGAGATGGGAACCAGTAATAAGATAGAGCTTCAAGAACTTTTCTAGCAGGAAGAGACTGGGGTTTGTCTGGGAGGCCTTTTAAGTGTTAGGAAGACCAGAGGTTGAGAATCCCTAAGCATTTCCACTTCCCCTTGCTGCTCCGATCAGCTGTTGATGTTGGATCCACGTTTTGCTGGACCTCTGCACAACTGCTGCCTGGACATCCTCATTAAAGTAATCTGGAAAGAAATAAAAATGCCTCCATCTCTGTAAAATGGGATCAAAGCGCTTTTTGGGTGAAACACAGAGGTGTAGAGGAAAAAACCTAGAATTTGGGGATATTAAGTTGAAGATCCTGTTGCCATGGCTACAGTTTTATTTTTAAATTACTTTTTATTTAAGAAGTACTGTGGAGTAGAATCATTATTGCACCTCAGCTTTTAAGTATACCTAAGTTATTTTTCTCACATCACAAAATTTGGCAAAGAGCAGCTAAAATTGTCCTGATCTGAAATGTGACGAGAGTGTGAGAGAGGTAGAGTTTGTTCTACAAACAGCTCTGCTCTGGAGCCAGGCTGGCAGAGCTGGGGTTGCTCACCTGGAGAGGAGAATGCTCCAAGGTGAGCTGAGAGCCCTTCCAGTGCCTAAAGGGCTCCAGGAGAGCTGGAGAGGGACTGGGGACAAGGGATGGAGGGACAGGACACAGGGAATGGCTTCCCACTGCCAGAGGGCAGGGATGGATGGGATACTGGGGAGGAATTGTTCCCTGTGAGGGTGGGCAGGCCCTGGCACAGGTGCCCAGAGAAGCTGTGGCTGCCCCTGGATCCCTGGCAGTGTCCAAGGCCAGGCTGGACAGGGCTTGGAGCAGCCTGGGACAGTGGAAGGTGTCTCTGCCATGGCAGGGGGTGGGACTAGATAATGCTTAGAGACCCTCCCAACCCAAACCCCTCTGAGGTTCTGTGATATTTTTCAGCTTCCAGTAAAGGAGGAAGACCTTCCCGGGGAGCTTTCATAAACCTTAGAGTCCAAAAATGTTGAGCTTCAACATAGCTTTGGATAAACCTTCTGAATAACAGGTTTATCCAAAACTGGCAGAACACAGCCAGATATGATTGTTTTAAAGATGTTGATGAATTGAGGATGACACATTTTGGAGAGAGAAGGCCTTTAAGCATGAATTTGTCACTTCTTATGGTCTTGCTACTCAGGAATTCATCTCTAGCTCTTTGGTTGAACTTTCCACCAAACCTGTATTCGTAGAGCTGGTGGGAAATGCAGGGCTCCAAAAAAGGGAATTTTCTTGCTTTTGAACACTCCTTTGGTGTCTGAACAACTTTTCACCTTCAGGCAGTCCTAGTGGGAGCGCTGCAGTTCCCTGCTCTCAGGGGGAGCCCGGAATTGTTGTCCCAGCGTGTCAAATGTCACCATGTGGCTGAGCAGGACGCAGGGGACGAGAACACGCCTGGGTGATCCTTTAGCTCTTATTCCCAGTGGAACAGGCAGCTCTCCTGGCCTTTTCCTTCCCTCCCAGCCCGATATTTTCCATTGGAGCTCCTGCCCTACGCCATGGTGGGGATGAACCATCATTTTCCACGTGTTCCCTTGCCAAACTTTGGATGCATTGCTCTGTTGGGAACTCGGCCTGGGAGTCTGGGCTGTCAACCCAATGATCACCAGGATCCATCAGGGCAGAGGAGTAGCCTGCTCTCCATTGTGCCGGAAATCATGATTAAGAATTACACAGTTGACATTTTAGCTCTGCAGAATTACTCTTTTTTTTTTTTTTTTTTTTTTTTTTAAATGTTAGGTTTTCTATTTGAAGCAAGAGATTTGCATACTTGTGAATGAAGTGAAATATTACGTAGGTCATGGTGTGCATGGAGGCTTGGGAACAAAGAGGCCCCTGTTTACATGAGTTTTCTAGACAAAATCCACACATGAGCCATTGGGCTCATTCCCCTTCTGCTTTTAGATGTGACATTTAACAACTTGAGGGTGCACAAGACCCTTTTTCTTAAATAGCTTTGGTTCAAAGAGAGCTGGGATACCTCGGACAAATGCTTTATTCTGAGTGTGCTTCTGTGCAAGTGTAACATCCTCTTCTAGTGAAATAAACCTGATTTCATCTGTGTTTTCACACATAACTTGTGGTTCTATGCCAAGCTAAGGGGATAAAAAGGGAGAGCTCCTTCCTGGAGGCACTTTGTTCTTCTGTCTTTGAAAGCAAAGTTCTTCTTTTTGGACTGGAAATGAAAGATTTGATTCGGAATCTTTTTAGAAATGTAAAATTCCTTGTAGTGTGTGAATCGATTTAATAACATTTTTTAATTTATCTTTTTTCGTTTTGCAGGCGCAGTGGCAAGCACAGAAGTGAAGATGAAATTACAGGAATTTGTGTTAAACAAGAAGAAGGCTTTGGCTCACCGGAATCTCAACCACTGCATATCCAGTGACCCTCGCTTCTGGTATGGGTAAGTGGTGCTGGGATTGTCTGCAGGATCCAGCCAGGGCCACCTTTGTCCCTGGGATGAGTGCTTGTAGGATGAGCCAGAGCAGTGACAGGAGCGCTGTGCGTTCCCAAATTGCATTTTCCAGAGGGTTCCAGTGTGAGTGGTGTTCATGGTCACAGAGGGGTTCTCCGTGTTGAGGTCTTTGTGTCGTCTTTAATCCACAGTTGTTCAGACTCACAGGTCCTGCGGTCAGAGATCAGCTTTTGTAAGTCTGCCAGCTTTTCACCTAGGATTTGATCCTCCTTGGTGTTATAAAACTTGAACTTTAGTCAAATGAGGAATAAATTTTTGATGTTCAGGAGTTGGAATTCGACCATCCTTGTGGGTCCTTTCCAACTCAGGATATTCTGTGATTCACTGAATTCCTGCAACTCACATTAGTTAAGCTTTGCGTTTTAATGCCTTTAACACTTACTGCTCTTAATCTCTCAGTGTTGGAAGTTTTCTTTACTTGACTCTTACTGGAAATATCCAGTGGGTTCAGTTTGCACTTTCAATCACAACTGCCCCAACATCTCCATATGGATTTGAAAATTTTCAGCTGTTGGTCTCCAGTTTCAATTTCAGAAATTAATATTTTCATTGTACAAAAGACAATCAGAAAATTTGATATGACTTGAAAGCTTCCACTGCTATGACTTTGTGGTTGTCTATATTAAATAAAAAAACAACGTGCTTCTGATGTTGGCTTTAGTGACCTTAAAATTAATGAAATTTTGAGTTACAAAAGTTACTTCATTTTGCTATGAAATTCGTGTTCAAGCTGAGGCACTGACAGTGTTTTAAGTCTTGAGAAATGAACGTGTGTACAGGGAGGATGAGGTCATAGCCAGAAGATGTTTCCAAATTCCAGAATTCAAGCTGAAATGAAATTTGAAAGCTATCCCAGCTCTGAGCTAGGACAGAAAGGCTGAAGTGGAGTTGGCAGAAGAATTCAGATGTTATTGCAGGCAAAGTGAGATTGAGCACTTTTAATACATCTCTGAAAATCTAATCTGAGACTTGGGGATTTCATTAGAGGTGGTTGAAGGCTCTGAGCCTTCATTTCTTTAAAAGCTAGTTAAAATAACAGTTAATGTGGGAGTGATACATGGTCAGGTAGAATTCAGGTTTCCCAGAGAAGCTGTGGCTGCCCCTGGATCCCTGAAAGTGCCCAAGGCCAGGCTGGACAGGGCTTGGAGCAGCCTGGGACAGTGGAAGGTGCCTTCACTTGTTAAGACAGAAGTTGAGGATTTTTTTTTTCCATCCTATTTAAAAAAAATTTTTTTTCTATTTTTTTTTCAAAAAGTGAAGCAACCTTTAAATTCCTGGCATATTAGTATTTATTTATATGGCATCTCATAGGTTACCAGCTGAGCTGTGGAGATATTTCTGTCCCCACATAGCTGTGATGTGATTCAGTTGGGTGGTGCTTGGTTCAGCACACGCGAGCAAGGCTTGCAGGAGATCCACTCCATGCTCTGACTGCGAGCAGCGAGGCAATTAAGTGGGAACAGATGCTGAAGGAGCCTCTCAAAACGACACGCCTGCTTTTAAGCACTTCCCTTTGTCTTATTAAGATTTGTGAATTCCTTTTTTAAAAAATGGGAAGCATTGCTAGGGAAAAAACCCTGTCTCCCGAGGGTATTGAGCACCGTGATGGTCTGACGTCAGTGGTTGTGACGTGAGAAATGTTCTGCTGACACAGAACCACAGTTGTTAAAGTTGGAGACGACCTCTAGGATGATGTCCCACCCCTGGAAGTGTTCAAGGCCAGGTTGGACAGGGCTTGGAGCAACCTGGGATAGTGGAAGGGTGCAGAACAAGGGGGTCTTTAGTGCCCCTTCCAGCCCAAACTGTTGTGGGATTTTATGATAGGCAACAGCATCAGAGGTTCTTCAGAATTGCCCTGTCAGACTGTCCCTCCCGTGGATTCTGATCCCACTTGGCAGCCCAGCTCCCAGGAGTTTCTGCTCTCTGGGATTTCCGTAGGAATGCCTGGGAAGCAGCCACTCCTTGTGCCATGAAGGAGAGTTTAACTGAGTATTTGCATGGTGAGGAGGTACAGAGATACAATTGCACTTTGAATTATCCACTGAATTACACCTTGAGAATTTCCAGCATTCATAGGTGTGCACACAAACAATTCCAGCACAGGTACACATGTTTGAATGTGTATTCAGTGCACGTTGGGTGAGCACGTTTAAAGGTGGATCTATCAAATCATGGAATCACTACGGTTGGAAAAGACCTCCAAGGTCATCCCTCTAACCTTTCTATCCGAGCACATGGGTGTTTGAAGAACCTCAGGGAACAGGGACTGCCTTAAATGAAGGGATGTGCTTTCAGGAACGCCTGCAATCTCCGTGTAGTGTCCAATATCCTCTCCTTCCAGAGCTCTGAAATTCCTGAACGGGCATGCCGAGCAGTGCATGTTGCTGGAAGCAGCCTCAGATCTCAGTCCTGGAGCCAGGGAATGTATTCCTGTTTGCAGAGCTCAGTATCTGTCATTCAGCAGCCCTGGAGCACATCTAAACAGGCCCTTTGAATTCCTGCACATTCCCGAACAAAGTGATGAAAATAGCTTCAATGTACTCGATTGTGCTGCTTAAGTCATGATTTAAAAAAAAAAAGATAAGAAAAGAAAAAGGAGGGGGAAAAAAAAAGTCTGTTGCTCATATAGAGCCAAAAATGTCATTGTGTGACTTGCTGGGGCTCAGGGCTCTTGGATCACAGCATCCAGGATTCCTGGGAGTGAAACCTCTGTGTGTGCTGCCTTCCCATGGAGTGAGCAGCTCCCAGCAGAAAAAACCATGTCTCTTTGCAGGAGGGACTCAGATATTTTTCAGTTTGGGTCTGTTTTGATTGCAGGTGGTGATTAGGTGTGTGTGGGGGCATTTCTGGTGGGGATGTGGCACAGCACGGGGTGGGTGTGGATGGCAGTGGGAAACACAGCCCTGCAAGAGTCCCAGAAGTCTTTCTGTGTGTACAGAGAAATCTGTACGTGGGATATGAACAGGGAGCGTTGGGAAACCACAGTCATTCATATTTCCATAGAATCCCCGGATGGTTTGGCTTGAAGGGACCTTAAAGCCCATCCCATTCCACCCCCTACCATGGACAGGGACACCTTCAGCAGAAGGTCTGTGAGAATATAAAATGTTCATGTAGATGTTCAAATAAAATTTGCAGAGGTTTTTCCTTTGTAATTATGTAGAAAATTCAATGTGTTTTCTTCGTATTTCATTAGCCCCTTATTTTTTGAAGGCTTTAACTTGCAGTGGAATTGATGCTCAGCATCTCAGCAAACAGCCAACTTCTGACTTGAGCTTGCACTCAAGGGGCTGGCTTGAGAAATTGCATGAGTTTGTGCAATTTTCAGCTGGGAATGGCTCGGTTCCTTGAAGAACCTTCTGTAGGAGAGTATTTTCAGCCTGTTTTTTAGGCAATATAAAATTTCAAATACTCACTTTTTTTTTTTTTTTATTACTAAGTGCTTGCTGTCTGTTGTCCCAAATCCTTTTGTATTTAGAAGAAACACAAGGTTTAAATTTTATTTATTTAAAGTTAAGTTGTAAGGACCTCATGAGTGTCACCTACGTGGCTAAATCAGTCATTCTGCTGATGGAGCTGCTCTGCTGACTGGAGACTTCTCCCAGGCTGGTGGAGCTCCTGAGAAACAGCAAAGCTGGGCACAAGTCATTAAGCAGGAAAGATGCAGCCAACAAACTGGTAGGAGGCTGAGAAAACTCATTCATTATTTAATATCCTCAGCAAACAGACTGTAATTTACTTCCAGGAGCCTGCTCAAACAAAGCCATAAATTATCAGCTTGGAGAAGTTCAGCTGGAAAGGTGCTGAGTGCTTTGGCTCCGTCTCTGCTGCCTTCCTGGGATGAGAGGACAGGCAGGAGCAAGGGCAGGAGGCCACCTGTGTGGCATGGCTGCTGCTGGTCAGGTTAAATGTTTCAGCCTCAGGCTTTGTCTTAAAGCTGCAGTTTATTTTAGGGAGGGACGTGCTTCGCTTGCGCTGAAGTTGAGGGGGGTAACAACACCTGTGCTCAGACTCAAGAACATGACTTAGCAAAACTCAGCCCAAGTACCGGCTTCGAATTTATCCTCGTGGTTTAGTAGCTGTGTGAGTTGAGCCCTGCTCTACAAGGTGGAGTTTTACACCAAAAATTAAGTTTGGTTACCTCCCTGCGTATTAGATTTTAGTGGGGTTTTTTGTAGGGATGCTGAGAAGGAGAAACCAGAGCCAAAGCATTTGCCTTTGCCCCGTTCCCCACTCCCTGAGGTGTCAGACCCTGCGCTCGTCCCCTCTGCGTGTCCCTGGTGTCAAACTTGTCCCTCTCTTTCCTTCTGTGCAGGAAGACCCAGCACAGCTCTCTGGACCAGAGCTCCCCACCCCAAAGCGGCGTCTCCGGCACCTACAACCACCCAGTCCTGGGGATGTACGATTCCAAAGACGACTTCCCACTCAGAAAAACAGGTAGGGCTGCCCTTCCTCGCCGTGCTGCCAACTGTCCCTGCTGCCACGCTCGGCACTCTGAGCTGATTTCCCTGAAAAAGGAGGTATGGTGCCAAAAAGCGGATTCCAGGGTGTGCTTTATTTACTGAGCCCCCCTCCCTGCTCCCCCTTCACCTGTGACTGTGCCCCCAGTGTTCCAGGGAGGCCGGGGCTGCTCCGGGGTGACAGCAGAGCCGTGTGCCAGAGTTCGGGAGATGTTTGCCCAAATCCAGGGCTCGCACAGAGATCCGCGTGTCTCGAGTCCAAGTGTGTTTTGCTGAGCGAGAGAAGTACCGAGAAAAAGTTCATTTCTTGCGGGATTTGCATTTTATGTACAAGTTTATACCTAAGGTAAATAAGGAGGTTTGTGCCAGGGCGAGCGCCGGGGCTCCCTGCGAGGCTTCGCTTCACACCTAGACAGTTCCCTCTCAGTTAGGCTGCTCCCTGCACGGTGGCTGAGCAGGTCAGTTGTTCCTCAAGTCTGAATTATGTAAACCAGGTTGTTTGGGTTGGCTGTGCTCCTCAGCTCCGTGTCACATGCCTGAGCCAGCACAGCCTGGGCTCCCACCGCAGCCAGCTCGTGATCCTCGGCCGCTGCCTTCGGGGAACGGCTGGGCTTGGAGAGCTCAGCCTCGCTCAGGGAGCAGTCCTGCTCTCTGGCACAGCTGACAATCGCTTCAGGACAGCAAAAAACGCTTCTCTGCAAAGATCACAGAATCATTAAGGTTGGGAAAGCCCTTTAAGATCATCCAGCCGTTAACCAGCCGTGCCAAGGCCGCCTCTGACTCGTGTCCCCAGGTGCCACGTCCACAGGTTTTTTAAACAATTCCAGGGATGGTGATTCCACCACTGCCCTGGGTGGCCTGTTCCAATGCCTGGCCACCCTTTCAGTGAAGAGATTTTCCCCTTTGGGGAATTTCTCATTATGGACCATAGCACCTGCCCTGCTGGATGGATTCCCATCTGTGCAGATGTCTGTGTTTCCCCTCCCCGAGCATGGTGGGTTGGTTGATTGATGAGTAACAAACACTTCAGCTGCACAGGAACCCAGTCAAAAATTGGCTCCAAGGTGTGGGTTTTCCCTGGGAAAGGTGCCCCTGTATCTTTGGGGGTGGTACTTTTGACTGTGCCCTTTGTGGGGGACTCCAAAAGCTGAGTTTAGAAAACTGGATTTGCTGAAGGACAGGGCATCCTCTCCTGTGCTTCTGGGTAATGGAAGAGCTTCCAGGCTGCCTTGGGAAATCACAGCGTTTCCGCTCGGGGCAGCATCGCTTGGCACCATACCTATCGCTTAGGGCACGTGCACAGCCTGATTCCAAGAGATTTTTAGCTCTTTCCTGTGTCTTGTGATGCCAGGTGATCCGTTCCTACTCTGTTAGCATTCCCACAGTAAAAATGGGGTTTGACATGCTCCCAAAGCTGCCTGGCTCATCACCTCAGGGGACCTTGTCAGATTGGCTCTGAGGAGCGGTCGCCCTTCGTGCTCCCCGTGTTCTGAGAGGGAATTCCTGCAGGAGAAGGAAGACATCTGCACATCTCACCCTGTGCTGCTTCCCAAACTGGGATCTCACCAAGGCTCCTGCTGAACAGACTCCTGCTGTCTGACAGGGGGAATTAAAGATGATAAATGGAGCTAATCACATTATTACAAAGTGGAAGCAACCATACCCATTGTTGTTTTCCAACAGGAGGATGTTCAGCTGATTTTGGTTTTCCAGAACGCTGGCTCTTGTTCTTTTTGGCCACCGGCATTAATCTCCTGGGCACTGGTCTGGGATGCAAACGAGTTCACTTTTGTAAGGTTCAGGGGAGAATTGTTTTTTTCATTGTTTTCTTTTATTTTTCTTTCAACGCAACAGCACGTCAGGCTCTGGCACAGCAATATCCTGCAGAATTCCCAGTGCCAAGAATGTTAAGTTGCTTGGAGAAGAAAGGCTCCTGAATAGTCTGGTGTAAACAAAAGGCAGGGAAGGCTGGAGCCCATCCTAAATAAAGTTCTTTATTACGGGTGAGCTTTTCAGATTTTTGGCACCAGGCAACGTTCTGGCTTTGTGTTGGTAATTTAAAACCGCCATATCATGTAGTCCAATTTTATTAAATTTGATTAAATATTTGCAGCTCAAATAACAGAGCCCATCACAATACAGTTCTGATTACCAGGGCTGGAATCCAACCAGCACCGTTGCTGGGAACAGGGTGGCTTAGGGGGCGGTGGGAAGAGAGTTGGAATTATCATTTCTTCCAGTTTGAAGAGCTGGGACTGTGTGCTGCAGGTTGAGACATTTCTAGGAAGAATAAATATCCCCCATCCCTGGCAGTGTCCCAGGCCAGGGTGGACAGGGCTTGGAGCAGCCTGGGACAGTGGGAGGTGTCCCTGCCCATGGCAAGAGTTGGAACAAGGTGAGCTTGAAGGTCCCTCCCCACCCAAACCATTCCACAATTCCATGAAATTTGTCATTTCGCTGGGTTTTAACAATACTCCGTGGTTTTACTCTTATTTCAAGCATCCTGGTGGTCGCAGGTTATGGGAGAGGGAGAATGTGCAGGAATGATCTCTCAAGAGTGCTCGAAAGCCTTCAGCAGGGAAACAGTCAAGTCTCGCAGTGTGCTCCTGATGCATCCTGTGCCCTGAAACCCAGCTCTCTCTGATTTGTTTTCCTAAATTATGTTCCGCTTTCTTGCCTGTTTGGTTTCAGCGTGAAATTGTTTTCCTGGTGCAGTTACTAATTGCTTGAATCCTGTTCTTAGCCTGGCTGGAGGATTAATTTCACTCCATTCCCTCTCTCCAAGCACTTTGGGGCTCCTCCTTTTTGTTAACTGAACTAAGATTGGTTTGGGTGGTGCTGCTCCTGCTTTTACTGTTAAATACCTGGATTAGCACAAGGATTTTTATTTCCCCTTTTGGGAAGTTTCCTTTGTTCTGTGTAGGATTTAGTGTCAGAGTTTTACTGACAACTTATGAGAGGGGAAATTCTAAGTGACCCTTTCTGCTCCCAGGTCAAAGTTGGTGTCTCCCAGACTTGATAACATTTGTTGTGTGCTGCACTGGGGTCCTCTAAGGAAAATCTCTGGAGAATCCTTCCAGAGTGATTTTAGACTGTTTTGATAACCCCAAGAGTTGTTTGTCAACACCTTTCTTGGAGCTGCTGAAGTGGGTTTTAGCAGAGCTTTTCAGTTTTGCATTTCTAAGGAATCCTGTCCTCGTTTTCTCCCGGGGAACAAGGTTGTTGATGGCATTCCCTGCTCTCTGAAATCCGAGCAGTGGATATATTAAAACATGCTGTTACTTAGAAAGCTGACACCACCACCACCATGGAGATTTAAAGGCAATTATTTAACTTCTTAATGTGTGTTTCCTCTTGGGTTTTCTGGTTCTTTTGGCGTTGTTTTAAATCCTGTGGAGAGCTGGATCATGTCACAGAATCCTGAAATGGTTTGGGTTGGAAGGGACCATAAGCTCATCCAGTTCCACCCCCTGCCCTGGGCAGGAGCACCTTCCCCTGGACCAGGTTGCTTTATTTAGAGCAGAGCTTGATGGTCTTAGAGGGTTTTTCAAACCTAAATGGTTCTGTGACTCTCTGATTCTTTTTCCATGCACAAGAGAGGAAAGCATCCAGCATCCCATGATGATGTTGGTATTGCAGAAACACAGAGCTGTTTGGGTATTTTTTGCAGCTGAGCAGGTGAAATTGGTGTGAACTTGCTGCATTTAAAAAGAAATAAAAGGGAAAATGAAAGGATTTGTCAACAATTATAGTGCTGCATTTGTCAAGGGAAGCGTAATATCCCTCTGAGCTGGTTCTGATTACTGGAGTGTTTGCAGCAGTTTGTTTTAGGACAAAAGGTTGTTTGGAGGAAAATAGACTAGTCAGAAATCCTGGTGTAATGTGGGAGTATAATTCAGAGGAAATCTTGGAGCATGTGTGGCATGGAGTGTCAGTCAAGTTCGAGGTCATCTTGGCTTTCCCACCCACCTTGCCCTTCCAGCCAGCGTGGTTGGAAGTCTGGCTTCTCACAGACCCACAGGCTGAGAGGAGGCCCCGACCTGCAGCAGAAATCCTTGCTAGAAATACCCTGTCCTGCTCCAAGTGGAGGACGTCAGTGTGTCTGACCCAAAAATAACATTGCGCTTGGATATTAAGGAAGATTCTTCTCCAAAAGGTTGGTCAGGCACAGGAACAGGCTGCCCAGGGCAGTGCTGGAGTCACCGTCCTGGAAGTGGTCCAAAAACGGGTGGATGTGGCACCTGGGGACACGGTTTAGTGATGGAAATGGTGCTGGCTTGATGCTTGGCTTGGTCATCTCAGAGGTCTTCTCCAGCCTTAACGATGGTGGAATCACTAGGACACTTCTTGAGGGGTGCTGTGTGTGGCGCCCTGAAAGAGAATCCTCTTCCATAGGAGACCAAGGAAAATCTCCTGGTTTAGGGTCACCTTTGGGAGCAGGGGCTCCGGGAGGCCCAGGATCTGGACCTCAGTGGCTCAGTGACCCCACCTTCCTCCTGCTTGGTCCTGCCAGCTCCATCTCGGCTTCCCAGGGCCTGCCAGGAGCCTGCAGTGTTCACAGAACCCCAGGGCTGGCTTGGAGGGGGCCTTAAAGCTCATCCCATCCCACCCCTGCCATGGCAGGGACACCTTCCACTGTCCCAGGCTGCTCCAAGCCCTGCCCAGCCTGGCCTGGGACACTGCCAGGGATCCAGGGGCAGCCACAGCTTCTCTGGGAAATCCCTTCCAGGACCTCAGCACCCTCACAGGGAAGAATTTCTTCCTAATACCCTACCTGACCCTGCCTTCCTTCAGCATATGCTCCCTCTCCTCAGGGGGTTTGCTCATGGAGTGATGTGGATGTTAGGAGACAAGATAATTCTGTTGGCCTTTGTCTGGCTGGTAAAGCTTAGCGTGAAGCTTAAAAAAAATAATAAGAATGAATGAATAACATCCCTTCTTGGTCCCCACCTGCTGAAATGAAGATGTTCAAGGACTGGGAGCAGGGTTTTCATGCTGCATTCCTTGCTTTTATTCCACAAATGTGAAGGGGCAGTGGGAACAGGGCAAACTCTGCCGGGGACTTGGTGGGTTTTTGACTTCCCCAGACTAAATGTCCGATTAGTTCAGCAGCTTAGAGCCTGCAATTCTAGGAAAAAAACAATGGGAATGACATAAACGTTGGGAGAATTGGATTACATGGGTCCTGCTGCACTCAATGACGTATAAGAGGGTAACTTGGGTTGGAGCCTGTGAAAACTAGGGAAGCTTTTGGCTTATGTTTTGGTTATTAATTTACACAGAGGAAAACAACATATTCTTTGTATAAATCCTTATTATAGGCCAAATTGAGTATGTCTGTGCTTAAGAAATCCCACTGGCTTTGTGGGAGCTGTCTCAGATTTGGGCATGGGCTTCATTTGTTTGCTGAGGGGGAATTTTGATAATTTCATGGCATTTGTTTTTAATATTTCACCTTGAGATGAGGAGGAGGAGTAATTTTTTAACTTAGGTTTTGTAATTTAGTCTGCAGTTTTAAAATTTACTCTAGTTGGCAAGGCTTTGTTTAGGCATATTGCCTGGCAGGGTGAATTTGGGGGGATTTCCAGTGGAATTGGTGTTCCTGAGACAGCACTGAACCTGCATTGACTCTCAGGTATTGATGCTTCCGTGTTGTTTAAATTCCTATTTTACACTTGTGAAAGACAGCTCCCTTCAGCTTAAAAATATTTTTATTATATTATAGTTTAAAAACCATCTGAATAAGCTTAAGTTCTTTATCTGAGTTTTGGAAATGCCCCTGTTGGAAGCCCCCATCTTTTATTTTAAAATAGGTTTTATGGAAATCCTGTGAGTTTGAGGCTGTGCTGCACTGCCTGTGCTGAATTTTAATTCACCTACTTTGGGCTCTGGAGCGCCCAATTAAATCCATGTAGGGATTATGCTCTCTGAGGTCTTGATGCCATGTTAGATTTGGGATTATATCTGAGGGATAAACAACAAAATCAGAGCGGGGCTTTAAATAGACCTTTTGGTGTTTCAAAACTCGAGCCCCCAGCTGAGGGAGCAGAAGAGGAAAACACAGAGTGATTTTGCCTTAAAATAGTTTAATCTGACAGATCCCAATACGTTGCTTTGGCAATTACTTATTCTGGAGGTATTTTCTCTTTTAAGGCTGTCATTTTCTATGTTTGTTCACTTCTTGTTACATGGAAGGATGTTTTTATTGTGGCTTTAAATATATGGGATGTGTTGGGTAATCTGTGACCCCAAATCTTTTGTTTCCCTGCCCATTTTTAAGGTGTTTCAAACCCATCCATTCTGTGTATTTGAAAGACGCCTAATTACTTGCGTGTTCCTGACAGAAGCCATCCACCAGCTGAACACCAGGAATAAAATTTGGGCTGAAATACAGTTTTTGTTATCATGTTTTCCTTTGTCAGAAGACAGGTCCTTCCAACAGCTGTTTCATAGGCTTGGATTTCAGTTATTTAAAAAGGATGTTTCAGCATCCAACTGTGCCACCTTCCCGTTCCACAGAATCCCAGAATGGTTTTGTTGGTAGGGACCTTAAAGATCATCCCATTCCAGCCATGAGTGTGGCATCCGGGCAGCTGTGGATGCTCAGTAATTGGACGAATTAAAGCTGTGAATTTAGGGATGTGGAATGAGGTATGTACCCAAAGACTGCTTTTAAAATCATCAATCACCTTCTGTTTTGAAGGGAATTTGCACAAGTTGCTGCTTAGGGCCTGAGCTTGTGTTTGAACTGGCCCACTCTTTAATACTGCCCTGGAAGCAGATTTGCATTCCATCCCCTGCCATTTTGTATGCAAATGCCCTCTCTGAGATAATTCCCCCCTTGCTGATGCTCTTCATTCAGCATTTGAAGCATCATCTCAAGGAAGCACTTTTTATTTTTTTTCAGTGCTTCCTTTATCTCTTGCTGGTGTTTTTCTGTCCAAAGCATTCATGAAAAGCTCTCTCCTTTCTTTTTTTTTCTCTTTTCTTCCTCCCAAAAATTCCATCAAAGCACTGTTTTGATGGCTTAACTTCAAGCATTTGATCTCGAATTCATCAGCCTTCTGATTTTTTGAGCCCTGCAATTAACGTCGACAGGCTTGATCTTTGACCTGACCCAGTGGTCAGAGCCAACTGTAGGGAGATAGAGCTGTAGCCAGAGCGAGTTAATTCAAATCAGTTTGTAAACCCTGTTTTAATTCTCCTAAAGAAATGTAGATTATTGGCCCTGCAGTGCATTGGTTGGTGATGGAGCGAGCACAGGATTTGCTGGTTCAAAGGGATTAAGCAGCAGAGCTGTCGGGAAGTTGGGGAGGGGAAAGGACGGGGCCGGTTCACACATCTCAGATCCGTCAGGAGCCCTCAGACCCCACAGCAGACATTTCACTCAGGACCCCAGAGGTCAGAAAGCTTCCAGAGAAAACCATCTCGTGGGAGGAATCTTGACTTAAAGCGTCGTTACCTCGATGGAGACTGATAATGCGTGTGGTGTCACTGGCTGTCCTGAACCCCAGGGCTTCCCAGGAGCTCTGCTCTGGTTTTTGGGGGATGGCATCTCAGGATCTGGGCGCAGCAGGGCTCTGCAGGAGTCTCTGTGATAACGAGTGATGTACACAAGGCTGTGGGCACAGGAAATGCATCCACACCTGCCCTGGGCAGCCCGGAGCTTCCCGAGTGTGTGATGTGCTCTCAGATAGGGTTGAGCCGTGGGGCTGTGATGATGTAAGCCAAGCTGCTTCCCAAATAAACAAACCTCCTCCTCCCTGGTGCTGCCTTTCCTTGGCCATCAACTCANTTTCCTTGGCCATGCTCTCATGGCCTTTCCCTTGGCTTGACACTGGCTCCAGCTGACACAGGCTCATGTCTCCAACTTGGGATGCCTTGGGGGGCTGAGCCAGCACGAAAACAATCACCTGGTGTCCTTGTGGGGTTTGATTTTGGCGTTTTCTCTACCCCTGCCCTGGCGTCCCTCGCTCAGCCAGCTCACCCTGGGGTCGGATGACTGCAAGGGTGTGGAGCTGCCCATTCCAGCAGCACATCACAGATAACCAACAGCAGCGTCTCAGCTGGCTCACCCATTCCTCTGTTGGTTCCCTGGATCCCATCAGTTGGCTTCGGGAGCACGTTGGACAGAGGTGGGAAACACTGCACTAATCCCAATGAGTTGTCAGCAGTTGAAGCTTGTGTCTGTTCAGAGAACACATTGCAGGATGATTATCACATTTTTAATTCAAATGCCTTTCACTGCTGTTGAATTCGGATGTTGCATGGGCTGGGACCCGTTTGTTACATTTAAAAGGTTCCAAATATTTGTTACCTAGTGGCTTAATTTAATTTAGCCTTCTGCAAATGCTCCACTGCAGCCAGCTCAACGCAACTCAACTCAACTCAACTCAACTCAGTTGCAAGTTGAGTAAAAAACTCCTGAGAGCTAATCTGAACCCAACCACTGTTTCCTTTTGCTACCCAGCCTCTGAACCCAACCTGAAGCTGCGCTCCAGACTAAAGCAGAAGGTTGCAGAGAGGAGGAGCAGTCCCCTCCTGCGCAGGAAGGACGGGCCGGTGGTGACGGCGCTCAAGAAGCGCCCGCTGGACGTCACAGGTACGGCAGGTAAGTGACAGTTCCTCCATGCCTCATCCCCCTTCTCCTTTTCCAGAAGGAATTCCTGGCTCCTCTGTGTGCTTCAGTGGTGCTGCAGCCAAGCTGAGGGCGCTGGGATTGTCCAGCCTGGGGGAGGCTGAGCTCAGGTCCCGATCTGCAGCTTCCTCACGAGGGACGATCTCCCTGTGACCAGGGACACGCCTGGAGCTGTGTCAGTTAGGATGGAAAATAGGAAAAAGTTCTTGACCCGGTGGTTTTATACATACAGCTGATATTTTGCCTATTCCATTGACAGTTTCTTGTTGGAAAGTCTTGTTCTTCCAGGAGCAAAGTTTGTAAGTGGGATCGGAGTAAAGAACGTGATGAGATTACCATAAAGTTAATTCTTAGCACCATCTAGGGATGTCTGTGTGTAAGTGCCACCAAGTGACAGCTTTGCCAGGCTTGTCTCACCCCAGGGCACAGGACCATCCTTGCACCAAACTCAAAGTGACAGCGGGCTGGGTTTGGGAGGCCCTGGGGTGGCTCAGCGTTTGTCTGTGTCAGAGCCTCTCTCGGCAGAGGGAATGGGGGATTTCAGGAGCTAACAATCGTGGAATCACAGAATATCCCGAGTTGGAAGGCACCCGCAAGGATAATCCAGTCCAACTCCTGGCCCTGCACAGACACCCAACAATCCCATCCTGTGCATCCCTGAGAGCATTGTCCAAATGCTCCTGGAGCTCTGGCAGGCTTTTAGACCTGAAAATCAAATTTCCTTCACTCATACAATGCTATATGGCACATGGCTCTTGGAATACATCAGCCTTTGCTGGCTGACCATTTTTTCCTGTAATGACTTCAGAAATGGCAGTGAAAACTCCCATTTCTCATTGACACGGGCCTGGTTTAAGAAGCCAGCCTGGAGCCTGCTAGAAAAGTATCTGAATTGTCACGGTAAGAGGGGACTTCTAAATGGAAAATAAGTTTTAAAAACAGTCCCACTTCAGGGAATAGAAACGATGTTTAATCCCTGAGGAATGCAGGGGGTTCTGGTGAGACTTCCACTTGGCCAGGTTGCTCCAGCCTGGCCTTGGACACTTCCAGGGATCCAGGGGCAGCCTCAGCTTCTCTGGGCACCTGTGCCAGGGCCCCCCCACCCTCACAGGGAGGAATTACTTCTAGCATTCCCTCTAACTCTGCCCTCTGGCAGTGGGAAGCCATTCCCCTTGTCCTGTCACTCCATTGACATTAATAATTGTAATAATTAGCTTTATTCCTCCTGGGCCATCCTGGAGCAATGAGGAACCTGCTCCAGCCTGAGCTGTCACAGCTGCCAGGAGATTCTCCTGCTGTCGGGCAAATCCTGTGCTTGGGGAGGAGGAGAGTTCAAAAGAAAAGGTTTTAATGTTATTAACTTTCCCAAATAAAAGGGGAAACACTGGCAGCTGTGCCATACAGCAGGTGAGAGACCTTCTGAGGGAAGTCTGATGCAAGGAGGTGTCTTTAGGGTCAGAGGGGAAGAGGGCAAGAGAGGCAGGTCTAGAAAAATGAAGCAGAACAACTCTGACATCCTCCAGCCTGACCTCCTCAAACCTTCCATGTCTTTTCTTATCTTTCAATCATATTCGAAGTTATTAATACACTATGAGAGAAATCCCCATGGGGAGAAGACATAAATATGCTGAGTAGGTACTTGGATAAACCATTTGAAAGTGTTTGTTGGTATTTTAAGAGCCCTGGGAAGATTCACGGGGAAGATGGGGAGGAGGAGGGTTGCTTTCGTTCGAAACAAAACTTTGAGGGGTTGTTGTCTGTCTAAATTCCATCATAGAGATGGTTCCTAATGTTCAGAGTTGGTTTGGGATGTGTTTTTCAGACTCTGCATGCAACAGTGCTCCTGGATCTGGTCCCAGCTCTCCGAACAACAGCTCCAATAACATCAGCACCGAGAACGGAATTGCAGGATCGGTCACGAGTATCCAAGCAGAGGTACAGAGCCCTCCTTCCCTCTGGTTTTTAGCACTCATCAGCTTTTGGAGAGTTTTAGGGCTAAACCACACGAAAGGAAAACCCCGGCTTGTGACTTGGAGCAGACTTGGGGAATTACCTCTCGGTAACAGGATGCCTTATCTGTTTATTAAATCTGGTTTGAACCAGCTCACAGGCAGCTTGTGGTAACTTGCAGTGGTTTTGTAGTGAGGAGAAAGTAAAAATAAAGGGATTCAGCAAGGTCAGATGCAAGTATTTTGATGTTTGGGGAGTTTATTCTTGTATATGGGGTGGATTTATTGTCAGTAGGCTGGTCTAAATATGACCAAACCAGAACTGGATTAAAGGGAATGGATTTAAACTTTTCCTCCACAATTGGGAATCTGAAAATTCGGTGCCTTGTGCTGGTTTATAATCCCATAGACTTTCACCATCACTTGTGGCATCTGCTGTGGATATCCAGGGCAGGGTGTTGGACTGGGTGATGTGGGGTTGGATTCAGCACAGCAGCTCCTGTGTTCAGGAATCTTGGATCCCAGCTTTTCCAAGGGGTCTGGGCCATGTGAACTGGCTCCCACTATAAACTGTGCCTGTAGAAAACCAGTGTGGTTGTCTGATGTTACTGGTGCATTTCTTTTTATCCAGCTTCCCATGAGCTGTTCTCCCCATGAATATAGAGTCTGTCCTAACATCAGGGCTCCAAAAACAGGCTTGGGCTTGTTCTCCACAAATATTCCTTTAGAATTGAAAAGGCCTTCTGATGGTGTAAATGTCAGCCCTTATTGCTTTCTAGTTTTGTACAGATTTTCACTTTATTTTTATTTCTAATGTAGTGTAACAGTATTTAATATGGGGGAATGTGCCTTCTTCTCCACTCTCTGCCCTGCCAAATTATCCAGCACACATTCCAGCCACTCTGGTCCACAGTAAACCTTACAGACTCAGGTAATTAGTGTGAAGATTCACGTGGTGTGAGGTGAAGGCTTCACTTGCCGCTGAGTTTTGGTTTTGCTGATCCAGGAGCTGTCAATGCTGTCTATCCTTAGCAAACTGCAAATCCCCAGTTACTGCTGATGGAAAAACTTGTGGATTTGATGATTTTTGTGACACAGTCAGAGCAGGCAGCTTCCCACAAGTCACTGACCACAAGAAAAGGTCTTTCCATCAATGGCTTTGTAATGCAGCAATTTTGTGACTTAGGCTGAGGCACGAGCAGCACAAATGATTTGGGAAAAAACCTCTGTCCTGCTGAAGCCTTTCCCATTCCCAAGGAAAAATAACTCTCACTTTGTTCCAGCATTTGTATTGTGTGATCCCAGCTGTTCCATTGGCCTGTATTGGGCAAAAAACAAGTGGGGTCTGGTGTCTTTAAAATCTTCTTCTTCAGTAGGAATTCTATGACCTGGAAGCTCAAGTGTTGGAGATTCCTTGAATACCAATTGACTAAGATTTCCCATGTTCCCACCATTAAATGTTTAGAAATATTTAAGTGTCTCTGGAAAGATGATGTTGTGTTTCATTCTTAGCTTCATGTTTTATTTTAAATGAGAAATTTAAAATAAAATTGCTGCTTCTTAGTTTGCTGTATCACCCTCTTGAACCAGGTGTGTTGAAAAACGGTTCAAGTTCATTATTTAAGTGCCTTCACTGGGGAAAGATTGCAGCTCTGCCTCCTTTAAAGCAGGCACTTTCTAGAGGTTTTTTACCATTGCACTTGATACGGGACTGTAAAAACCACTTGAGTACAGCTGCAAATCATACCTGCAGGAATGGCTGTGTGCAATTCAGGCGTTTGTGCACAGCCCAGAGATGGGAGCTGCGTGTTTAAAGTGTTGATAATGCTGCCAAATCCCATATGCTGAGAGCATCAAACTGCTGTGTTCTTCTTCTCTGCGCTGTTTTCACATCAAATCCCCAGGAGAGGCTTTGAGGCACAACTCCGGAGTATTGATTGTTCAAAGGGAAAATGGATGTAGTTTTGTTTCATTTATGATATCAGTAAAATATTTCATTCCTCTGCTGACAATAAGTATCTTATTTTCAATGGCACAGTGACATTATGTAATTTAAATTAAAGCAAAATTGCCAGGAGTGCTCAAAAATCACTTGGAAGGAGAAGTGTGTGGGTACAAACAATCATGTGGAGAGTCACTTCAGATTAGAGAGAAAAATGAAGTTTTTTATGAGGCTGTTACAAGAATGACACAGGGTGCCCAGAGAAGCTGTGGCTGCCTCATCCCTGGAAATGTCCAAGGTCAGGTTGGACTCTGGGTTTGGAGCACCCTGGGATAGTGGAAGGTGGAACAACCTGGCCTTGGACAATCCCAGGGATGGGACAGCCACAACTTAGGTGCAGGTTGTCCCATAATAGAACACTGGGTTAAACAAAATCCCCTTTTTCAGCACCTGAGTTTAAGAGACTTCTGTAGAAGTTTTCTTGAAGTCTAATTCCTACTTATGTTGGAAAATCACCTGCAGAGACCTCAGGGTGATCAGAACACCTGATAAACCATTTCCTAACAGGAAAATCAGGCAGTTTATTGTAATTTTTATAATGGGTTTTCTAGTGCGTATTTCAAATCAATCTTGTTTGGAAATTAAAGGTATTTTTGCTAAAGTGTTCCTGCTTCAAATGCCCGGAAGATAACTGAGCAAATCTCACATTTCACCCTGAAATTCAGGAAATAGCTCCCTAAATGCAACCTTAAGGCTTTTGGATGAGATTTTGAAGTCTGATTTATGCTAACACACGCTAGTAAATAACATAAATTGTCTGTTATTTGCTAAAAACACCAATTGTAAAGCTGTTTTTTTCCCCAAGATAATCTGTTTTACCTTTAAAAGGGCAAATGCTTAGAGAAGGACAAGTACCATGGGAACAGCATGTAGCTGTTCCAGGGCGGGTTTAGGATGGATGCTGGGAGAAGATTCTTCCCCCAGAGGGTGCTGGGCACTGCCCAGGCTCCCCAGGGAATGGGCACAGCCCCGGAGCTCCAGGAGCCTTTGGACAGTGCTGCCAGGGATGCACAGGGTGGGATTGTTGGGGTGTCTGTGCAGGCCAGGGGCTGGATGGAAGATCCTCATGGATCCCCTCCAGCTCTGGAGCCTCTGTGTTGTCTCATGGGTGTGCCGTGTCCTGGCTGGGGTGTGGGACAGGCTCTCACCACGGCCCCGTTGTCACTGTCATTTCCAGACCAGCCTGGCTCACAGACTCGTCAACCGCGAGGGCTCCGTGACGCAGCTCCCGCTCTACACCTCTCCCTCCCTGCCCAACATCACGCTAGGACTGCCTGCCACCGCCTCCTCCAGCGTAAGTGGGGTTGGGACCAGCTCTGGAGTGGAAAAGCGGGGTTGGGATCAGCCTCCAGAATGGAAAAGC
>VZRL01004143.1:248100-294749 GCA_013397895.1 Origma solitaria | reverse complement strand
TGGGATCAGCCTTCAGAATGGAAAAGCGGGGCTGGGATCAGCCTTCAGAATGGAAAAGCGGGGCTGGGATCAGCCTCCAGAATGGAAAAGCGGGGTTGGGATCACCCTCCAGAATGGAAAAGCAGGGCTGGGATCAGCCTTCAGAATGGAAAAGCGGGGCTGGGATCAGCCTCCAGAATGGAAAAGCGGGGTTGGGATCAGCCTCTGGAGTGGAAAAGCAGGGCTGGGATCACCCTCCAGAATGGAAAAGCGGGGCTGGGATCAGCCTCCAGAATGGAGAAGCGGGGTTGGGATCATCCTCCAGAATGGAAAAGCAGGGCTGGGATCAGCCTTCAGAATGGAAAAGCGGGGTTGGGATCACCCTCCAGAATGGAAAAGCAGGGCTGGGATCAGCCTTCAGAATGGAAAAGCGGGGTTGGGATCACCCTCCAGAATGGAAAAGCAGGGCTGGGATCAGCCTTCAGAATGGAAAAGCGGGGTTGGGATCACCCTCCAGAATGGAAAAGCAGGGCTGGGATCAGCCTTCAGAATGGAAAAGCGGGGTTGGGATCACCCTCCAGAATGGAAAAGCAGGGCTGGGATCAGCCTTCAGAATGGAAAAGCGGGGTTGGGATCACCCTCCAGAATGGAAAAGCAGGGCTGGGATCAGCCTTCAGAATGGAAAAGCGGGGTTGGGATCACCCTCCAGAATGGAAAAGCAGGGCTGGGATCAGCCTTCAGAATGGAAAAGCGGGGCTGGGATCAGCCTCCAGAATGGAAAAGCGGGGTTGGGATCAGCCTCTGGAGTGGAAAAGCAGGGCTGGGATCACCCTCCAGAATGGAAAAGCAGGGCTGGGATCACCCTCCAGAATGGAAAAGCGGGGCTGGGATCAGCCTCCAGAATGGAGAAGCGGGGTTGGGATCATCCTCCAGAATGGAAAAGCGGGGCTGGGATCAGCCTTCAGAATGGAAAAGCGGGGCTGGGATCAGCCTTCAGAATGGAAAAGCGGGGCTGGGATCAGCCTTGCAGTGCCTCTTGCTGCCATTCCTCCCGTAACCCCTGTGCCGTGGTGCGTTCGCAGGCGGGCTCGGCCCAGCAGGACGCGGAGAGACTCGCAATCCCAACCCTACAGCAGCGGATCTCCTTATTCCCTGGCACCCACCTCACTCCCTACCTGAGCACTACAACGTTGGAGAGGGATGGGGGCACTGCGCACAACCCTCTCCTGCAGCACATGGTCTTACTGGAGCAGCCAACTGCACAAACCCCCCTGGTCACAGGTGAGCGCTCTGGGGACACCTGGAGAAGAGGAAAGCAGCAGGGATCTGCTGGGTTGTTGTCAAGGCAGCTTCTAGGTCCTGCGTCATGGCTGTAGGTAGAACATGAAGGCCTTTGGGATATGTTTGTTGATGCGTTGATTAGCAGTGATTTTTCCAAAATCAGATCTCCCGCCTTGTCCCGAGGTGATTTTGGCGAGATAAAAATATTATTCTTGTCCTTATTCTACCAGGACAGCAAAAGTTGGTAGGAAAAATTGACAGCTCTGTTTGTTAGAGTTCTGACCAGTTCAGATTAAAGTGAGGGCAGAAACATTGCGTCTTAACGATTCCTGTTTTCCATGGATGCTTTCTATTCCATGAAAACGTGAAAGGCACACTACTTGGAAAATCACGGATTTAAATACTTCCTTTCCATCATTAATATAAATAGCAAAACCGTGGCAGAATCAGCTGCCTCCCAACAGATTGTATTTGTTTGTGTGCGTTCCCTTTTGGGGATGTTAATGGCTGTGAGTCACTCCCAGTGCTGGATTTTCAGAATGAGCTACCTGTGGGAAGGCCTGTGGCTATAAACAGGCTGGATTCAAAGCAATCATTCCCACTGGGATGCCTTCCTGGTCTACTGTGTGTGGTGCTGGGACAAAGGATGTTCTGCCTCAGCTATCGACATGTTGATTTTGCTTCCCTTCCTTCTATTTCGAAGGGAGGTTCTTGGGAGGTGTCAGCCCCTGAAGCATTGCAGCTCATGGCTGATTTTATATCCAAATCCCAGGAATATCCACAGGGTTGGGATAAGCTTAGGAGCACATAGATACGGGGGAGCTGAAGCAGAGAAGTGTGGTGTTGGCTTCCCTCAGTCTGTGTTTGCTTCCAAGCGGATTTCTTCTCCCCCACCTGCTCCTTGCAGAGTTTTCCGAGCGAGTACATCGTGTTACAGTCCAGCACTGAGGAGAAAGAGTCAGGACAGAGCAGCGAGGAGAAACACACATTCCAGAGGCAGCAGCTGGGAGCCACAGAGCTCACACTGGCTCCCAAAAGCCTTGAGTGCACCAGCTGCCAAGCTGCAGTTCGTATTTGGAAGTTCCTTGGAAACAAAGTGCAGTTTATTAGGATTCTGCTGATAGCCTTGAGCTCTGGAGAAAGACCCCTGAGAGCTGCAGAATTATCTGGCCATGATGGCTCTTCTCTGAGAGTTGAAAGGTAGACATGGAGAGTTTGGGAAGCTAGAGCAGAATTCCTCAGCTGTACCGTTCTTCTTGGGACAGGTTACTCTGGGTAGTATCCTTCATGCTGTGATGCATGTCGTGATGTTCCAGAGTCCTCATGGAACATGTTCAGGGCTTGGAGCAACCTGGGATAGTGGAAGGTGTCCCTGCCCATGCTAAGGGGTGGAACAGGATGAGTTTTCAGGTCCTTCCCGAGCCCAACCATTCCAGGATTCTATGAACATGGTGTCTCTTGGAAAGCTTTCCCAGGAGGACCTTGGCCATTGACTTGGAGGAAGATAGTTTTCCAGAAGATCCTATGCAAACTCTACTCTCTAATTTGAGCTTTTGTGAGGAGGAGCTGTGCTCTCAGGGAAAAGGAGCACATCTTTCCCAATTATCCATGCATTCATATACAGACCTGTGTGTGTACACAGTGACATTTGTAGAGACATGCATTTATAAAATGAAATACCCTTTCACAGGACTCCTTTCAGAAAAGCACAGAGTGGGAGAAACTTTTCAAGTCTTCCAGGAAAAGAGGCTTTCACATGAGTCACCTCCTTCCACGTAGGGCAGTTCTGTGAATCGGTGGGAAAAGGAGGTCACATCCTGGGACAGAAATGTCAAGGTGTTTCTAATCCTCAGCATTCAGCTGGCTGCAGACTTTTGGGCAGCTTCTCCCTCTCCTAAACCAAGGCCTGAGGAGAGCCGAGGGCTTCTTCCCCAGAAGTGAGTGCAGCCCTACCCCTGTTAAGAGGCAGCAGTTCCCAGCGATGCCTTTTTAATCCAAGGTGTAACAAAGTGAATGTGTATCCTCAGCTCCCCCACCCTTGGGCTGGGCTCTGTGGGGTGTCCCACCTTTCTCAGAAGAATGGGAAGGTGTGTTTTTGGAGAGCAGAGCAGGAACTGGCTCACCCAAGAACTGCCAAGCAGAGAGCTAAAGCTGTGTCCTTCCTGGAGCTCTGGGAGGTATTTCACTGGCAGCCATCAGTGACACCCAAATCTCCAAGTGCGTGTCAGTCACCCCAATTATCCCAGAACAACCTTTCATTTTTTGTGTTACCTCACTGGCATGTCTGCACAGGACAGCGATGGAAACAATTGCAGCTATTTGTCACCTTGGCCTCTAACTTACCTTCCTGCTGCAGGCAGCCTGAGGCCTGACAGCTCCCATGTTCCTGAACCAGTCCTTTTCCCAGCTCAGAGCTGCCCAGGGGGGTATCACAGGGATTTTTCATCCCTGGTAATTTCCAAGGTGTGGAGCAGAGCACAGCTAAGGGCAGCCATGCCCTAATTGATCATCGTCAAGGGAATATCCAGGGAGCCCCCATGAGGGATAACTGCTGGATGCTGTGGGGTTTAAACTCCAGACCGATGTGATCTTGTGTAGCAGTGGAAGGGTCTGCTGTAAGGTGCTGCTGGTTTCAAGAAGTGAGATGTTTCCAGAGAGTCTCTGAGTCACCAGGCAGGCACAGAATTCAAACCAAGCACAGCATTTCTCTGTGCAGTGGTAATTAATTTTTCTGCTCTCCCTCAAGGCAGCTCCAGCTGTAGATGGCGAGGTGGCTGGGTTTGACATGGTATCACTGTCACCATCAGCGTTACTCAACAGCCGTTTTCTCCCTTCCTTTCTTCTTCCTCTTGTTTCTCCTCTGCTGTTTTTTCCTCCATATTATCTTCAGACTGGTATCTTTCAGGACTGCCCCTGCACGCACAGCCCCTGGTGGGTGGAGAGAGGGTCTCCCCTTCGATCCACAAGCTGCGGCAGCACCGCCCGCTGGGGCGCACCCAGTCTGCTCCGCTGCCCCAGAACGCCCAGGCCCTCCAGCAGCTGGTGATCCAGCAGCAGCACCAGCAGTTCCTGGAGAAACACAAACAGCAATTCCAGCAGCAGCAGCTGCACATCAACAAGGTAGGCATGGTGCTTTTAATGCTGTTTTTCCTCTGTAGCAGCTTTAAGCGCGTGGTTTTGGGGTCTCTGGTGCAGCTCTGTGTGTGGGCTGTACCTCTCCAGATCCTTGGACCTCTCTCAGGCATGACAACACCAGAAAGTGGTTGTGGGTGAAGTTATTCAGATTTACTGAAGTGTTTGCTGAAAGGCTGAGTGACTCAGGGGTGTTCAGCCTGTGGACGAAAAGGTTCCAAGGAGATCTTAGAGCACCTTCCAGGGCCTAAAGGGGCTTCAGGAGAGCTGCAGAGGGACTGGGGACAAGGGATGGAGTGACAGGACAAGGCAGAATGGCTTCCCACTGCCAGAGGGCAGGGTTAGGTGGCATATTGGGAAGGAATTCCTGGCTGGGACGATGGTGAGGCCCTGGCACAGGAGCCCAGAGCAGCTGTGGCTCCCCCTGGATCCCTGGCAGTGTCCCAGGCCAGGCTGGACAGGGCTTGGAGCAACCTGGGATAGGGGAGGGTGTCCTTGCCTGTGGTAGGGTGAGGACCTGCACCACCTTTAAGGTCCTTTCTAGTCCAGACCTTTCTGGGATTTGTGCTGTTTTGAGTCTTTCTAAACACTCCTCTCAAGGAGTTCCAGTGGTGGCTTTCCTTGAGAAACCTGCAATTCCAGCGGCAGGTTTGGGGCTGAGGACCAGCCCACGGCCGGCGGCTGCTTGGATTGCTGCTCTTTAATTTATAGCCCAGGTTCCTCCAAATATTTTCACTGTTCCAACCCTGCAAGAAAACACAGCTACCGAGGGCTGGATCAAACAGGAAAAGAAGCCACAATCCCCCCTACACCAGCACCCCCCAAAGCCTTGTTTATGGGCTGGAGCTGGGGCAGGATGATTACACAAGTCACTGACGTCAATGCTGTCCTCCTGGAGCGCTGCCACTGCCAGCCCCGGCCCCCCTCAGCCCTGCACACGGGGCCTGCTGCTCCCTAGGGATCCCATCTCCTCCCCCCCAAACCTCCTCGGGATGCGGGGCACTGACTCGGGGTTCTTTGTTCGGGAAAGTGTCAGCTGGAGGGATTGTTTGCGTGAAGGTCTGGAAGGCTTTTCCAAAGCCTCGGCCGTGACGTGTCCGCTGAGCTCATTCAGGCTTTCTCCCGGACCTCCCAGGAGCTGGAGAGCCACTGGAGCACTCTGAATTCCAGCTTTGTCAGGGCTGGGATCTATCGCCCTCCGCAGCAAAAGCACTCACAGAGGGTTTAATTAAACTGATGGCAGAGGGGCGTTTTCCCTGTGTTTGATTTATAGGAGTCACGAGTTAAAATCACTTCGGCGCTGGCGCTGTGTGCGTGTGGCAGATTTATCCCGTGGGACAGCATCCAAGTGCTGACATGGAAAAAGACTTTTCCCAGATGTGGGGATATTTTAGGACCCTCGTGTGTAGGAGAGTTAAGGGCATGACTAAAAATAAAAGAATAGATTATTTAATTATTAACAGGACTGATGGCACTCCCTGTTAATTTTTCTATTTGCGGGTTTCCTGTAAGTAATACTCCTGAAGTATTTTATATACTTATATACTCATTGATAAGGCTCTTCTTAATTCCATGTGATTTTTCCAAACTTCGAGATTTTGGCCCTAAACGTTCCCTGTTAGGTGTCCGCAGCAGATGACATTTTTGAGGAAACTGCAGCCAAAGCAGCTCTTGCTGTGTCCAAGAAAGCAACTAAGAAAAAGTATTTTGATTTACTTAAAAATAATGAGAATAATCCCATCCAGCCCAAGCCATTCTGCGTTTCCATGATTTTTGTGCTGGATTCTCCTCATTAATCTGTGATCTGTACATAGATGTTTCTAACCTGTTTAGTCGGACTTTCAAGGTCTTCAGTATCCGAAGAACTTGCCACTGTGGAGAAAGGTGGCCTGGAGAAGTCAATCTGGATGGATGGGCGTGGTCATATTCAGAGGTTGGATTTGATGGTCTTGGAGGTCTTTTCCAACCTTAAAGCTTCTGAGATTCTGTTTATCACATCCAGTGGATAAATCCAATGCCAGCTGAAATGTTGCTAGCAAAAAATACAGCTTTCTTCCCCTCATGAAACCTTCCACAAAATTGATGAATTCTTTGGTTTTCCCTGAATTTATGAGCTGATTGTGCTCTATGTTTTTTTGCTGGGTTTTGTTTTTTGGTTTTCTGGGATTTTTTTAAAATTTCTCTTATTTGTATTTCAAAGATGTAGAGGAGAAATCCTTCCAGCTGCATGGAGCCTTTTAAAAATGCTTATGACTAGAGAGCTGTAATTTATTCCGGAGTGAAGCCATTATCTGCCCAAGGCTGGAGAGGCTTTGCCAGTGGTTTATGGTGGCACTCTGTGACAGCCAGAGGCCACTGGGTATGAAAACAGAGGAGCAGCCTTGTTGCAGAGGAAGCCAGAGAGCTAATTAAGGGATGGAGAAGTTATTTATGGTGCCTTGTGTTTACCATGTCAGATGTATTTATAAGCATTCTCAGTGCTACCTTTACACTCAGCCCCTTGCACTTTTATTCCCTCCAATTTTAAATTGCTCGAGCACGTGTTCGTAAAATTGCACAAATGGAAGATTTTGAGGCAGTTCTAATGGGCCTGGGATGCAGATACTCAATGTATTATGTGGAATGTGTAGGTGACAAAGTGTTTTCTCTGCAAAATTGTCCTTTGAGAGCCACTGGAACTGGTGACAGACCAGGAGATTCTCTTTGCAAAGGGAGAGCACATGGAATGTCTGAAATGTCCTTGTCATTGACCACTTGGTCTTTCAACCTTCACTGTGGTTTTCATTTAACTCTTACATTTTTAAGGAGTAGGAATAATTTAAAATTTCCAGGGAATTACACTGGCTCTCACTCCCATTAGATAAGACAATGGCACTGTAAGTTATTTTTCTCAGCAATTACCTTGTGCAGTTCAGAAGTTCAAAAGGTATTAAGTTCAAAAGCTTGAGACCTTCGATCCAAGCAGGGAAAAAATCCAAGTAGCAGGTGGTTTATGATGATTTAATTATCTTTATAACAGATTATATTCATCAAGTCTAAGAGGGCTTAAAGAAAATTGGTGGAAGAACTTTTAGCTTAATGTGGTTTGGTTATTCAATGTGTGTTACAAGGAATGAAACAGGGGGGGCAGGGAGGACCTCACAAAAACCCTTGAGGGGTTTTGATCCCTGAATCTTTGCAGGGACCTCCTGAGGTCACTGAGGGCAATGTCCCTCCTCGAGCAGGTTGCCCTAGGATCTCCAAGGATGGGGATTCCAGCACCTCTCTGAACAACCTGTTCAAGTGTTTGACCAGGGTCACAGGAAAAAAATAAAAAGTTTTCTTGAGTTCAGAAGGAGTTTCATGGGTTAATTTTGTGCCCATGGTCTCTTGTCCCATCACCTCTGGGTGCCTCTGAGTGACGCCATTGGAGTCCCACAGACTTCAGTATATCCAGGCTTTTTCAAGTGTTGCCTAAACCTGGTAATTCCTGCTCCTAGGGAAGCTTTCCTTGCTCCAGACCTTTCCTCTGGTTTCAGAGCCTTGGGATTCCTGCAGGATGGTCTTAAATAAGACATTAAGCGCCATGCCCTTTTCTCTGTCATGTGCCACCAGCTCCCTTCCCTCATTCAGCAGTGGCGCCAAGATTTCCTTAGCCTTCCTGTTTTCTTTCTTCATGCCCTTCCTGTCCCTGGCCAGGTTCAACTCAAGCTTGCCTTTGGCTTTCTTAACATTTTCTGGATTTTTCTGGCATCATGAAGAAGTTGGCGTGGATTGGTGGGCACAGGGGTACTCGGTGGAGTTTGACATTTACGCTCTTGGCTGGCTCCATATCCATGCCAAGACAAGGAGCTCCATGCATTTCTGCCCTTCTGCCTTCCTTAAGTTATATGGCAGAGTCTTCCTTCCTACTTTTTGGGGGAAAAAAGGCATAATTCCAGGCTGGAGCCACTGTTCCTCAAAGAACAAGTTACTGACAAATAGTCCCTCCTCCTGCATGCATTCAATAACCATGTTTTGATTTAGCTTTATTAGATTTAAAATCAATATTGCTTTCCATACCAATGACCTAATCCTCATTAAACCTTGCCCTGACAACTTTCAAAGTGCAGCAGTTTCTTTACAAGCCTGTGAAACAGGGACAGCCTGAGCTCTTTGAAAGGGAGGAAATGGATTGATTTTCCTATGCTGGAGTTAAAAACAGGTCATATTTGGGGCTTTTTTTATATCCCGAATAAAAATCATAAGCAGTCGGAGACAGAGAACTGTGAATTTTTTCTTGCCAATGAACTTACAAAAAGTCTGAGTGAATTACAGTGAAAATTAAATTGTTCCTTTCAGTTTGGGAGCTGCTCTCACAGAAGTTTACTGTGTCTGGTTAGGAAGGTCAGATTGGAACAATGCTGCTCTTGAGGTTTGCTCTCAGCCATGTGCCCTGAGTTTCCTCTTAGCCAGCTCCATAAGAGTGCAAGTTTTCAAGTAATCCTTATTTCAGCCTCACAGATGAAACGCAGGCAGTGACTCGAGGTGATGTTGGGCAAACAGGCAGCAAAAACCCTCCTGCAGGGTTTGTGTGTCTCGCGTCCTTTCAGAATTGAATTGCCAAACATCTCGATGGTGCTCTGCGGGTCTGTGAGCGGAGCAGCGTCCGTAGGCGGGCAGGAACAAGAGGCTCTCCTTCCTTCCGAGGGAAGATGAAGTGGAAAATGAGGGGGTGTCATTGCTTGGGATTTCAGAGCCCTTAATGCCAAGGTTGCTCTGACCTTTCTCTGGATTGTCCTGGACCTGGATGTGAGACAAAAGCCGTAACTCAGAACTGCTCTTTCCACGGGTCTGGAGAACAGAGTGAACTTTACCTGGGGTGAGTTGCAGTTCACCATTGACCCGTTCCCCCCGGGCTGCTTTCAGATCATATCCAAGCCCAACGAGCCGGCTCGGCAGCACGAGAGCCACCCCGAGGAGACGGAGGAGGAGCTGCGGGAGCACCAAGCCCTGCTGGAGGAGCCCTACGGGGACAGGGCCCCGGGGCAGAAGGAGGCCCCAGGGCTGGCCAGCGTGGTGCAAGTGAAGCAGGAGCCCATCGAGAGCGACGAGGAGGAGGCAGAGCCGCAGCAGGAGCTGGAGTCTGGGCAGAGGCAGGCGGAGCAGGAGCTGCTCTTCCGCCAGGTGAGCTTGCAGAGCACCGAGTCTGGCACTCGGGTTGTTGTAAAAGATGGATTTGGTCTTGGAAGTCACCTGTGCTGCTCTGAAGGGGAGAGTCCAAGGGGAGCCAGCTCCTGAGGGTTGGCTGTGTAAAGGAACCTGATGTGAAATCAGGTGGTTCCTTCCCTGCCAGCTGACAAACCCCAGGGAGGAGAGTCTCGATTACCTCCACAAAACACATCACTGTCCTTACAACCACTGACCACTTCCGTGGTGGTTTCTCTGGGAAGTCAAAGAGTATCCTAACATTTCTGAGCACTGGCCACCAGCAGAGGATTTTATTTTGGTTTAATGATTTAACACACGTGCTCCAGAGAAGGGCTGCATAAGGGAAAAGGGGATGAGGTGCAGTGGAGGGTGTTCCTGCTTCAGAATTAGATATCCTAGAGCCTGTAGCCAGGCTCAGTTTTGAGGGGAAGCACCCAGGCTTGTGGATTGCAGGTGATAAATCCACTAACAAGGTAGCACGGTGTAATGGAGCTGATCCATGTCCTCCAGGAATGTCACTGGGACGTTGCTCAGTGACTACATTTGCCCAGAGAAGCTGTGGCAGCTGCTGGATCCCTGGAAGTGTCCAAGGCCAGGTTGGACAGGGCTTGGAGCAGCCTGGGATAATGGATGATGTCCCTGGGGTGGAATGAGATGAGCTTTAAGGCCCAAACCGTGCTGGGATTCTATCATTCTGTGTTGCTGATGATGGACCACAGTGACACCATTCCTCTGAAAGTGCAGCCTCTCCACCTTTATCCTGAGGAGTCTTTAATTAGTATCTCCTTGGCAATTATTCTGCCTCAAAGCAGGAGGGAATAAATAGAGGGAATGGGATGGAACAGCCACCCCTGCTGACCAGGAGCCTGTCCAGCTGATGGTGTGGCTGCACAGAGAACCAGCTCTGTTTAAAGCTCCCTCTCCAGCCTGGGATCCAGTTGGGTTGGACTCATTCATGGCCTGGCGTGTTTCCCTGTTAAATGCCCCAGTGCAGTGGGCTGGGAACGCAGGGGAAGGAAGAGGAGGGAGTTCTGGGGGAGGATGGAGCTGCCTCTGCCAATGACGCTGTCAATGTGCACCAGGCTCACGGCTGGGGCTTCACGTGCTGTGCCTGCCTGACTTGGCCCTGGAAATGTCCCACCTTCCTTTGCTGCGTGCAAGGAGAGGGAGCCCAAGCCAGCCAGCCTTCCAAAACCCTTTTGGGACGCAGGCCCTTTCAGCAACTGCGTGCTTCTCTTGCCCACAGCAAGCCCTGCTCCTGGAGCAGCAGCGGATTCACCAGCTGAGGAACTACCAGGCGTCGCTGGAGGCGGCCGGGATGCCCGTGTCCTTCGGGGGACACCGGCCCCTGTCGCGGGCACAGTCCTCCCCTGCCTCGGCCACCTTCCCCATGTCTGTGCAGGAGCCACCCACTAAGCCAAGGTTCACAACAGGTGAGTTTTGGGGGGCTGGGGGAGGCTGGGGGGACTGCTTTGTCTGATGTCGTGCTGTTCTGCAAGGGCATGGGGCAGCAGGAAAAGGGGGAATAGCTTTAGACTGGGAGTAGGGTAAGATGGGATGTTGGAAGGAAATCCTTCTCTGTGAGGGTGATAAGGTTGCCCAGAGAAGCTGTGGCTGCCCCTGATCCCTGGAGGTGCTCCGGGCCAGGTTGGACAGGGCTTGGAGCGCCCTGCGACAGTGGAAGGTGTTCCTGCCCTGCCCACAGGATGTTCCTTTCCAACCCAAACTATTCCATGACAATGATTCTGGGATTTTCTTCCTCGTCCCTGCAAATCTGTAAGCGTGGGCTCTGCACCTCATCCACATTTGGGTACTCCATAGCATCCTGCCTTCTTCAAGGAGAGGATTGAGTCATCCCTGCTGTCCCGCTCGTCCCTTCCCCAGGGTGACAGCAGCCCCACACGTGGCCAGCAGCACAGCCCCGGAGCTATGTGTCTGCAGGCAAACAGAGGGGGGCTGTGGCAGAGCTGATTTAGGGGCCAGGCAGGAGAGCCAGAGCTCCTGAAGGACACAGTGCCAAATGCAGTGTCTGCTGGCTCTGTTTTCTCCACCTTCTCCAGTCCCTCCATAATCTCATGCCATAAGTTACCCACTCCAGGCTCTGTGCCAGCCTTCCCTCCTCCTGGAGCGCAGGAGTCTGTGCCTGCAGGGTAGGAAAAATGAGGTGATTTCACGTTGTCTTGAAGAGACAAAGAGACCAAAGAGTGTTTTCTTACCTGTGAAGGAGAATGATGAGTGCAAGCCTTCATTTGGCTGGTGGAAAGCACAAGTGCAAAATAGGTTTTGATCCCCATCCCTGGAAGCGTTCACAGCCAGGTTGGAGCAGTCTGGGACAGTGGAAAGTGTCCCTGCACATGGTAACAAGGTGGGCTTTAAGGTCTCTTCCAACCCAAACCATCCTGGGATTCTGTGGTCTTCCCAGAAAGATTAAAAGCAAAAAACAAATCGTTCTTCCTGAACCCTTCTTCTCCAGAATCCTTTCTGCCTCTTCAGTGCCCTTAGCAACGGCTGAAAGTTGATTTTCCGTGCAACTTCTCAGGCCCTGTGCTGGGTTATGAGAACTGATTTGGAAGTCCGCCTTCTTCCCCAAATGTCAGGCTCTTATTTTGTGAATGAACAGTTTGCAATGTGATGTGTTCCCTGGGAAAAGAAAAAAAAATCCACAACGCCCAAATAAGAGCGACTCATGGTGTTGTTTCCCTCTCACTTCTGCTTTTATTCCATTTTTAACCTACACTTCTTGCATCATTCAGCTCAGAGCTGTGAATTGGGTTTATTTTCAGGCCCTGGTGGTGTAGTAATAGTGGCATGTTCAGTGTGACTTTGTTCCTCAGCCCCTGGCTGCAGACAGGATGGGAAGTGTGTGCTGTCAGCTCTGGAAAAACCCAGGGAACAGCTCAGTTTTGCAAATCAGCCCTTTAAAGTCTCTGTTTGTTGTTAATATTGAACCCTGGAATTTCAGCAAAACTGCATTTCTAACGCAGTCGGTTCTAGGCAGATTAATAGATTTTGGCTTTTGCCAAGGGTGCAAGGAAAAGTCCCCTGGCTCAGACCAGATGAAACTTGAGCTTCTAATACACTTAAACCCAAAACTTGGGGCTTTAAAAACAAGGAAGCCTGGCCCTGCTTGAAGGGATTATTCATTCCTGCTCTTTCTTCCTTCCTCCTCTGCTGATATTGGAGTTGCCTAATCAATCACATGCAAGACTTTGAACATACAATAAAAAACATTTCCTACCAGAGGATCTATGTTTGACTCAAATCTGTGCCTCTGAATTTCATTCAAAATTGCAGGCAAGAGGAAGAGTGCAGATTTGAGAACTGTGCTGCTTGGAAAAGATGCTGTTCCATTATTAGGATTTATTTGCCTCGGAGGCAGGGTTTGAAAAATTTAAGAAGTGGCTTAAAATAAGAGGTGGAATATCCAATACTGCCGTGTGATGAGATGAAGGATGCTTCAGGTAGATCACCTGTAAAATATGCTTTTCATGGCATTTTTCCAGGTTAAGATTCCAAAGGCTTGACTTTTCCCTTCCATCCCTGCATTTATGCTGGGTGAATGGAGGAGGAAAAACACAGTAAAATACTGTCCGGGGAGCAAGTGTCAGGCATTCACTGCGGCACTAATTAAGGTGCAAAGCATAAAGGTAAGACCTCTGTACTAGTCCTAAAACTAGTGCTTGGTCTCGCAAGACTGGTTTAATTAACCATCAGTGCCTGCTTAAGAGAGGCGGGGAAAAACCTCCACTGCTGTGGGCATGGAAGCAGGAGAAGGGGATGGAAAGGCATTTCAGCTGCTGAGCATGTGCGTGAGTCAAACTGCCTCATGTTTTGCTGGAGTTGTCCACGGCGGCGTGTCGGAGATTGTGTTTCTGGAGGTGGATACTAAAGCTTAATCACCGGGATTGAGCTATTCTTTGGAAGGCAGGAAATGAAAGTCTTGGATATTTTTCGGAGCAAGCAGTGCTGAAGTGCATCAGGCTGCTTTTTCCCGAGGAAAATCCATCTGGCTGATGAGTGGCTGCTTTGGAGACTGATCCTAAGGCAGAGGAATGAGGATTGGAATCGGTGTGATGGTTTGGGGAGAGGGCTGGAAGAAGCAGACCTCACTGAATGGCCCTAATTAAGCCAACCACTATCACTCTGGATGTGAATGTGGGCCTTAAGAGATCAGTCATTGTCCAACAGACAAAGGAGATGTTTTTCCCTTTCATGTTTGGGATATTATGTAGGAACAATACAGAAAGCTGATGCTTTCCCTGGACTGAGTTAGCTCTAAAACAGCTGGAAATTCTGGGGTTGATGTAGGTTTTATTTTCCTGTCTCTCTCAGTGACCAACACCTGAGACTTCAAAGGTACAGGGGGAAGAGCCACATACTGCGCCTCTCAAACATGATGTCCATTACTCCACATCAAAGTGAAAGCCATGCCCTTCCTGAATCCTTCCAGCAATCAGTTTGATGTTCCGAAGCATGACATTTAATTTTCCTTCCTCCCAGAAAGCCAGTCCTTGAACTTGCCCTCTCTGGCTCGAGCAGCCCCCGTGACTTTAATGAATGCTTGTGCCTGCCCTGTTCTACACACTTGAATAAGGATCCTCAGGTTAGGCCATTAATTTGCATAGCTCCAATTATCCAGTCTCTGATCTCCTGCAAAAATGGGTCCACAAATTATTCTGATGTTTTGCATTAAAGGGTTTTTCCTTTCTGATGAAGGCATTTATTCTCTCCTGTGCAGAGCAATGTAATTATCTGAACCTCAGATCATATGTTTGTTCTGCCAAGAAAAGCCAGTTGGTTTTGCTTTAGTGCTGACCTTTAAAAATGATTGTTCTAATGTCTGAAAAGAGTCTTGCTTCCAGCTCCACTTCAATTAACTTGTAACAGCCAGTGCAGCTTTGTATTTTAAGCTTAAATTGCTGAGCTTCCCTTTGTGTGTGTGTGAGTGTGTGTGTGTGTCTGTCTGCAGCTGAGTGTCCCCAACCACAGGAAGGAACTGGGATCAGCTCCCTTTTCCACTGAGCTGGTTTCTAGGAAAGAGAAATGATGAGTGACTGTGATTGCAGCGCAGAGTGAGACACTGCAGTCATCACTGAACCCTTGGGAGAGGAGAAACTATTGATAAACCAAATTGTGTCAACACCAGGTGAGGGTGGGATAGAATCCTGAGTGGTTTGGGTTGGAAGGAACCTTAAAGATGATCCAGTTCCATGGGCAGGGACATCTCCCACTATCCCAGGTTGTTCCAACCTGGCCTTGGACACTTCCAGGGATGGGACAGCCAAGGCCTCACCACCCTCACAGGGGAGGATTTCTTTCTCAAATCCAATCTAAATTTTTTCTAGTTTAAGACCTCGCACTCGTTCAAAGAAACTCAGACTGGGGTGAAAGCTTCTCCTCACGTGCCACTCCGAGCTTGCCTTGGCCCAGCAGCTCCTGGTGCTGTTTGATGCTGTGAATCAAACCTGGGAGACCTCGACAGAGCTCTGCAAGTGAACTTTCTTCCAAGTGAACCTTGGCCGACCCAAGGGCAGCCAATTACCAGGGCTCTGTTCTCTCCCTAGAATGCAGCGTGGTTTGGCTGCTGGGGGGTATTTTTTCCCTTTGCACTCACCTACAGCAGAGCGAGGAGCTGCCAGACACCTCCCCTGGGGCTGGAGCCCTGCGAGTGTCGGGGCTGGAGCGGAGAGCCAAGTTTCCCGTTCTACGTGCCCACACCCAGCCGGGATTGCAGCTGCAGGCAGGCTTGGGAACGTGCAGGGGCACGGCCTCAGCCCCAGCTGTGTGTCCAGGGCTGCTCTCAGGGCTGGGCTCCCTGCAAGCCCCTTGGAGCTCCCAGACTGAGCTCCCAGTGTGTCCATGCTGGAGCTGGGAACGCCAATCCAACTGTGCCCACGGATCCAGCCGTGCCCGCGGATCCAGCTGTGACCGCAGATCTAGCTGTGCCCGTGGATCCAGCTGTGCCCGCCGCTGCGTGGCTGTGCTCACCTGGGCTTTCCCTGGAGTGCACACCCAGCAACACTGGCTGCTGGGACTGCTGCCTTCAGAGGCTTTGCATTCTCATCAAGACCTTTGGATCCCATAGAAATCAAGGAAAACCTGGGTTGGGAAGGATCCGAAAGGTTATCTGGTTTTAAATCTCTGCCATGGGCAGGGACACCTTCCACTGTCCCAGGCTGCTCCAAGTCCTGCCCAGCCTGGCCTGGGACACTGCCAGGGATCCAGGGGCAGCCACAGCTTCTCTGGGCACCTGTGCCAGGGCCTGCCCCCCCTCACAGGGAACAATTCCCTCCCAATATCCCATCCATCCCTGCCCTCTGGCAGTGGGAAGCCATTCCCCGTGTCCTGTCCCTCCATCCCTTGTCCCAAGTCCAGCTGCAGCTCTCCTGGAGCCCTTCTGGCCCTGGAAGGGGTTCTGAGGTCCCCCTGGAGCCTCCTCCTCTCCAGATGAACACCCCCAGCTCTCCCAGCAGAGGAGCTCCAGCCCTTGGATCAACTTTTATACAGATATTTCCTGCAAGAAACCTTTCTCTTGGGAAAAAAAAACCCCAAACCGACGACTTTTATTCTGTTTTCTGGCTCAAGGAAAGATGGATTTAAACATTCGACTTTGTGTCTTTTCCACGAGAGAAAAAATTTACAGGTCTTTTGTCACAGGGGCTCAGATGACCCTCACTCAGATGAACCAACACGGTGCCCAAGTGGGTGCTAATGGCCTTAATTATCAAATTACCACCGTGCAAAGGCTTCAGCCAGAGCTGCTTTGGGAGACACAGTGGCAGCTAACTTCCTTCTGGGATTCAATCCCAAGACCTAGAGCCGTTTTGGCAGCAGAAAAGTCCCAGATCCCATTCCTGCGCTGGCACCTCTGCACTCTCAGGTGTCACCTCCTCCTGTCACTTAATTTCATGTTGGTACTGATTTCTTTTCCATATCCCTTGAGGATTTCCATGGGAAGGGATGGATGCAGCTTTGGCTTTTCGGTTCCCTGTGACTCCTGGTCGAACACACAGTTTTGGCTTAGAACTAAAGTGCAAAATATGGGGGGTTTTTTTGTATAACCGGCAATTTTTTAGCTTTTTTTTTTTAACCTGAGAGCCATTTTGTCCCCTCTGCCACAGGCCTCGTGTATGACACGTTGATGCTGAAGCACCAGTGTACCTGTGGAAACACCAACAGCCACCCCGAGCACGCGGGCAGGATCCAGAGCATCTGGTCCAGGCTCCAGGAGACGGGGCTGCGGGGCAAGTGTGAGGTGAGGAAAACACCAGCAAAGGCCGCATTTCTAGTTTTTCATTATTTCTAGTAGTAGTAGTAGTAGTAGTAGTAGTAGTAGTAATTATTATTATTAGTTGTAGTAGTAGTATGCCAAAGGAAAGAGCAAAACATGAAGTAAACCTCTCATTTGTTATCCCTCCAATTATTCCAGCAAAAGCCAGGGAGCAACAACTTCTCTGTGGTTTGATAACATTTTTAATACTCTTTAATAAGCAATGGTCAATACTGCGAGAGGAGTGAGGGTAGGAGGGTGGCACTGAGCACCATTCCATCACTACAGGTTAAATTTGATTTATTTGTGTTTCGAGAGCAAGCAAACGAAAAGTGTAGACACTAATTAGAAAGAATGAAGATCAAGAATAGAAGTTTACTAGTAGTAATTAGTTATAACTAACAGCAGTGGTGATAAATAAGGGTATAAATGTATGTCCATCAATTCTTTGAGCATCTGAGGGATCTGAATCCCACAGTATAGATATTTTAGTGATGTCAGGAACTAGCCGGAAATATTTTCAGGCCATCAGATAAGACATCCACGTGGTGGCAGCATTGCCATTGCCTAAATTTCCTTGTCCTGCCCTCCTTTATCCCTTTCAAACCTGGTTCTGTCTCTGGATACCCCTTTAATCGAATTTTGGGATTATCTGGGACCAAAAAACCTAACTGCTAATTGCCTGGCCTCCTCAATGGGTGTTACAGATGTTCTCTGATGCATAAATTCCTCACTGTACGATCCCAGGCAAGTATTATTTGCCCTAATTTCCTGTTAATTTCCTCAAGGAAAATTTATTTTTCCCTAATTTCCATGCTTAACTTGGTACTTTTGGTTGCTCTCACGATGGGAGCTGTTGTTGATCTTCACCTGTTTTCCAGCTGCATTTCCCTCCCGGCCATTGGTGACTTTCAGCCTCACCAGACTCTTCATTTTTTCCAAAAATGCTCAATATGGGATAATGAGGTTCCTGCCTTAACTCCCTGCTGGCTTCCTTCAAGCCCTGCCCTGCCCCTTCCGAATGCACTCCCTTATGTCCCTGCTTACCTTTCCTTCAACCCCAGCACCTGTCTTAAAGTTTCCTTCTTAATCTTGAATGAACCTAAAGATGACTGTCTGTCTCGAGAAAATAAATGTTGTGAGTAAGGGATTAACCCAAAACCTGCATTTTTCCACATCAGGACCCATTTCAGTGTTTTGCTTTCTGTCCTGATGGAACAGAAGAGTTCCTCAGTGATTTCATCACCCTTTTTCTCTCCACTTTCAGTGCATCCGCGGCAGGAAAGCGACCCTGGAGGAGCTGCAGACGGTTCACTCGGAAGCCCACACACTGCTCTATGGCACAAACCCTCTGAACAGGCAGAAACTGGACAGCAAGAAGCTTCTAGGTATCGCTCCCTGGGGGGAAGTTCCCCTTCCTGAGCCCCTGGCTTAGCAGCATGAAGGGTGAGATGTTGGGGCTGCCCCCGTCCTTAGCCCTGTGCAGCTCCAAGAGGATTGTTCCCACCTCCCTGCCCAAGATCCGTCTCTTCAGGTAGATCCCTACACCCTAGACAGCTTAAGCCTCCTTCCTCTGATGTCCTCAGAACCTAAAAGGCTGTTTTCCCGAGGAGGAGAGACAGTTCAGACAGTTTGTTTTGTCCTTGGACGCTCCGTGTGTCAGAAAGTTATCCGTGGCTAGGGAGGAGCTGGAGCACCCTCGGAAGGATTTGGATCTGCAGCCCCCAAGCCTCCAGGCAGCTGCACAGGCATCAACAAACTCCTGGCAGGTTTGTATGGATAATCAGCAAGAGAGATGTGAGGGCCTCCACATTCGTTTAATCTGGAGTAGGATTGTTTATACCTTTCACTGGAGACCAAATCTTCCTGAAATAGGGCTGTGTCTGTTGTAAAATATAGACATTCTCCCAGGAAAATTCCTGAAGAATGGACTTGAAGATAACCAACACCCCCAAGCGACCAAACCACATGGATTTTAGCACCTCCGTGGAGTCATCATCACCTACCTCCCTTTGCTTCCTTCCTGCCTTTTTGCAGCAGCAGGCTGCAGGAGGGGCAATTTGGGAAGTTCTCACGTGGGAATCACAAAAAAAAAAAAAAAAAAAAAAAAAAAAAAAANAAAAAAAAAAAAAAAAGACAGTTCTGGAACACAGACGTTGAGAAAGTTTATTTTGGGATTAGCCTGATTTTGGATGATATAAAGAGAGGATTAACTTCATGGCCTGTGTGATGTAGTGGCCAGAGCAGAGGAACTGGAAAGATTTCGCTCACTGTGTCCATGAGCTCCCAGAGAGGGAACCCATTAGGCAGTAGTTAAACATGCAATTAGCACTGGATTTATAGCTCACTTCCCACCTCTTTAAAGCCAGAGAACCCAAAAGTAGACACCTCCAGCTGAATGATAGCTCCATTAGGATGCAGACTTCAAGGAATTTATGATGTCATGTGCTCAGGAGTGGAAAACCATCAGCCCAGAGGAAGGGCCGGTAAATCCTCCCTGGGAGATCTGAAGATTCTCTTGGGATACTTTTCCACTCCCTCCTTGACTCCTGGCGTGGTCTGTCTCACTAGTCCCACAGAAGCCTTTGGAGGTGCAGTTTATTTGGATAGTATTTATTTGGGAATACCCAAATTACTGAACAATTCCTGATGGTTTCTGGAGAGAACCTGTGGGGGAAGCAACTCTGCTCCTGTAGCAACTCTGCTTCTGTGCCCCCAATGGCTTCAATCACTCATTTGAAAGTGTCTATAGAGGTTGAGTTTAATCCTATAGAGAAGACAAATTCTAACACCTGAGGGCTTTCCAGCACAAAGCTTTTCCATCCCGTTTGGATGTAACTTCAAGAAAGCCCCGGAGCTGCGGGAGGTCAGATCCCCAAGGATCTCCAGTAGAAGGGGGTGTCTTTACTGAGCTCAGACCTGGTTTCCTAAGCCCCATTTTAGCCTGAGGATCCTGCCAGTGGCACTGGCTTTCAGCTCACATGACGCCCTTCTCTCCTGATGGCTCCCACAGGGCAGGACCTGAGCGAGTATATCAGGGAAAAGCTCCGTGCGGAGAGGGGAAGACGTCTGTAAAAAACCCCTTCTTCAGCCATCCTCTCCCTGTTGGGAGTTCAGAACACATTTAAATTTAGAGACCAGCTTCATGCGGTTCTTTTAAACACGTCAGAGGGTGGATTTAGGGCAGGTGTGAAGGGCAAAGCTTTGTGTGAGGTTTAGGGATGCAAATGGCAGTTTGTTAGGGCTGAGTGTCTTGGCAGGTGTGTGATGACTCTGTGTAAACTCTTTGCCTTTGATAGGTCTGTGAGGAAGAAAAAAGCCTGAGAAACCTCAGCCTAAAAGGGATAAGCTTGTAAGGCTTTTCAGCACACAGGCTGTTTCTGGTTAGGCTTCTGCAAGTGATGGGGGGGATATGCCTTCATGGAATCACAGAATCTCAGAATGGCTTGGAGTGGAAGGGACCTTAAATGTCATCCCATTCCACCCCTGCCATGGCAGGGACACCTTCCACTGTCCCAGGCTGCTCCAGGCCCTGTCCAGCCTGGCCTTGGTCACTGCCAGGGATCCAGGGGCAGCCACAGCTTCTCTGGGCACCTGTGCCAGGGCCTCCCCACCCTCACAGGGGACCATTCCTTCCCAATATCCCATCTAACCCTGCCCTCTTTGAGTTTAAAGCCATTCACCCTTGTCCTGTCAAGGACACAAAATACAAACCCTTCTCTGCCTGGACAGTGGAAAGGCTTGGAACCTGTTGGACAAGCTGAAACTTAGACAAAGAAGGCTGCTTTTAATTTGTAGGGAGCAATCATAAATTGTTGTCAAGAAGATAAATATCGACATAATGGGTGGATTAGCAGGGAGAGATGTGACAGGAGGTCCGAGGCAGGGTGATCTAAGAACTTGCATGTGGATCTAATCAAGGAGTGCATCTCTCTTTGAGCTCAGATTAATCCAAATGCCTTAACTCCTCTTTCAGTGACAGAATTCCGAGTGGTTTGGGTGCGAATGGACCTTGAAGCCCATCCCATTCCACCCCTTGCCGTGGGCAGGGATGCCTCCCACCAGACCAGGTTGCTCAAGGGCCCCACAGAATTTTGAATGGAGGATAATTTGTTCACACACAAGCCCAGAAAGTGATGTTACATTTCCTACAGCTCCAGAATTAGCCCCACAGATGGTTTTCTCCGTTTTTCTCAAACTCTCCCTGTTGGTTTTTCTATTTCAGTCAAAACACATGTTTTTTCTTTGCTTGCCACTGGTTTATTTTTCTGTCTTCCTCTTTTACGAAGCCCATGCTCTCTGAAGTCATCTAGTAACTGCAGATGAGTGATAATTGGGGTGTTTTTATGATTTCCCATCCTCCTTCCGTGGGAAGGGGTTAAAGTGTTCATCTGCGAAGACACGCTGAGTGATTGTTGGTGGCATCTTCAGCATTTATAGTCTTGAAACATCAGACAGCACCCAAACCAAATCACTCATTTGCATAAAAATGAGTGATTTACAGACAGCTTTTGAAGGAGCCCAGGCGTGCACATTGTGTGTATTTTGTACCGGGGCTGGCTGTGTGCATCCTGAGAACTGGGAAAAAACCCAGTGTGTGCTTCTGCCCCCAAATGGCCCCAAAACCTGGTGCCCTTTGCCCTTTTGACTCATGGGGTGCGTTCTCTGTCCCCCCAGGTTCGCTAACGTCGATGTTTGTCAGGCTGCCTTGCGGTGGCGTCGGGGTGAGTAACTCCCTTTAATGTGTAAATAATGTCCCGTTTGTTCTCCCCGTCCCCTCGGTCACAAAAAAATCGCTGCTTTGCATTCCATCGAGTGGGTAATTGCCGCCAGATGCTGCCCATAAACAGGGGCTGCCTGGGGCGCAGGGGGGCTCAGCCTCACGTGCCTTTCTTCAAAAGCAGCAGGAAGGTTTGGGAGAGCCCGGGAGTGTGTGACATCCAGAGGCGTGTTTGGGCTCTGGCTTTTGGGAGGAAAAACCTCATGTCCCGGGTGGGGATGTGTGACGGGTGCTAGGTTTGGAAGCAGCCCTTCCATCCCAAATGCTTCCTCTGCGGAAAGCGAGACGTGCCCGTGCTGTGGAGTGCTTCACCTTCAGTCTCGGGGCTCAGAAAACCCGAGAACCACCACCTGCAGGTTTTCCGCAGCAGGTGGAAAACCTGAAATAGTGATGTTGGAGGATAATATTTGGAAAGACACATATTCCTGTAAATAGCAGGTTTGCCACATCACTGCCCTGGAATGAAGCAGCACTTGTCTTCAGGATTTGGTGTCTTTTATTCTCCAGCTCCAAGAAAATCCACATAGATTCCTAAAGAGGTGACTAAAATGCTCCTCCACCCCTCATGGAAATGCTGAACATTACTTTTCAGCTGTCAAATTTCCGTTACAATCAGATTTTTTGTTGTTGTTTGTTCCCATAAAGCCAAGAAAAATCCCAACCCCAAATACCTTGTTTTGAAGGTTTTCCTATTTTCCTTTGAAGCCTGAAAGCTTGAAAGTTTCCCTTTCAAGTCAGACTTTCTGCTCCAGAGTTTCTGTGGAGGGTGACAGGACAGAAAATCGTGGAGAACAGGAAGGGGAAAAGAATGAGAAGAGACAATAAAAGGCATTGTGTTTGAAAATTCACAGTGGTAGTTCTGCTGCATAATTGTAGCTCGTGAGGTTGAATTTTCAAGGTCTGGATTCTGTTATGGAAATGAAACAAAATTGTTTTCTTCCTGAGTCTTTGCAAAATCGCTGCTTTGAAAATTATCCCATCAGAAAAAAAAAAAGAGAGAATAATCATCGTTTATTCCTACCGCCACTCGTGGAGATATTTTATTTTGTATTGTAAATATGCTGCAGTCGCCTAATTCATGGCAAATTTTTGGCTAGAGCATAAAAGGTTTGGATTTACTTTGCCCTGCAGTCAGGCATGGCATTCAAAGAAAAAAAATTATCATTTGCAAATGAAGACTGAATGGTAACAAGTAGAGACAGTGTCTGAGCCCAGCACGGGCCCAGAAGTCTTGCATTAAACCCCAAATCAGGGCAGGAAACGCCTCAGTGCTGGTGTTCCTGATATGCTCCCAAGAAAGATAGTGTTTGCAGGGAACTTGCTGCTCCGTTGTCTCCACAGACCCTTAATATTGAATATTTACTGACTTTGGACCAGGATTTCAGCAATCCTATCAGCAAAACCTGGGCCAGGGCCTCTCCACCCTCACAGGGAAGAATTTCTTCCCAGTATCCCATCCAACCCTGCCCTCTCTCAGGGGGAAGTCATTCCCCCCTGGTTTGCCAAATATTTTTCAGGGGGAGAATAAATGGGAATGATGCCATAAAGTCAAAAGGAAAAAAAAGAAGAACAAAAACCCAAATTTTAAAAAAATCAGTAGAATAATGTGGGACAGACCCCCTTTTGGTTTTGTACTGGAGCAGGATAAAGCTGAATGATGGCTGATGGTTGGAATTCAGGAACTGAGGGTGTTGTGTGAAATTATGGGCTGGAAAACTTGGAAACTGGGTTCTTTTCCTGCAGGACATCCCAGCACGCTTGCATCCAGATTCTTCAAAACACTCAAAGGCTTGATTTTAGGATGGCTGATACATTTGTTTTCTTTTCTGTGTAGTATCTTGCTGTGCACATTCTAAAAATATCTGAGGATCTGCATCATTTTTCTGCACGTGTTCTAAAAATATCTAAATATCTTTAAGAAGAGGTGCTTGTGTTGTTGATCTTCTCCGCAGAAGGTGATTCTATTTTTGCGTGCTCTGATTAGAGTGTATCAACAATTTTAACTGTGCCAGCAAAGTGAGTTCTCCTAGAGCAGAGACCACAGAAAGGACTCCCGTGGAATGGAAATGAGGAGAAGCTAATTAGTAAGTCAGAGGAACAAAATGTGAGGATTATTTAGTTGAGAGCAGGAGGAGGCACGGTTGGGTGTCTTCTGTGAGGGAGGAGCAGAATTCTTTCACTTTGCAGGGTTTGGAGCTCTGGTTCAACCTGTGTCTTCCCACCCTGGTGTTTAATTTCTTACCTGTGTAGTTTTTCAGCTAAAGGAAATAGGAGAATAATGGAAATCTTTTGTAAGATGCTCATTTTATTCTGGAATAGCTGCACGTTCATGGATAGGAGAGTTCACAGCGTGAGTAGGAGGAATTTACAGTGTGAGTAGGAGCCTCATTGTGGATGTTAATAAAAACCTTGAGTTTTTGTTGAAGAAAGTCACTGCAAATGCTCTCTGTCTTGCCCCCCTCGTGCCTCCTGGGATGCTGCCAGCACGAGCCCCGTGTCTGCAGGGGCCTGGGCGTGGCGGTGCTTGGCTCTGGCACTGAAGAATCCTGTATATTTTATGGGAAAAGCTGGCCCCAGCAGCCATCTGAGGGTCTGCTGGCCCCTCGGGACATGTGAATTGGAGTATTTGGTGTTTCCATCCCCCTGGTGCCGCACAGGGAATGAAGGTGGCCTTCTGCAATCCTGCATCTGTGGAAGGAGCCCTGAACTCGCTGTGTCAGGCAGGGAGGGAAGCTCTTCGTGACTGGTGTCCTGAGGCATTTTCTTCCAAAGACCAAGAAAAATGGGTTGGATCTGCTCAAAGATGGGCTAGAGATGGCTTTTTGGAGTTCTCCAAGCGCTTTTTTCATTTACCATGCCTTCCAAAGCATCCTCAGGGTGGATGCTACCAGAAACCATCACAGAGCTGGAATCGTTTCCAATCACGGCCCCAGCCTGGCTGGGAAGGAAGGAGGTGCATCGGTCCTCCATGGGGCCACTTGTGTCTCCTCATGGCTTGGTGAGCCAGACACAGCAAATAATCTCCTTCTTTCCCCCTCTCCCTTTTGCCATTGTCTCCATAAATACACTCAGGGCACAGTAATACGTGAAAAGTAGCCGGTGATCCTTCCCGGTGAGGAATGTCCCATTTATCCTGTGACAGGATCTGGAACAACAACATGGGCATGCCTGCGGGTGCCCTGCCCTGCCTGTGGCCTCTTGGCACATTTTCAGGGAGACATAGGGTGGTTCTGTCAGATATTTGGCATTGAAGCAAATCTGTGCAGTCAGCATGGGATGCTGAAGGTCTGCTGCCGGTTTTGATAAACTTGTGGCTCCCCAGGGAAGCTGCTGTCAGTCCTAGGTAGTCATCTTTTAAATGCCCACCACTAAACATCCTTCTTTATTGTGGATTTTCTTTATTTTAAAGAATCGCTGAATTATTTCACAAAACTTTTTATTTCATCCCGGATCAGTTTCCTGCAGCAATTAAAGAGAAGTGCTGATTCCACGGTCAAAGAATTGTGGAATCACAGAGTGGTTTGACTTGGAAGGGAACTTAAGGATATCTTATTCCACTCCCTGCCATGGGCAGGGACACGTTCCAGTATCCCAGGTGGCTCCAAGCCCTTTTCCAACCTGGCCTGGGACACTTCCAGGGATCCAGGGGCAGCCACAGCTTCTCTGGGCACCTGTGCCAGGGTCTGCCCACCCTCACAGGGAACGATTCCTTCCCAATATCTGGAATAAACCCACTCCCTTTCCGTTTAAATCCATTTCCCATGTGAGCAATGTCTTTACCTAACAGAGGTCTCTTGATTCCTGGCTGCCCTCGCTGCTCCTAACCAGGTTCCTGTGTGTCCCCACCAGGTGGACAGTGACACGATTTGGAACGAGGTGCACTCGTCCGGCGCCGCCCGCCTGGCCGTGGGCTGTGTCATCGAGCTGGTGTTCAAAGTGGCCACGGGAGAGCTGAAGGTTGGTATGGACATAACCCTCAGCTGGGCTCTGGGCAGCTCCAGGGCTTCTTCCTCCCTCCACGAAGTGTCATCCACCGCTGTGACCTTGGGAGGAAACCATCAAGAGCGACTCCATAGTCCCCAAGCAGGATTAAGGCTTCTGGCTGCCACCTCTGCATCTGTATTTTTGTCCCTCTGACTTTTTCCTTTCCTTCCTTTCTGTGTGCAGAATGGGTTTGCTGTTGTGCGGCCCCCGGGTCACCACGCGGAGGAGAGCACACCCATGTGAGTATGGCGTTCTTTGGCTTCATCCTGTGCTCCTTTGGTGGGGATCCACAGCTGGAAATTCCGAAGAAATTCTGTTAGGTTGTCGCTGCAGAATTTCTGTTTATTGCTGGATGAGATGTGTTGCATTCGAAGCTCCCTGAATTCTGTGGATCGGGGCATGATCCTGCTCAGTGCTTTCAGGGGGTGTTTTCTGGCAGGAATCAGCATTACAGCCTCTCCTTGCAGTGGGTTTGGGCAGGGGGGGACATTCCCTGTTTCCCAGAGGATGCCTGCTGCTGGAATTCGGCACTTCCAGTGGGAAGTGGATCTAGGGGAAGGTGTCCCTGCCTGTGGAACAAGATGAGCTTCAAGGTCCCTCCCGCCACAAACCATTCCACGTTTCCAGGGAGGAAGAAGAGTGAGAGCAGAAGGAATTCCTTCCTCCTGTGTTCCAGCTAGCTGATGGATGCACTGGGACCACGGAAAGCTATAATTAACACCTCTCTTCTCTTGTCTCCCCTCCCCAGGGGTTTCTGCTATTTTAACTCAGTGGCAATCGCAGCCAAGCTGCTCCAGCAAAGGCTCAACGTGAGCAAAATCCTCATAGTGGACTGGGTGAGTAAATGCCCCCACTTTCCCCTTGGGAGAGCAGGGGGAAATTACTCTGGGTGGGTTTCTTCTTGCGAGGGCAAACTCTGTAAGTCAGTGACAAACTTCTTGCCTGTGGTCTGCAAGCCGAAACGCAGGTTTTTAATTGAATAAAAGTGTTTTAATCAGAGAAAAAAAATTTAAAAGGTCCACAATTTTCAAATAAAAATAAAGGGCTTCTTTGGGATTCTGCTTTGGCAATCTATAGAGTTTTATTTTTTAAATAGATTTTATGTGGCTGGGAAGGCATTGGAGTGACTGGGTATCAGCCAAAAGTTTTGATTCTGCTGCCACCAATCACCCACAGGTTAAACCCACAAGTTGAAATGGATTTATTTGTCTTTTGGACCTACTGGATGGACATTTTTTTCCTCACTTCCCACCTGTTTTTCACACCAGGAAGGGAAATTTTGAATACCTGTCCTGTCACAGGCTGTGTTTGTGCACCACACGGCAACTCAATAGGGAATCTGCTCATGGCTTGTGTTGTTTAACCTGGCCTCTAACAGAGCTTTATTTGCATCAAACCCCTTCAAATCCCAAACTGGTGCCTTCAATGCGCGTTTTTACTGAGGAATGAACCTCCCTGCTATGATCTTGTCCCTGCAGGATGTCCACCACGGGAATGGTACTCAGCAAGCCTTCTACAACGACCCCAATGTTCTTTATATCTCACTACATCGCTACGACGACGGGAACTTCTTCCCGGGCAGCGGCGCTCCGGATGAGGTGAGCTCGTGGATCCGTCCGTGTCGGAGGGGATGGGCTGATCCCAGAATCCTGGGGAACCCCTGCCAGACTCAGAGCGAGCTCCTGCCACCTCCTCAGCGCTGCTTTGGGAACGCAGCTCCCGGGTTCGTGTGTTCCCATCCAAGCCCTGCAGCAGTGGGCATCGAGCAGCACGTGCTTGGCTAACGAGCAGCAAATGAGTCACTGCAATTAAGCTCTCCAGCCCTTATGGGACAACCTGTTCCAGAGGAGCCCTCTGCCAGCTGTCCCAGCACTCCATGTCCTGGTCAGGATTTCCCCTTCCTCGGCAGAAGTTGTTTCTTAGATGCAGAAGGAACAGATTGTCCATGGCTGCACCACCTGCGCTTGGTTTTCCTGGCACAGCCATGGAGCCTGTCCCCTTCTGCCCATCCCTATCTCCTGCCCCTTCCTTCTCCACCTCCCCATCTCCTGCCCTTCCATCTCCCCATCCCCATCTGCTGCCCCTTCCTTCTCCACCTCCCCATCTCCTGCCCTTCCTCCCCATCCCCATCTCCTGCCCTTCCTTCTCCACCTCCCCATCTGCTGCCCCTTCCTTCTCCACCTCCCCATCTCCTGCCCCTTCCTTCNNTCTCCTGCCCTTCCTTCTCCCCCTCCCCATCTCCTGCCCCTTCCTTCTCCCCCTCCCCATCTCCTGCCCTTCCTTCTCCCCCTCCCCATCTCCTGCCCCTTCCTTCTCCCCATCCCCCTCTCCTGCCCTTCCTTCTCCCCCTCCCCATCTCCTGCCCCTTCCTTCTCCCCATCCCCATCTCCTGCCCTTCCTTCTCCACCTCCCCATCTCCTGGTGCTGCCCAGGCATCACTCAGCACTCCCACAGCAGCACCTGCACCCTAAGTTGTAGGATTTGAGGGCCGGTCGCAGAGGCTGCTGGAGCAAATCCCCCTTTCCTGGGGGTCTGCTGGGAGGCTGCAGCAGGAGGGCAGGGCCAGTGGAGCTGGGAGGCCTCTCTGGCTGAGATCTGGATGGATGCATCCTTCCTTTCCCTCTAGGCTGGCAGGAAATATGGTGAGAGTGACTGAGCAAAGGGAAATGTTATGGAATACATGGAGTGCTCTGAGACACTCCAGGTGACATCTGGAAACTCCAGGAGTTCCTCCCTGTTAATTTTACATTTTCTGATTCAGAAACCATCAATGTTTCCATTTCGATCACTAAAGAAACCTAAATGTGACGTGATGCTGCTCCATCACCTTGTTGAAGTGAATGAGCAGTCCTTTGTATCAGGCTTAATTCCTGCTTTTTAGTAATCTGGTTTACAAAAAGAGTAATTTTTAGACGTGTCATTTTAGACCAGATGAAAGAAAGGATACAAAACAAGTTTGATTTAAGCCAACCATGAATAAATAACCCACCGTGGATACATGAACACCCGCCCCTGTGGTTTTCTACCAAAAATACTTGTGCCAGTACAAGGAATAATGTGCAATAAAAGCCCCGCAGTTTTATCCAGCTGTGCATTGTGTAACACATTCATCTTCACTTTTTAATTCTTTTTTTTTCATATGCAAAGACCTTATTGGTGAAAAAAATAATTGCTGGAAACCCCTGGTTTATTTTTCGGGTTTCCCCTCTCTCAGGTATCTGCAGGCAGGGCATATGGGGACATTTGCAGTACAGGCAAGGAGAGGGATGTATTTTCAACTCCCACCCACGTGTCCCTCAAGCAGCCAAAATCCCTTCTCTGTGAATCCTGTTTTTCCCCAGCAGAGGGGGAGCTCACTCTGATTAAAATATGCTTTTTCCCTCAGTTGCAACTGTAATGAAATGTAAGATACGCTTCGGAATCAAGCCGAAAATTAATTATGGGAATGTATTACACGTAGCACACTTTGCTGCAAGAAATGAAGAGGATCCAGTTGATAATGGTGTGGTTTTTTTGGGTGGGCAGCAGTCAAACACCACTGGTCCTCAGTTCCCATAAAGATCTGAGCATGAAGGAGCTTTATTTTCCCTCTTTTTTCAGGAAAAATCAACCTCACTATTGAATCCAAATCTATATTCAACTGGGAGAATATCAAGGCAGCAAAGATGTGTTGCCAGAATTCGCCTATTCAAAGTCCCATTTCCCTTTTCCAGGTTGGCACAGGAGCAGGAGTTGGTTTCAACGTTAACATGGCATTTACTGGTGGCCTGGATCCGCCCATGGGAGACACAGAATATTTAACTGCTTTCAGGTACTACTGAATTTTCTCTCTCACAAATGTATTTTTCACCTCTGGTGACTTACATTCAGGCAGACACACACGGGATGTCAACTTCTGGAATATTGGAATGGCATTGAATCCGGGAGTGTTATTTTCTGCTCCTCTTCCCTGTTCTATTCTGTTACACTGAGCAAAAAGAGCCTTTCCCGCCCCTTCATTTTCATTAAAAAGCCTTCAGAGAGCACACACAATTTAAAACAACATCAAATCAGCGCCTTTGTCTCACTGCTGCTCCGGAGTGGAAGCCTGGCTATCCCAGCAGTGCCCGAGAGGGATCTCCTCATCAGCCACACAACCTGGAGCTGGGGATGCAGTGGCAGGAAATACTAATTGAGTTTCCAGGCTCCTGCAAAAGGCTCAGGGCTGCCCAGCGAGGCCTTTGCCAGCCATTCCTGGGGTCTGTTTGCCTTTGGGGAGTTTTTGGGGAGCTGAGGGGCACTCCTCCCTGGGCCGCACCTCCCAGAGCCTGCACACCTTCAGTTTGTCCATGAGTTAAACGAGAAGCTTTTTTCTCCTCCCGTGCCAAGTTTGGCCATGATAATACATTATCAAGTGACCTTTTAAAATCTTAACCAGCTTCTTTGAAAAACATTTTTCCCTCCCGCCTCCCCCACCGCCCCGAATCTTTCTATTGATTTTAATGTAAAATAATGCTTTGAAGTTTGCAATTTATAGTCCCCCGAGAGTTAGAAAGTGAAGGGAATGGGTCATATATCCTATTTTTTTCCCCTTCTTTTCTTGCTTTAGTCCCTTGAGACAATACATGCCTTCAAGGCAGCACCTTGTTATTCCACCCCATCGAATGCCACGTTGCATTTGCTGGGGATCAAACCGAAGATGAAGAAAAGATAAGAAAATTGGCCATAATGAACTCCAGAAGCAGGAGGCATTTTCACCATGAACTTGGAAACTCGCAGTGGAGAACTAAGCTTTAATTCAAACCAGTCCGAATGCCAAACTGTGAGGCTTTGAAGTCTGGAGAGGAATCAGTGGAAATCCTTTGAGCTAGGCAAAGATACTGATAGACTTTTTCTTTTTTTTGTGAGCCTTAACTCTTCATGTGCCCATCTGGTTTTAGGGGGAAAAGTTCTTTTCCTATGTAAAATGGGCAGATTGAAATAAACAACACGGTCCTGATTTTTTGTTGTTGTATTTCAGGATAGGCTAGAGTGTGGATTTGAGAAATGACAATAACTGAGATAATTGTCCTTCTAAATGAGAGAAACGAGGGAATAAATAAATCCCAGTGAAAACAGTCATCCCCATGCTGAAAACCTATTTTAGTGTGGGTTTGCTCCATCCAAAAAAAGGACGGGAGCTTACATCAGTGATTTTCATCTCATCTCCATATATTATCTCCCCAATCTTACAGCTTGGCACTGGGGTGCCCAGGCTCTCCTGACCTCTGCATGATCCTTAATCCCACCAAGAAGTATCAGAAGTGAGTTGAAAATGTGCCTTGCCCTGCACTTTGTCACTCGTTATCTTCCTAACGCAGGGCTGAAATCCCTGCCTGCCCCAGCTCCAGCTTGGGGTGCCCTGTTTTTGTGGATCGGAAAGGATTTAGGGAGTTTTTTGGGAGCTTGGAGATTGTGCACCCCGTGGTAGCAGCGGCTCTGCATCCCAGTTCAGCCGAGCGGGCGTGGATCCCGTGCCTGAGCTCACCCCCGAGCATGTGGGCAATCCCAGATTTCCCAGATCAGGCAGAAATGTGTTCTGCCTTAATGGGAAAAATGCAGGGCATGTCATTCCCGAAGTCCTTAACTCATCAGAAGGTTCCTAGTGTCTCCGCTGTTGTTCTGTAGTTATAGAAACAAACAGTTGTAAAACTCAGAGGGGTTTTTGGACCAGGATGTGTCATTCCCTAACGTTTCACACAAGCAGAAATCCTGTTTGCCTCTCTAAATCCTCCTGATCTGTGGGTAAACCCAGCTAAGAGACCTGCAGGAAAAACGGGAAGGCTCTGGCCGCTTCCTTATTATGCGGGAACAGCAATTAGTGAAATTAAAATGTTTTATCCACAGGAGTTTGCCTCTGAATTTACTGCAGGCAAGTTTTCCTGATGATTCCAGCAGTTGTGTTGTGTCTGAGAATTTTTTCCCCCTATCCTGAGGTCTCCTCTACAGTTATAATTCTGTGCACAGCTCAATTCCATGTTCATTTTTATTTCAAACACCTAAAGCAGAAGCAAAAGCCAGAACTGTGCTTGGAAGTTCCCTCCTGCCTCTTTCAAAAAGTTCAGGAACCAATGTTGGGGGATTTGGGTTTTTCCTTCAATCCATAAACCATTTCAGAAGCAAGGAGGAGGACGGGGGGGGAAGAGATGATGATGTTTTGCCTGGAAAGGTCGTCGCTGTATTTTCGATTTCATGCTCTCCCCATGCCGATTTCATCCCCAAATTCCAAATCCCTTTCGACACAGTAAATGACTGTGGAGAAACAAAGACAGGGATTTTCAGGAAGCTGACTAGCCTGAGGAGCAGTGGATAATTTTTAGTTTATATATATAAAATATATAACATTTATAAACCTATATATACACATAACATATATAGAAATATACATTATATATAGAAATACATATATAAATAGATAAATATATAAATATATGCATAGATATAAATACATACACTTAACATACATAAATATATACATAGCATAATATAAAAATATGTATAAAACATGTATATATGACCAAGAGTGGGAAATATACTCTAAAAGAGTGCTCAGCATTCTAAGTTTCACCAGTTTACTCATTGCACTTGAGCATTTAAAGCCCCAAATAATCCTCTGTAGGATTGTTTCCTCTGCCTGTCGTTTATTTGGCATTTAACTGGGGAATTGGCTAATGCCAGGCTAAAAATTGTTCATTCAGCCTTCTGGAAAATAGATCTAAAATTGCATTTTTTTTTCTCTCTCCCAAGTGATTGCAGAACACAATGGGGAGGTTTTGCCATCACTTTGCTCTCGTGCAGAGCTGTTCGGCTCAGCTGGAACCAGGCAAATTAAAGGATTTCATTTATTTTAAGCAAGCAAAACAAGCCTCTGAAATTTAGGAAATTTCAGTTTCCTTGTTTTTTAAAAAATCCTACATGGATAGAATGAATATTCAGTGTTAGGAGTATTCGGTCCTCGGTGAATAACTTTAGGGCCGCCTCAGCCATTCCTTAAAAGAACCAATTCCAGGCAGAACTGCTTATCTCCTGGATAATAGTTTGAATTTCTGGCTTTTTTATGGTCTCATCAGCAGGGCAAAGCCATGGGATTGTTTGCAGTTTAATCCTGGTTTCCTCTGGAGGGTTTGGCTTTCTGGGATGGATCTGAGTGAAGGGGCCGGTTTTATCTGTGGACAGGGGAAGATGAAAAAGCAAAAAGCTGGATGAGACGTGTCCAAAAACTTGTCCACAAATGGAATCTTGGAAAAACACTGGAATTGGGGTTTTTTTGGTTTGTTGTTATTGTTGCTTTTTGTTTTTTTTTTTTTGTGGTTGTTGTTTGTTTGTTTTGGGTTTTTTTGTTTTGTGTTTTTTTGGTTGGTTGGTTGGTTGGTTTTTGGTGGTTTGTGGGGTTTTTTTTTTGTTTTTTGGGGGGGTTTTGGGTTTTTTTTAACCACTGAAAAGACAAAATGAGGGAGTGCTGACTTTGTCCCTCCTGGATGGAGTTTGACATCCACGGAGAGTATCAGGGAGAGCTGGGGCTGTGGCTTTGGAACGCTGATGTTGTTACTGGAATTGGGAGGAAGGCAGAGGCAGGAGCAGCCCTTGAGAGCTTGGGTGGGAGCCATGGGGAAAAGGAGAAGTTCGGAGAGTGGGATTTGGGTTGGGATTTTGGATGGTTTTTAAGGTCCCTTTCAACCATTCTGCACTCTGTGAGCTGTCCTATGGCCAAGAATCCCCATGGATCCATGGTCCCGTGGGTCACTTGGGGCTCTGGTGATCCCACACTTCCACTGAGGTCCCAGCAGCTCCCACAGCGTCAGAACTTGGGGGGGAAAGATAAATCTGATGATTGGAGCAGTTTTCTTTGGGTTAGAAATGAAAGAGTTCAAGCAGCACTTCAAAGCTCAGGGAGAGTAAACCCCTGGGCTGCTGCACTTGCTCTGGAATTGCTGCTCCAGGCCTTGGTGAGGGCAGTGGTTTCTCCCAAAAGCGCCTGTGGGTGCCACCAAACTGGAAAGCCACCAGCCAGAACCATGCTCTTCTGTCTTCCTTACGGAATCAGCCGCCAGGGACAAAATGGAGAGGGCAATCATGTCTTTGAGGAGAAAATTCTGACTCCTTGCTGGGATCTTTTGTGGATTAGGGGAAAATGATTTCCTTTTTCCCCACAGAGGTTTCTGTGTCTGTGTGTGGAGATGGGCAGCGGGGAGATTGCAGGAGACTCTGGGCTTTGGCAAATAGTTGGGAATAAATAAAGCTGGCAGGTGTGGGGGGTTCGTTTGTGTCTTGGATTAGAGACAAATATCCTAGATGGAAAGCACTCTGAGCAGGTGCCTCCCCCCCCGCAGAAGTTTCTGGCACCCCTCCCCCCACAACACAGAATATCTCAGCCTAAAGTGGAAAGAACTGTTTAATTAACAGACCACACAGTGGAAAGGGAAAGGGGAAAAGGGGTCAGAAAACCTGAACAAACAGCTGATGAACTTAGTGTCCTTTTCCTCAGGCGTAGCTTCCCCTTTCTGGGGTGGGGGGGCCCCGAAGGGCTAGGTGAAGTTCCTCCGGTGGCTCCCTGGACGACCCTCGTCCGCTGTCCCCCGGGGCTCCTCAGGTTCTCGGATGAGAAAGCAAGTCGAAGAAAAGGGTCCAAAACGATGAAAAACAATCCCAGGGAGGAAAAAAAAAAAACCCAAGCAGCAGCTACACCAGTAGCACCAGCCACCAGCAGCAGCAACAACTGAGGAAAAAAAAAACCAGTGTCCCTTCCTTCTCACTCCCCCGTAGGAGAGCTGGGGAAAGTTTTCAAAACATCCCGCGCTGGCGGCAGAGCTCCCAGCTGCGGGACACAGTTAAAGCTACAGGACCATATTTCTGGTCAAGCTTACAAAACGATAGGGAATACAAGATATCATTATGCCACCCCAGGACAGTTTGTTGTTGGGTTTTTTGTGTCTGAGTGCCTGTCCCTGCTCTGGGCTGGCAGTGGGAACCTCGGGATGGGTTTGCTCAGTGCCTGGCACAAGTTAATGCCCCGTTCAGAATAAACTCTGTGCAGGGTGGTGGCTCGAGCTCAGCTCTGCTGACTCCGGCAGATGTCTCATGGCTGTTTAATATCCTTGTGGCAAAAGCCGGGAGCTTTTATGGGTGTCCTGATAGCACTTGAGCCATCTCAGCATGGAGCAGGCCTCCCTGGGGTCTGTTTTCAGAGCATCACGTCATGATTTTACTCAATAAAGTGAGGTTCTCGTGTGTGCAAAGGTATTTACAGGTCCATGCTTTGCGATGTTAGTAAAATTACTTCAGTTCCTGCTGTAGAAAGTTATCCTGGCCGGTAGCTGTTCCCAGGATGGGAAAATGGGAAAATACCAGGTCAGGTTGCCCTAGGGGTACATTCAGCATTCAGTAGGTGCAGTTATAATGGAAAACTAATTTGGGAAGTGCGTCTTGATGTGTGGGATGGGGTGTTTGCAACCTCGTGTAGGTTTAGAGGAGAAGTTGTGGAGTTTGGAGAGAGAAAAACCAGAGGGAAGAAAGGTCTTTCGGTGAGAAACCGCAGGAACAGACCTCTTGTTTCATTTAAATACAACTTTAACAATCAATAGGATATGGATGCTGAGCAATTCCATCAGTTTTTAGTGAACAAACCATCAGAGGAGAGGGAGCTGGCATTGGGAGAGGTGGATTTGGGTGGGATATTTGCATTCTAAAGCTCTTCTGCCCCATGGGATATTCCCAGCCTTTCACTGTGGGAAATGAGAAGTGCAGCAAGGGAGAAAGGAATCACTTTGCAAAGCCTAAAGGAGATGTTTTGAAGGAGAACATGGAGATAATGCCTTGCAGTGAGGTTTTCCAGGTGGTTTTGCAGCCTGTGCCAGCTGCCCAATTATTGTATCCTTATTCCCACGTGTATGAAGCAGGATATGACCCCAAATGGGAAGCACAAGGTGTGACAACTGATTTCCCTGCTCAAAACACGAGGATGGAGGGAATCGCAGCACGTGCGAGGAGTTCTTCCAGCCAGGCTCTCACCTTGTAGGGAAATAGCTGGAATAGAACACCACGGAAGGAGGGGTTTGCTAAGAGGATCTGACCACCCCTGCCTTTGCCCAGGAGCCACCATGACATGTGTGCCGTGGGTGTTTTGTGTTGCAGGACAGTAGTGATGCCCATTGCCAACGAGTTTGCCCCCGACGTTGTGCTGGTGTCGTCAGGTTTCGATGCCGTGGAAGGGCACCCCACGCCCCTCGGAGGATATAACCTGTCAGCAAAATGTAAGTGGGGGCCTTACTTCTGCTGCTGTCCTAGGGGTTGGAGGACAGTGTTCCCCAGATTTTTCATATCAGGGTCTATTTCAGATTTTTCATTTCAATGGCAACACTTTCAGCCTTTGTCTTTGAATTTTCATGGCATTTATCTTTTCATAATATGTGTTTTGGCCTGGCTGAAGCCTTAATTTTTTTTTTTTTTGAAGCATTGCATATTTCAACTTTGAAAAATTCAGTATGGAATATTCTGCAATTTATTTATAGTCACATCTCTGCTGAATCACAGAGTTATGCTGGCTTTAACATAAAATTGCAGAAAAAGGCAATACCAGCTGTAAACACTCGCATTGCTACTAGAAGTCCATTTCTTCCTGCAGGAAACTTTGCTAAAATTTTGAGCTGAATACCTTTTGCTCTCCACCTTTGAATTAATTATAGAGATCCACAAAAATCTCCTTTTTGCTTCAGGTCTGGGATGTTTTTGGGAGATGCACTGAAATCCCCCCCAGGTTGTGTGGAGTTTACCTGGTGCAGTTTCATTCAGATTAATCCAGAGGACAGTTTTTCTTACAAAAAGAGTTTTATTATCATTTTTAGGAGTTTGTTCCAGCCAGGAAAGTTGTTCTCTACAGTGAACTTTAAAACCTCGTGAGAGAGCTGAACCTATAAACTTTATATAGGAATAAAGTGAAATAGATTTACAAGAGACAAGTTCTTTGAGATATCCAGAAACACTTTGGAAAGGGAAGGTCTCATTTACCTGCTGGCTGAATTTGCCATGCTCTGCCCCTCTCACAAAACCACTCATGGGATCAGCAGTGAATGTTCTTATTTATCTGTTAATTTGTTAATTTGCCAACTCGCAAAGGGGTTCGCTCCAAAGCAGAAAGCAGGGAGCGGGGATGGAGGTTAGAAATTCCCTGGCTCTTCCTTTGTTTGGCTTTTTGACTTTTTTTAACTTTTTTTTTCCCCTGGAGCAGGGGGGAAGGTTGCCTTGAAGACATGTTTTTTAAATCCTGTCCGCTCGGCTCTGTTTTGTTTAAAGGGGGCAGAAATGTATTGTGTGTCGTCTGATCAAAGTGCCGGGTGCCCCTGGAATTTTTATAGCGTATTACGGCCGGGAAGAGCCGCCTGCTGAGAACGAGATGTCAAATTGAAATCTCTGAGGCTCTGCACTGCTGCCATCCTGACCCAAATTGTGCCGAGTCCCCTTCCTGCGCCCTCCCAACGCAGCACCAAAATCCGCCCCGTGGGACGGGGATGTTCTGCGTTCAATTCAGGGTGCTGAGGGGTGGCAGAGGAAGGACGGGGGCTCTCACCCGGCTGGTGCTGGTGGGGACACACGGATCCATCCCGGCCTGAGAGGCGCGGTGAGCGCGCTGAAGCCCAGCCTGGCTCGCGTTACGCGCCGAGCCCTTTCACATCCCCGGTGGGTTTTTAATGTGATGTAATTCCTCTCCCTAATTCTTTGATCCCTCGCCAGGAGCCCGATTGCAGCCGCCACCTTTGCCCTTGTCGTGCATTTGCTCTGTTCCCTCGTTGCAGGCTTCGGGTACCTGACGAAGCAGCTGATGGGGCTGGCCGGGGGCCGTGTCGTGCTGGCCCTCGAAGGTGGCCATGACCTCACTGCCATCTGCGACGCGTCGGAGGCCTGTGTGTCTGCCCTGCTGGGAAATGAGGTACAGGCACCCCCAAAACCTCCTCTCTCCTCGGGTTTTTGGGCGTCTCATCCTCCCACCTGCCAAGTTGCTGTCAGTGTTTTGGGCCCTCTGACCCTTGGTGCTTTAAAGAGTGTTTGTTTTCTGCTTAAAAACCACCTGTGCTTTGCAGTCTGTGTGAGTGAAACAGCTAAGAATGATTCTTTTGGGTTTGTTCTTTCTCCAAATAATTTGCTTTGTGCTCTTTGAAAAACAACTCTTTTAATTAATCTCTGAATTCATTGTGCAAGCCTTCCCTTCTCTTTGCTCCCCTCTCTAGTCCTGCAGCACATGCCTGCTGTGTGGGGCAGCTTGCTTAGCATGGTTTGCAGTTGGATTTTTTCCTTGGAGTTACATTTTCTGCACATTGCTGTGTAGGAAAAGCCTTGGCTGTGTCCAAGAAATTGGCCTGGGCATGGGGAATGGCTCCAGCCTGCACTCAGCCCCCGGGACAGCTGAAAACCTGCAGGCAGCTGCTAGATCAGCATGGAAATGGGGGAGTTCCAGTGGTGGGGCACTGGCGCAGGTTTCATAGAGAAGCTGTGGCTGCCCCTGGATCCCTGGAAGTATCCAAGGCCACCTTGGATGAGGTTTGAAGCAACCTGGGACAGTGGAAGGTGTCCCTGCCCATGGCAGGGGGTGGAACAGGATGAGCTTTAAGGTCTCTTCCAACGCAAACCATGCTGGGATGCTGTGAGGTGTTTATTGCAGCACCCATCTGTTTTAAGTTGTCACCACAGACAGTTCCTCTGGCTGCATCCACGTTTGGGTGCAGGATGCACTTTGAGAAAGAAACAGTAGGAGTAACACCCGGAGGATGTCATTCCTCCTGCTCACCACGCTCCTAGGATTGCTGACTACAACTGCATGCAGTAAATAAGTGCTTGATGCAAGCCATGGATAGGTTTGGGAGTGTGAGGCTGTGGGGAGGTCTCAGCACTCAGGATCCTTTGGATGTTATGGGCTGCCTGAGTGGTTTCATTGAGCAGAGTGAATATCGATCCTTAAAGGGAAAAAACATCGATTGTTTTAATCACAGCTACAAGGCACTGTAGAACACTTAAATCCAGACCTGCTCTCACTTGTCCTAGGTGGGCTGTGCAGATAGGATAATATTCCCTGGCTTACCCTCACATCAGAAAGCAGGAAACACTTGTTTTATCCAGGTCTTTCCTGGAACCTTTTGAAGGCAAGGGAGTTGGGGGGAACGGCTGCAGCTCTGCGCTGCGGCCCTTTGATGCGGTTTGATGTACGGCGTGTCGGAGGATCCTGCCCGCACGCACATGGACGGGCAGCTGTGGCCAGGGCAGGCTGCAGGGAGCTGGGCCGGCTCAGGAGCCATCCCAGAGCTCCACCAGGGCTGCTAGGAAATGAGGGGAGCGGTGCCAGTCCCCCGAGCACCGGCATCCACCAGCAGAGATCAAACCTCGCGCGTCAGGAGGAGCGCGGTGCGGACGCGGGAGCCGGCTCCTTTCCAGCCAGCAGGAAATTAAACCAGAGCTGGGGCTGTGCAAATGATTGCCGCTCTGGGGAGGGGGTCAGGGCTGGGGGAGGGACCTGCACTGCTCTGGGGACAGAATGGTGTGAAGCTCACAGGGCTTCAGTGGAAATCAAAGGTGGGTTTGATGCGGGGAAGGAGACTTTGGTATAGTCTGAGAGTTTGGGTTGTCCAGCCTGAAGAAGGCTCCAGGGAGAAGTTGTCCGGTGCTTAAAGGGGCTCTGAGAGAGCTGGGCAGGAACTGTGGACAAGGTCCTGAAGGGACAGGTGAAGGGGGAATGGTTTTAATCCATTTTAACCCCAGAGGGCAGGCTGAGATGGGATATTGGGAAGAAATCCTTCCCTGGGAGGGTGGGCAGGCCCTGGCACAGGTGCCCAGAGAAGCTGTGGCTGCCCCTGGATCCCTGGCAGTGTCCAAGGCCAGGTTGGACAGGGCTTGGAGCAGCCTGGGATAGTGGAAGGTGTCCCTGCCCACAGCAGGGGTGGAATGGGATGAGTTTTAAGATCCCTTCCAACCCCCAGCATTCCCTGATTCCATGATTCTGAGGTCTGCTGAGGGCAACCCAGACCAGTCAGCCACTGCTCCTTTCCCCTCACTGTGCAGAGCTGGGCACTCCATCGTGGCATCACCAGCCTTTGCCCTTCAACCAGGAAGGTGATAACAATCAGGTGCCTCGTGCCCAGAGGTGTTGCCTCCCTTTTCCACGGGCTGAAGCTGTTTTCTGTGAGTGTTATTTCAGGAAGAGCAGTGTGCTCTGGAATCAGAAACGTGCTTTGTCTCAGTGTCAACCAAGAGGCCTTGGAAAGCTCTTGCTTAAAGACTCATCCAAGAATTGCTTTTGCCTTCACTTAATGTCATACAGAAACCATTTTGGAGCAGAACTATTTTTAGAGTGGAGAATTAATGAAAAGTGCAATCCATAATTACTAAATCTGGAATGCAGCATCCCGTGAAGTACCTATGGAATGGCTGCCATGTGCTCATAAGAGCAGTCTTGGCTGCAACTTCTCTAGGCTGTGAGTAGAAGTTAAACTTTGCCATAGATTTTTTTAACTATTAAACTCTAGCTGTTCTGTGCTGGGGAATATCCCTTGTTGGGCCTTGAGTGCTGTTTTCAGACACAAATAACAGCAGTGGACATCTCTTGTTTTGGACAGCCCACCTTGGAGGTTTGGGGTGAATTCATTCATTCTCCTCTTCTTGGGTTTTTCTGAAGGAAATCAAATAAATCCTAAAACATCTCTCCAGCAGTGCTGGCAGGCCTTTCCCTGGGATGGCACAGGCGTGTTCCCACTGAGGAGGAGACCAGTGGAAGGTGTCCCTGCCCGTGGCAGGGGGTGGAATTAGATGGGCTTTAAGGTCCCTTCCTACCCAAACCATTCTGGGATTCAGTGGTAACACTTCTGTGGTGTCCCTCTCTCTTTCCAGCTTGACCCTCTTCCAGAGAAGGTTTTCCAGCAGAGAGCAAATGCTAACGCAGTGCATTCCATGGAGAAAGTCATCGAGATACACAGTGAGTGCAGCCCCACTGGCACAGCCGCATCCCGGGGGGGCACCCCGTGGGCTTCCCCATCGTTCTGCCAGCTCCATGTTCGCGTTTCCCAGTTTGCTGCTGGTCACTGCCCCCTGGCCTGGGTTTGTGCAGCCACAAAGTGCTGTTGCTGTGAATGGAGTGTTGTCCAGCTAGCTTTAGCCCTTGAGGGGGAATTTCCAGCCATATTTGTCCTTAGGTCTAGAAGTTTCGGAAGGGATTTGAAGTGGAAAAGGAATTATTTTTTGAGCACCTGAGGCCCTTGATGTGAGAGCATGGATCAGAGGGGTCTTCCCTGGGTGCTTCCGAGCCGGTTGCTGGGTTTGGGACAGCAGGAGCAGTGCTGGTGTCCTGATGGCACTGTTGTCACCTCTCCCCCAGGCAAGTACTGGCATTCTCTCCAGCGTTTCGCCTCCACGGTGGGATATTCCCTGGTGGAGGCCCAGAAGTGTGAGAACGAGGAGGCAGAGACGGTGACGGCCATGGCATCGCTGTCGGTGGGCGTGAAGCCGGCGGAGAAGAGGTCAGTGGTTTTCCATCACATCTGCAGTCTGCCCGGGCAGGAGGATCAGCCTTCTGGCTTCATCCTCTCCTTTCAGCTGCTGCTGCATTCCCCACGTTCCCTGTGTGTCCTCTCTGGATTCCCAAATGCCCTTCTGGGCTGCAGGAGAGCAGCATGAGCTATGTGTGCTCCCCATGTCTGAGCCTCCTGCTCCAAGCGTGGCTTTGGACCACCAGGGGGAGTTTATTTTGCTGGGGAAAACATTGACGTTGCCCAAATGAAAACATTGTCTGAAAACCCTTCTCAGTGGGAAGTTTAATTCCCGCTGATCCCAGCTGGCTGGGTGGGAAGGCGATGGGAACGTAAGGAGTGAGGCTTGGCACTGTGGATTGTCCAACTCTGTCACGCTCATCCCTTCTGTCTCTCCCACCCTCAGACCCGAGGACGAGCCCATGGAAGAGGAGCCTCCCCTGTAGCATCCACCTTCGAGCTGGAGTTCTCCTGTCTGTTCGTCTTCGTCTTGAAGCTCTGCCAAGAAGCTTTCTCTTGTTACTCCTGCGTCCTGACACGGTTATTTCCAGAAGGACGGCCAGGGGTAAAACAAAGCAAGCGACACAAAAAAACAAATCTCTCCGCATCTTTGAGTCTCTTTTTGCCGAAAAAATGCTGGTGAAGAGCAGCAAAGGACTGACAACATTGGGCACTCTTCCTCTGGTCCTCACCGGGAGCGGAAAGAGGAACGATGCCCGGGAAGTCTTTGGCAGACTTGCCAAAAAAAAAAAAAAAACCAACAAACAAAACACAAGAATAATAAAGAAATCAAAGATTCAACAACACAAATCAAACAAACCTTAACGTAAAACTGGTGCTTACAAAGTTGATTACCCACAACTGAGCAATCTCCGCTTGAACCACTTGACCCATCGTGTACTTTCATTTCTTGGATATTTGGAAATGGCTCTTGCCTGCCTGTGAGTCAACGACAGCTCTTGTCGAACGGGAACATTGGGAGATGATGGTGTATTTTTAACGGGGCGGGACAGGGAATGAGGGACTCATCTGACACCTAAAGGAAAGGGAAGGAGAAGGGGGGGAACGGTAGCCCAGATGGAGTCGGCTTTATTGTCTCCAAAGCCATCTGAAGATGAGTTTGTGCCTTTTTTTTTAATTGATGGATTCGGTGCAGCTGGATTTTCTGAAGTTTGAGGAACAATGCCTTAAGTAAAAATTAATTAAAAAAAACAAAACACAAAAAAACCACAAAAAAACAAAAAAAACAAACAAAAAAAAACCCACCAAAAAACCACAAAGAACACAGCAGTTCCTGAATATTTTTCCTCTGGTTGGGAAAGCCAAGGACTGCCATCAGGAAGGAAGACTTTTTTGGCTTGTGCTGGCATGATGGTGGAAAGCAGGCATCAGCTAAACAGAGCGTCTCCAAAAACTGTCGACAAGTTTGGATTTGTTTTGTTTTCTTTCATTGCTGTTTCAGAGAAAAAAAAAAGGAAAAAAGAAAAAAAAAGAAAAAAAGGAAAAAAAATTAAGGTAGTTGCCAAAAAAGTGGCAAATACTGTTGGGTCTTTGAAATTCAACCATTTTTAGCAACCAATTTTCAAATGTTTTATCTCTCTTCTACATTATCTAGTAATTGAACTTATCAATTTGGTTGTCAAAGCATGTATTAGAGACAAATGCAGGTTTTAAGACTGGAATGCTTTTTATTAAAAGCAACTAGCATGAGACATTGCTTAAATTGTTAGGTATAAATATATATATGTGTATAATGTATATTCCAAATGTATTCCAAGCTTAGAAACCAGATTCCTATGAATTATTGAGACAAATATTTATGATGCATTTATAGAAAAAAGAAAAAAAAAATGTAATAAATGCATACTCTAACAGTAGCCATTGGAAGCTCCCTAGGTACAGTTTTGGGAATTGGAATGTCAAAGGTGCTTTTGGAAAAGGATCCAGGTTGAAACTCGAGGACTTTTCAGGCGACAGGTTGGGAAGTTTTTCAGAAAGCCAACACTTTAGCCACTGGGCAACTACCCTAAACATTTGTATTTTAATTTAAGGTTTTTAGTTGTGATCCTTTTCTAACAAAAATGAGAAAAAAAGAGTTTTTTATAGCAAAGATGATGAATTTGCTGTTAATTTTTATATGGATATTTCCCGAAACCCTCCGGAAGCCTTGTTTGTGTGACTCTGACATTTCTTTTCCATTTGGCAGGTTTCCTTTCTGAACGGCAATAGCATCTAAACCTTTCTTCCTCCCTCTTTTCTTGCTTGCACATGGATTTTCCGTTTTTTCTTTTTTTTTCTTTTTTTTAAAAAAATTTTTATTTTTTATTTTCTGTATTATTTTCTCTCCTTTTCCTCTTTTGTACAGTGAGCAGCTTTCTGCAGGTGTAAGGAACTGTGGGCAGACTGACAGAGTTTATTTTTTTCCGGGAAAGGGAATGTTTTACCGAGGAGGAGGAGGGACCGTGATGGCCTCTTTCGTGTAACGATTCCACCGACTGTATATTTCTTCAGCTCTCTTGTAGTAGCTATGTAAAGAAAACTAGGAATTTTCTTAGCTGGCGGGTGATGCCTTTGTCCGGACCGTGGCTCCTGGCCCTGCCTGCCCTCGGGAAGGCTCCTTGGATGCTCCGGGACCACTGGCGTTTTCTCTCCGCCGGACACGCCCGCGCACCCCACCTCCTCTCTCCCTCTTTTTCTCTCCTCTCCTTCTTCCTGGCGCTGTGAGGAGGCTTGGAGGTATTTTTTTCGCCCCCTCCACCCCAAGGAATGCCGGGTGGGAGAGGCAGCGATTCCTGCCGCGGAGAGTTGAGCATCTCGGAGGAGACGGTGCTCCCCGTGTGCCCTCCTCCAGCAGTGTAGGACAGCGCATCCTCTTCCCAGCACAGCTTCTCCCTAGCCACCCTTCTTTTGTCCCGTTCCCGCGCTGACTGACGGGGCCGCTTCCAGTAACTTCTCTTCTTTCCAGCCCTCGAAGCAGCCGGGTTCGTTCCGCTCAGGACTCGCTCGCGGGAGGAATTGGGAGCATAACCCCACGCACGAGCGAGTGCGGGAGGCTTTGGTTTCCTTCCTCGATTTCTAGCGTGGTTTCAAAGCCAGACACTACAGTATTTGGGTTGTGCAAACCCAAGTGCATCCTAAAATCCCAAAAGCTCCGGTCACGAGGACCGTCCTTGGCGTATCCTAAAAATCCCCCCGTGTGAGAGCACCGCATACCTGGGGATGTTGTGGTTTGGGGTTTTTTTTCCATCTGACCACGCTGCTGCTGTGATCTCAAATCCATCCGGCTGCCGAATTTGGTGACTGACGTGGGATTTTCCTCCCCCTGCCCATGTTTACGCCGCCCTTTGTGTTGTCAGCTCTTCCCCGGAAGGCTTTTGACATTTCTCCTCCTGGTCGTGGCAAAGCTTTTTCCTTCTTTTTATGTTCCCTGGAGCCACCGGCTGACCGTGCTGAGCCGGTTCCTTTGGAAAATCCAGAGGAGCTTGTCAGGAAGCCACCTTTCTTCCTTCCTTCCTTTCTTCCATCCTTTCCAACCTTTCCCTCAGCTTTTTGCCGGGATGGAAAGATTCTTCCCGAGACGCCATCTCCTCCAAACTCCCAGCGACGTGGATTTGTTTCCCAGCACCCCCTCTTCCCTGGGAATGCTCTTCCCTGGCCTGTGACCTTCCCTGGAGATGCTCTTCCCCAGGGATGTTTTCCAGGGGCACGGAGAGAGGGGAGGGAGCCCTCGTTTTGAGGCTCTCCAGGGTTTTTTCACCTTTTTGAGCCATGAAGCTTCTGCATTTCAAATGACTTTGCCACGGGCGGCCGTGCCAGCGGGACGGGAGCCCAGGGTGCTCCTCCATCCCGGCACGCGCTGCCCAGGGCATCCTTTGTACCTGCTTGGGAAGGAAAGGAACATCTTTCAATCCTCTACAGCGAAGTGAGGCCCAGTTTGCAGTACACAAGTAACCATTGGGGTTTGTTTTGGGGGGTTTTTGTTGGTTGGTTTGTTTTGTTTTTTTTTTTACTTTCGATACAAAACATTCCTTTTTTTATTAGTCATGGTCATGTATTCATTCCATTCTTCCTTTTGTAAACTTTTTTGGGCCCACGTTCTTTTACGGGCATTGATATATATAAATATATATATAAATATATATGAATATATTTTTTTAAGTTTCCTACACCTTGAGGTTGCATGGTCTGTAAGGTTGGCATGTCTTTATATTGTATACAGATTTTGCACGCCAAACTTGGCAGCTTTGAAAACGATAACAAAAAAAAAATCAAAAACAAACAAAAAAAAAAGAGGTGGTTTGGGGGTTTTTTGGGTTGGTTTTTGTTTTGTTTTGTTTTGTTTTGTTTTTATATTGGGTTTTTTTTTTCCTCTCGTGGCATTTGCGGAGACTAAAGGTTGGGATGTTGTTGTCACACACACTCACCCACACAGCTACACACAAAGGAAGGAGAGTGGGAATTTTTTTTTTTTTGAGTCTTACTGAACTTAATAAGAAGAAATTGTGCTTTTTATTGTTAAAAAGAGTAATTAAAACAAAAGGACTACTTAAACATTTCTCATTTTAAGAAGAAAAGAAAAAAACTAAGACATTTATTTAGCACTTGTGACTTACCAATAATAGAGTTTATTGTATTTATGTGGAAACAGTGTTTTTAGGGGAACTACGCCGAACACACCAAGTAAACTGCCTGTGTCATTATGATTGTTATTATTGTTATTATTATTTTCCTTTGGGTTGGTGTTTTTGCTTTGATTTCTCGGCTGGGTGGGGAGGTTGGATGCAACCCTTGTGTCAACACACGGAGTCGTTCATTCCGAGGAGCCGGATGGATGGATGATGGATGGATGAGGAGGAGGAGGACTTTAAAGAGTTAACTCTTCAGCACAGCTGCGTTAACTTTTTTAAGAAATTACTTTTACATGATGTATTATTGCTCGGTTTCACTTTAAGCAGTCGTGTACTGTGCAACACTGTGGTTTAAAAAAGGAGACTTTACCGCGAAAGGCAAAATGTGTTTCTTCATTGTCACGAAGTTGGGCTCGTTCTCAGCTCATCTTCACTTTGTCTTTGATATTGATGATGAAAAAAAGAAAAAAAGTATCCTATTGAAAGAAAATAAATTAACACTTTTTCTGTGCTCCATAGTGGAGGCGCTATTTTCCAATTTATGAGGATGACAAACTTATATATATAATATATATATAAAAGTGGGGGCGGGGTGGGGGGGAAGGGGTTGAAACATTATTCACCCGAGAGCTTATTACAGATATGTAGTATCAAAAAGTTGTAACTATATTATATTCTACTTTATACCTATACATGCTCAGTATGACGTCACCATTGGTAGCAGCTACCGGTTTACGCTGTAATTTAGACACAATTTCACTCTTACTGTATGGACCCTACTTTCAGTGATGGTAGCATTCTTCGTGCTCGATTTTCCAATGGTCCTTTCTTTTAAATTGGTGGAGTTGGAATATTTTTTCTCATTCTTGTTTTTCTCCCTTTGTTTTTGGTTTTTTTTTTTTTTT
>VZRL01004143.1:228312-245133 GCA_013397895.1 Origma solitaria | reverse complement strand
GGAGAGGAGGGGGAGAGAAGTATTTTTACTGTATTTAGAAGGATGAGGGTGCAGCCAGAATTGTGCATTTGTGCTGTATCAAGGCACAATTATCCAATGGTCACCAGCTTCAGAGTGCCTGCAGGAACGAGAAGCCTGTTTCCCATTAAACCAGGAAGGGAATGGGGAGCAATCCCTGGGCTTTAAAGGTGATTAAATACCCAGAGTCCTTGAGCAAGCTTTCAGAATTTCACTCTTCAATTACATGTTTTAGTTTGAAAGGGGAAAAATATTTTTAAAAAATCCCTCCTTCCCTCCTAGCACAGAGCAATTGCTGCAATCCCCCGCAATCCCCGTGGATAAGGGAGCCAGGCCAGGCTTAGCAGCCTCCTTTGAGCCGGCTGGGTTCAGCCGCTGGTGAGCCACACAATTCCTGGAGCCCATTTATCCAGGAGGAGGTCCCGGCGCTGCTGAGGGTCCCCGCCGGGCCCCCAAGCCCAGCCTGCCTCGGGGCCGCTCCCAAATTTTTCTGGAGGAAGACTGGGTCCGAAGGGGATGAAATATGGCTTTGGGAAAGGTGGAGAGAGCTCCATCTGGGAAAGGGAGGGAAGCTGAAGCGGGGACGGCGGAAAACTCCGCTGGGAGCATCTCAAGCCCATCCCGAACCCTGCCAAGGGAAGAGGGGCTGCACCGCATTTAGGGAATGTCAGCAGGCTGGAGCCGCCAGGTGCCCAACCCCACCTGCACGGGATGCAGCCTGGCTGGAGGAGGAGGAGGAGGCTGTGGAGTACCTGCACACCCAAACACACACCACAAACCTTCCTGCAGGTCCGGCTGGAAGCTGGTCCGGGCTGCCTGATTCTCCCTGGGCTGATGGATGATGGCCCCTGACTCGCTGGGATACTTTCCCTCGTTTTTGGGGACAGGGGATGCTTAGCCTGTGGTTGGTGCAGCAGCTCCGTGCTGGGGATAACAAATTGCCTTGGCCAGGTTTATCTGCTGGGCTGCAGCAGCGACCTGTGCCGTGCCAGATCCCGGGAGTGCTGAAAACGAGACTGGAATTGAGTTATTCCGGGCGGGCTGCAGGCTAATTCCCCTTTCATCTAAAGCCTTTTCATATTTGACCTCTCTCCCCTTCATCTGCAACGGGAAATTTGATTTGCACTGTTATTCCAAAACAATTCCTCTCGGTTCCCTTTGTGAGTCGAGCAAGGCAGGACTTAGGGCTTAAGCATCCCGGGCTGCTTCCCAGCTCTGCTGTGGAGAGGCTTGGAGGGGATGGAAGCGACAGGAATCCAAGCAGGGCATGAAGGGTCTGCAGATTCCATCAGGGCTGCTCCAAAGCGCATCCCGGCTTGGCTCTGGGAGACAGCCGCATCACACCGCGGGCCCCGTTCCCAAGGATCCTGGCTTGCCGTGCTGGAGCTGCTGGGCTGCTCAGCCATTCCTTTGGTGCAGAGCCGTGCAGCTCCCTGAGCTGAACCGGGCTGGCATTTTGTCCGGAGGCAGGGAAGGAACACAAAAACACGGGACTTGGCAGCTCCCACTTTCCTGAGTCAAAAACCATGGTGCCCTGAATTTATCATGGAAGAAAGGCTGGAAAAGCTCTCTCAGACCATTGAGTCCAACCATCCCCAGCACTGCCAATCCCACCACTGACCTGTGTCCCCAAGTGCCACATCCACACGGCTTTTCAATCCCTCCAGGACGGTGACTCCACCCCTGCCCTGGGCAGCCTTGTCCCAGTGCCTGACCTCCCTTTCAGGGAAGAAATTTTTCCTGAGGGCTTGCAAGGGAGGGGGAGATGGATGTTATTCCTGCCGTGTGGAGCCTCATTCTTCTTCCTTGTGAGTGAGGGCAGGCCCTGGCACAGGTGCCCAGAGAAGCTGTGGCTGCCCCTGGATCCCTGGCAGTGTCCAAGGGCAGGCTGGACAGGGCTTGGAGGAACCTGGGACAGTGGAAGGTGTCCCTGCCCAGGGAACGAGATAAGCTTTAATGTCCTCTCCAGCCCAACCCATTCTGGGATTCTCTGATTCTCCTGCGCAGAGCTGAACCATGTGCACAGCCTGCAGAAGGATTAAGGTATGTCTGGAGATGTCCAGGTGAATTTTTGCTCTTCTCCCTTGTCCTAGTGCAGGACAGGTTTCTTCTTCTCCCTTGCCCTATCTGAAAGAGGTTTTGCTGTGTTGTCCTCCAGCTCCCCACATCCTCAGGGACTTGTGGGGAGCTGGAGATTCACAGAGGAGCAACTTCCAAAATGAGGAAATGAGAAGTCACAGCAAAAATGCTCTGAAAAATGCGCTGGCTGACAGCTCTTGAAGCAACATCTTTCCAAAGAGACTTAAAAATAATCTCCCCATTTTGCTTTAGGTTGGGTTTTTGGTTGGTTTTTTTTTTTTCCCTTGGGCACAATTAAAGCCATGAGCTCAAAGGAACATGTTGTATTCTGTCTGGTTGCTGGAAAAGCCAAGTGGAATGGGAGAAGGCACCCTGGCTGCCACCAAATCCATCTGTTGGCTGAGCAGCATCACCCTTGTCGTGCTGGGTGGTTGGGGACAGCCAATTTGAGGCTCAAGTGCTTTCCTGACTTTCAGTTGGATTTTCTTCTTTTCCAGACAACTTGGATTTCGCTTGGAACCTGTCTGGCAGCATTTGGCTTCCTGCCTGCGTGGAGCCAGAGCCTGTGGAGATTAATGACATGGAAAATGAGGAATGTTGGCCATAAAACTCTGAAATTGTGGGGAAAAGGCAGCTTGGAGAGGCAGCCTCTGGTGAGGTGTGCGGCTGCTTCAGGGATGGGGTCTGGGAAGGCAAAGGCTCCAGCAGCTCTTTCAACAGGATTCTTTTCCCCATCCCTGGCAGTGTCCAAGGCCAGGTTGGGCAGGGCTTGGAGCAGCCAGGGACAGTGGAAGGTGTCCTTGCCCACGGCAGGGGGTGGGATGTGATAGGCTTTAGGGTCCCTCCCAGCCCAAACCATTCTGGGATTCTGTGATCCATGGAGGAGCCTGGAGAACAGCAAATCCTTCCCTTCCCCTCCTGATGGAAAGGGAAGGATTACCCTGTTACCTGTTCGGGATATCCCAAGGAGCAGGATGCGGCCGGGCCATGTTGACTCAGCTTAGGAGAAGGGACCCTGAGTGAGGGGGATCCCTCCAGACTGACCCCATCAGCTCTCCCAGCTGCCAGCAAGGAAAGGGAATCACACTGGCGGAACAGCAGCCGGGAAGGGCCCCTCAAACCCCAGAGCTGGGAAACCAGAACCTCGGGAAGCTGCTGCCGTGTGGAAACCATGTCAGCACTGCTTCTCCTCGAGGCTGGAAGAGGAAAACTGCTGAAATTCAGCTTCCCAAGCTCCTTGGTGTCCAGACAAAGCTCCTCTCCAACAGGAAAATCCCCATGGTAAAGTGTGCATCCCTCCAGCAGGAAGCTGTGCTTAATTCAGAGCAGGGGAGAGGAAACCCATGAGGATTATATCCAAAATTTCCCATGAGCTCTGTTTCCATGGAAGGCCCATCTGGGACACTGCCCTTCACCTTCTCCTAGATTCTGGCTGCATTCCATGCAGAATGGGAATGCTTGGTTATAAAATGGGGGTGACCTACGGAAAGGATCCAGAGAACCCTAAATCAGTGAGGGTGGCATGTTCCTCAGTAATCTGTGCCTGTAATTGGCATCTCCAAGCCTTCGGGAGTAATGCCAGCACCTCCTGACTCCTGCCAGAGCTCTGGTTAAACAAGAGGAGAAAGCTCTTCAAGAGTGGCTGTGCCAGGAACATTTATTCATTACAAAATTCACCTAGAAACATTTTGCCCATTACAAAATTCACCTAGAAACACATTTGAGGCTTTGCTGCCCTAAAAGCAGGGCCTTGGTCACCTCTTGCTGGAGCCAAACGCACACTGGAGGAGCTTGGGGGCAGGGATTTAGAGTGCCATTCCTGATCGTGACCCTGTGAAGGTGTGGGAGGAGGGATGGGGTTCTTTGAAGTCCCCACCACCCCTCTTCCCTTTTCAGCCCCTTAAGCCAAGGCTGAGCTCGATTAAATCAGCATTCCCTGGCTGGAAGTGGCATGAGGACAGCCCTGGTGCTCCTGTGGCACCCACGGGGAGCAGCACCACGGAGCATCCCCACCCTGAGGGGGATGGATGGGGGTTTGGCCCTTGGATTTTTCTTTAACCCAACCCAGGCTGAGAGTACAAAAGCTGGTGAGTAGGGAAGATGAGGGAGAATGAGTCTTTAGAAGGGGAAAGGTGGAAATCACCTGGAGAGAAAAAAAAAAGTATGTATTTATAGGTGTATATATTTTATATGCATAAGTACATATAAAATCTGCCCCAGCCCTGAACTTTTCTGGCAGGGAAGCGAAATTCATGAGGAAATGCAGCCCAGCCTGCAATTCCTCATTAGATCAGTGGGAGCCACGTTAGTGGGGCCAGTAAATCTGCCAGATGGCAACAGGGGGATTAGGTGGGAAGGTGGGACCCTCAGGAGGGCGTTGTGCCTCCCCTCCCCCAGCCCCCACCTTCCTCGTTAAGGAATGTTAATCATCCTGGCTCCCAAAGTGCTCCCAGAGGTTTGTTTATAATAAAATCTTTATGGTGCTCAGAGGTTTGGGGTTTTTTCCCTTTCCGTGTGGCATGGGAAGGGTTGGGAGGGATGGCAGCTCCAATGGCCCCATCCTGGGAAGTGTCCAAGGACAGGCTGGATGGGCCTTGGAGCAACCTGGGACAGCAGAGGGTGTCCCTGCCCCTTTCCAAGAAATGTAATCTTCCCGAGATCCCTGCCCTTGTTGAGGAGGGTGAACAGGGCATGGGCTCGGAGTTATTTGGATGGCAGGGATAAGGAAGCAGGCAGACACACACATGCCTCGTTAATCCCAAAAATCTCATTCACTTAGTAACCAGCCCAGAGCTGCCTGGCTGGGCTCAGTCCCAGCCGGGTGATGGCTGCCCCGTGCTCTGCGAAACTCGTGACACAGCAAGGAAACGCCTTTTCAACAAGCACAGCTAAATAAAAAATTGGAGAAAAGAAAATAAAATGGAGTGGCTGGCAGAGAACGCAGCTGGCTCCTTCCTGCCCAGGTTTGTTTGTTTTCCCTAATCATCCTGGAAAAACCACGGTGTGGTTCTCCATCCCCAGCCTTCCTCCTGCTTTCCCTTCAGCGTGCATTTCCTCCTCTCCCTCGCCAGCATCCTGCGCGGGGTGGGAAGGAAGAGGGATGACCTATGAAGGATGAAGGATGGAGGATGAAGGATGGAGGATAGAGGATGAAGGGTGGAGGATGGGCTGTTTCTCCGGAGGGGAGGAGGGGAAAAGGCAGCGCTTTCCCCCAGGGAGCAGTGCAATTCCTTGTGAGTGTTTACAGGATCCATCCTGGCAGCAGGTGACCAGCAGGGCTGTGCCAAGGGATGATATCACGGGGCTGATGGACTCCAGAGCCGCTCGCACAGATCGGGGAGAGATAAAAGGGAGAGCTGTCGGATTAGGACAGAGCCCAGCCCATCACCTTGAGAAGATAAACCGAGTCATTTTTGTCTGGGAGGGGGGAGGAGATAATAAATGGAAAGCTACAGTGACCTGAGGGGGATCACAGAATCCTAAAAAGGTTTGGGTTAGAAGGGACCTTTAAGCTCAACTCATTCCTCCCCCCAGCACGGGCAGGGACACCTTCCACTAACTATCCCAGGGTGCTCCCAGCCCTGTCCAGCCTGGCCTTGGATGGATGCATGCATGGATGGACACGAGCAAAATACTGACCTGTTTCCCAGTGGGGAAAAGAAGATGCTGCTGGGAGAAGCCCCCACATTTCCCATTTCCACAGAAATAACAAATTAATGGGATAAGTCTCCCTGACCACCACATTTCTGCAAGGGAACTTTTCAATTTGGTTTATGCCTTCATATTACAGTTCTTTAATAATGACCTCGTTGTGAGCTGGGGACTCAAGGCAGTAAAATGTAAAATGTAGGTTTTCCCAATGGCAAACCCAGAAATATTCCTGGTGTCCCAGGCGTGGCACTAAATTCCCTGTACATAATGTACATCTCCACTGTCCCCAGCACTTCCTGATGAGTTGTGCTTGGACTGGCTCAGGCACACAAACACACATGAAATTATTCAGAGAGGACAAATAAAAAGCACCTCAAGGGCTTCCAGACTTAAAAAAAAAAAAAAGAAATGTTCAGCCTTTTCTCTCTGTTTCCTGTTTGCTCTAATTGGTACAAGCCTTTTATTTCTAGTTCATTTTAACCCTTTTATTTATTTATTTCTGTGATGCCAACAGGACAAGGAGCCCAAGCTCTGCTTAAGGGAATCCACTCCTTGGTGAATCCCATGGTCAGAGGAGTTTTTGGGTGACCCCGTGGCTTTATGTCACCTCTGATGAGCGGCCACGGAGACCTGGGACCTTGAAGAAGCCACGATTGACCACAGTGACCATGTGGTGCCAGTGCCATTGGATATCCCTGGGAAAAGGTGAGCTAAGGGACTGGGAAAGGTGAGATGGCCTCTCTCTCACAGCTCCTGAGTAACCCTGTTCCTGCTCCTGCAGCTCTCCAGACTCAGTTTGGGAAATTTTCCTTCCGCAAAGGGAAGGGAAATAAATGAATAAGTGAAAGAATGAATGAACAAAACAACAGACCCCAAGGGGTTCCATTCTCCATCCAGCATCCCAAAGCTCTCTCTGGACAGCAATTTTGACACCCCATGTGGCTCCTCCATACCGAAGGCTGCTTCAGCACCCTGATGGTGCCATGGGGTTATTGGGAAATCCTTCTCATGTGGGTGCAGTGACCTTTGGGAGTGGTGGACACCCAGGGCAGCAGAGCCCCCCATCCCACCGACCTTGTGCTTCCCAGGAGGACACAGCCATCTCCTCAACTCGCTACCTTCCACTCCCCTCTAGTGGTTATGGAGCCGGGGAGGCACAGAGGAGCACCGTGATGCAGAGGAGTGGCTTTTCCATCATCACTGATGCCATTTGAAGGGCACAGATGGGTTCCTGCTTAGGGCCAGAGAGACACGTGCCTGTGTGACACACCCCAGGCTGAGCCAAGGTGGTGGACATGGGGGCCGCACCCTGCGCCTTCCTTTCTTTTAAAAAAAGAAATTTTAAAGAAAAAAAAAAAAGGTAGTTATCTTCTCTCCCTAATGAGAGAAACGAAAAAGCTGCAATTTGCCACGGGTCATTAATCCTGCTGTTCCCGTCTCCCCCACCTCTGTCTCAAGCCCGTGAGATTCCGGGGTTCTGGTTTTGTTCGCGGGCTGAGCCGACTCGAACACATGGCCAAGAGCCTGGAGAAGAAAGATGTTGTTAATCTGATGCTCTGGCCTCAGTTCCTGGTGCTGTCAGCTACCCGGAGAGTTAAAAATGAGTAGATGAGAGCGGAGCTGAGATGGGATAATAAATATCAGGCAAGGACCCCCCTTAGCTTCTGCACTGTCATCCCAAGAGGTTTTCTCGGAGCTGGCGCCGATCCTTGCTGAGCAAACATCTCTGCGTGTGTATGTCCTGCTCGCTAAGCACTCCCCAGGCGGGGCACAGAGCAGGACACCTGAGGCTTGACTCGGGGCTGTGACTGTGCTGCCCCTCAGTGATCCGTCAGAGCAGGATTTGGGGCACCCCGGAGCTGGGGGGCCCCACCCGAGGGCCAGAGCGTGGTCCCAGCACTTCAGCTGCTCAGGTGGGTGGTGACAGCGCGGTGACACAGAGTGATCCCACAGCTCCTGCCCTCCTGTTTCACCGCCTGGCAGCAGAGGTTTTGGTGTGTTCCCAAGGGCATCTCTGCTGGGATGGCAAATCCCTGCCTCCAGGGATGGGAAAACAGCTGTCCTGCCAGCACATGGGACAAACCCAGCCCTGACACCCCATCCCCTTCTGCCAGCCCTCCTTGGGACGATCCCATCCAAGGTCCCTTCCCTGCCACCACGCTGGGCTCGACCTTTCCCCAGCACACGTCCGGGGACCTTTGTGTTTGCTTGAGAACTGAGATTCCTCTTTTTTTTTAATTCTTTTTCCACCTTTGGAAGCTGGGAAGTTCCCAGCATGAGTCACTGTCCGCCTCTTCTCCGTAATTAGTGTGCTGGGAGTTGCGAGGATGACTTTGGGGTAGCTTCCTCGAATTAATCAAAGAGCGTCTTCCACATTTCAGTGCTGTAAAACCATCATCCGGCCAAATCCCTCCTGACTGGCACAGCCCTATCCCAGTGCTTTCTCCCTCTGCTCTTTCCTCTTGGGTTTTTTTTTGGGGTTTTTTTTTTGGGTTTTTTTGTTTGTGGGTTTTGGTGGTTTTTTTTGTTTGGTTTTTTTTTTTTTTTTTTGTTCTTGGTCTCTTTTATCCTTCCCTCTTTGCGGTGTTTCCCACAAATGCTCGTAACCTCTTTTCCCCTTAAATTTGGCGGAGCCCTTCTCAGGGAGGTTTGTTTGTTTTGTGCTTGCAGCCCTTTTCCGTGTGTCCATCAATGTGTTGCTGCGGTCGGATGTTGGGAAGTTTGGGCTTTGTTTGTTTGGTTCTTAGGCTTTTGACATCTTAAAAAACAGAATGGTTTCACCATCTGACAATAGGAACAAAACCCAAGTGACCCACCCTACTGCTGTTTTCAACTCCCCGTTAAAGCCTCCTGGGTTTTAACTGATTTCAGGATTAAACAATTTTTTTAAGGATCAAAAAATATGCTATTTTGAGCATTCTCCCGTTGGTCATCTTGTTCTGTAAGAGTCGTGTGGATGGCAAAGCTCTGGTTGCTTTGCCAGTGTGAGCTCTGTGCATCAAATCTCAAATGGTTTGGGTTGGAAGGGACCTTAAAGCTCAGCTCAGGTGGGCAGGGACACCTTCCGCTGTGCCAGGCTGCTCCAAGCCCTGTCCAGCCTGGCCTTGGGCACTGCCAGGGACGGGGCAGGAGAGAGAGAATGAGACAGATCTGATGGGGGAGGCTCACCGAATTAATTGTTTGACCCTTGTCTTGCTGAGCTAAAACCTTTAGGTTTAATTCCCATGAAATCCAGCACCACCTTCCCTCTGGAATTTGCATTTGAGGGCAGTGCTTGGCAGGGGAGAGGCAGTCAGAGCTGCAGCCACCACGGAGTGATCCTGGTGCTCCCTGTCCCCCGTGTCAGCAAATAACAGCCTCATAACTTGGCAACCCAAAATCCAGGGAATGTGCCACGGGAATTTCGGCTTAGCGGGACGGGATAGAGGATAAAGCCAAGAGCAGAGCCCAGGAGGTTGGGACAGGGAAACTGTTAAAACAGAACACAGGTTTTCTTCCACACTGGGAGTCGTGCTGCTAACATAAAAGGCACACTGCAGAAAGGGCTGGATTTTGGGATTTAGCAGCACAGGTAGGAATGCTGAAAGCTCGGTTGCCATGCGGTATTTCTCCTTGTAATGATGAAAGGTTTCTTTCCTGGAACTGGAGTATGGATCCCATTGTCTTTTGATACCTGTGGTATCTTGAATTCTTCCTGAAGCACTCGCAAGTTCTTAAAGACAAACTGAGATTTGGAATTTTGCATTCCCTCTTCATTTATCCAGCTCTGTTTTCAGTTCTCAGCATATATTTAGATACACAAGCGTTGACTTTTCCAGCAGCAAAAATTCAAAAACTTGAAATACTGATTTGGGGTGAAAAATGAAAATATGGAAATTGTTGGCAAACCAAAAATGGGAAGGAAAGGAATGGAAAGGAAAGGAAAGGAAAGGAAAGGAAAGGAAAGGAAAGCAAAGGAAAGGAAAGGAAAGGAAGAAGATACATTCTTTGTAAAAAGATATTTGAGTCAGCCTGAAATTAAATATTTTACTTTAGCAGTGGTTTATATCATAAAATTATTCTTAAAATCAGAATTTTCATTTAGAAGCCCTTGAAATATGCATTCTTTTTTTTTGCCCTGATTTTGTTGGTGTGAAATGCTCCATGAAATTTCTGCAATTTGTTGTGATTTTAAAAACATGCTTTTAAGAAGCATCACCCACCTCAGGCTTTTCACCTCTTCCCAAAGCCCCAGGCAGCATTCCCTGAATAATGAGCTGCTCCCTGCAGTCCAGGAGCTTCACACCTGCAAGCCAAATTTCACCTGCAGGTGAGCAAAGCTGAGGACAGAACCAGAGAGTGGAGGAGTTAATGAAGAGGAAGATGTTTTTTGGCACCAATTTGGGCGAACACCTCGGTCCAGCACAGGCCTGTAACACGTGCTCAGCCACAAGTGTGTGCCTAAGTCCTGCTTGGCACGTGCTGGAAGTGCTTTCCTGAGCCGAGGCCTTGAGTTTTAACCTCCTAAAGAGTCTTGGCAATCCATGAAATGTGCTTAAAGACCAGAAATGAAAACACGTCGTCGCTGGCAAGAACCTTTCGGTTTTGAGGGATGTTCGTTTTATGGGTCAAAGACATATGGGAAAAATTCATACACTTCCCAAATAACAGTGCACGGCATTGGGAACAGTTTAATCTGAAACAGCAGCGTGGGGCTGGGTCATTCATGGATTTTGGATGCTAAAGCTGGCTGGGAGAGGGTGCCAGCTCGCTGAGAATGGATGAGCCCTGATGGATCACCAAAGGAGATCCAGGGGATCCCAGCTGCACCCACAGGTGCTCCAACCCTGTGACAACCAGCACAGAGGGGGTTTGGGAAGGAGCCCATCAGAGTTCAGTGCTTCACTCTGCAGGATAATGGGAACATCCCAGCCAGCAGGGCTTGGCTTGGGATTTCACTGTCCAAAGGAAATCCCAGGCTTGTGATCCGTTATCCCCCTGCTCGTCATTTGGCTCCGGCTCAGCTCCAGGCTGTGGAAAAATGACACAAAGGAACTTGACTGCACTTGATCTGCTGACCCCAGAGTGGCAGGGCCCCGTGGACCCTTTATTTTATCCCAGGCCTGGATTGCTCCGCAGTTCTGCTAGAGAGTTGGAGGTCAGGGACTCTGTGACTTCCAGGAGAGGATGCAAGGCCAGAGTGGAGAACCCACCCTCTGCCACCAGCCAAAATCCAAAGACTGATTCTCCTCCAGTCTCAAGAGTGTGTTTGTGTTGCTCGAGCAGACAGCCCTGGAGATGCTGGAGGGGATGACACATCCTTGGCTTTGCGCTCCAGCCCTGTTCCAAGCAGGAAAGCAGAGTAAGGTACAGTGGTTTCAGCTTCTGGGCCTTCGGCAGAGATCTAAATCCCAACCACTGCTGCTTTCCTTAGGGAAAATTCCCTCTGGAGGTCTGCTGTGGCACCAGGAGATGTCACAGGGTCGAAATGGTGCAGGTGGTGCACCTGGTGTTGTTTCATTTATTCACCTGCTGGAAGAAGCAGCACTCGAGCCCACTGGGATCGCTAGGAGGGAGCCTGGCTTAGCCCCTGATTTGGACAATGCCTTATTTGTGCTTTTCCCAGCATTCTGCCTCCCACCTCTCCTCCTCCTCCTCCTCATTGCAGCTGCATCCACACGATGGCACCAGCCCCCAGGCACTGTCCTCAGCGCTGAGCAGGGATGGGGAGGTGGGGATGACCCAGCGTGGGGGGAAATCTTCCTTGATGGCAATCCGAGAGGGCTGGAAAAGCAGAGCCAAAGCAGCCCTGGCCAGGCTGATGCAGGAAGGTCACCAAATGGTTTGGGTTTGGGCTGGAAGGGACCTTAAAACCCATCTCATTCCACCCCTGCCGTGGGCAGGGACACTTCCACTATCCCAAGCTGCTCCAAGCCCTGTCCAGCCTGAGCTTGAACGTGAACCTCACAGCTCAGAAATCACCCACTGGCAGGATGTGAGCACCCAAACCTCTTAGCCTGCTTTACCCAAATCACCAAATTCTTTCCCCGTTCCAGCTGAGCTCTGAAACTTTCGTGGAAAGACGAGGGCAGAGCACTGAGGATCGCTGCTGGAAGAGCTGAAAGAAGAAGAAATTGCAGGATGGGTAAAGCAATATTCTGGTAGACTCAGAGATGTCCACAGCAACAGAGGGCTCCGGGAGATGTGGTTTCCAGAGGAGGAGCGTGGTTGATGTTTTGCACTTTGTCTCGTGGATTTTGGGTTGCTCTTTTCTAGGCCACAGATGAGTGCAGGCAGCCAGCCTGGAAGCCAGCTGCATCTGCTGATTTTTTCCTTGTTTTCTCTCCAAAGCAAAGCAAGCACATGTGTTTGGGACAGTGGGGTTTGCTTTTGAACTTTCCAGCCACTGGCACATCAAACAGGGCCCTGGTCCTGTGGGAGCACAGGCGGCAGAGCCATTAAAACCAGGCAGTGGGACCATGGGACAACTGTGGGGTTTCCCATCTCTGCCACCTTTACTTTCCTAGCACTGGTAAGCTGAGGCATGGGGCAGGATCCTGACCAAAGCATCCCAAAAATCTTGGGACTCTGGGTAAGAAGGAACTGATTTTGGGGAATTAAATCTCCCTCTTGTTGAAGGGAACACAAAGGGGTGGTGGGGGGAAGTCACCTCAGTGGTACTAAATGAAAATTTACGAGCCAAGCCCTTTGAGGAGGAGAGCGGAGGAGGCGCAGGTTTTGTTTAGAAGTGAAATCATTGGCTCCGAGCTTGACCTTTGGCTCCCCTGACCCCAGCACCAGCGAAGGGGACAGGGTCTGGCTGCACAAACATGTCACAGCACGGGGCTCGGGGGGCTGTGTCCTGCTGCTGGGGCTCCACTCGCCCATCCCGTCCTGCCAGGGCTGCAGCCACCTCTCCCATCGGAGCCTTTGTCTTCTGTTCAGCTCATTCCAGGGGGCTGTGGAGTGTGTGGGGTGAAGCCTCTGCAGATCTGGTGGACATCTGGAGGAAAGTTGAGGAGTTTGCCCAGAGAAGTGTCCCAGGCCAGGCTGGACAGGGCTTGGAGCAGCCTGGGACAGTGGGAGGTGTCCCTGCCCATGGCAGGGGTGTGGGATGAGATGAGCTTTAAAGTCCATTCTCACCTAAATTGTGCTGTGATTCTTTGAATTTCTAGCAGAAAAGAGCAGCTTTTGATAATGTGAAATACCTTCTCACAAACACTGTGCTCCTGCAATGCTTGCAATAAAAAATTTTGTCCTCACTGCTTTCAGTTTTAATGAAGCGCTGACAAACAGTACCGAGGCACTGCTGAAGTCCCAGTGCAGGGGAGCAGAGTTGAGCAGGAATGAAATGATCACCCGACATGTGGATATATGGAAAATGGGTTGGAGCCTGCAGGAGCTGCCCATCTCCACCCTGTGTGGTCTGCAAGAGGCAGGTCTTGCTTCCCTTCCTGTCTGTACTTCGTGCTAATCCTCTTCTTCCTCTGCACCTCTCTCTTCCTTCACACTCCTGCTTCCTTTTTTTTTGTGGTGTGACTCCAGGAGGGATGAACCTCACCCCACCTCAGCCCTCATGTGAGGGGCTCGAGATTCGATGGACATTAATTTTTCTGTTGGACAGGGCTTGGACCAACCTGGGATAGAGGAAGCTGTCCCTGCCCACCACAGGGGGTGGAACAAGATGAGCTCCAAGGTCACTTCCAACCCAAACCATTCCATGATGTCTTGGTGAGAAGGACTGTGGCCATGGCAGTCCCTGCTCAGCATTTTGGGTCCATCGCCCCACCAGGATTGTGTGGATGGACATTCCCCACCTCCTGTGAACCACTGTCCCACGTGTCACCGGGGCCACGGTGCCAGCTTGTCCCTGACCCAGATCCTGCTGAATTCCCACCTGATCACCAATTTGGGAAAGCAAGCCACGGTCTAGCAGGGCCTCTCTTGAGACAGATTTTCTGCAATAAGGGACATTAAGAAATTCCAGTATGGATCTCCCAGCCATGTGCGAAGAAGGAATGTTGTTTTTTTTTCAAAGAAATGCCTGGACAGCTCCGAAGACGTGCTGAACTGCAAACGACCCCCGGAGCCCATTGTTCCCAGGAGCTGGTGAAAAAGCCACAGCAGCCAGGCAGGGATGTCACACCCGGCTGGAAAACAATGATGCTTGAAGTGGTGGCGTGAAGCCGGGGAGGGGGACAGTCCCCTTCCGGAGCGTGGAGCGGGAAGGACACGCAGGTGACAATGAGGAGAACCCTGAGTGAGCCATGCACGGCCCCAGCCTCCAAACGCCTTCGCGTGGGAGCAAATCCACTGCTGAGCACAGCCCTCAACTGGAAGCACATGCTCCGGCCGTATCCATCATCCGGGCTGGGGCAGGGATGAGGGAGGAGAACCCTTTTGTAAGTGTTGGCTGGGGGAAATATGAGTTATCTGCGAGAAATGAATCATGTTTCAGCAAATGCTTCCTGCAGAAATATTTTTCTCACAGCCTTTGTTCGGGGTTTTGGCAGATCTGGAGTTGCTGGCGTTAGCAAAAGCCGTTCCTCCCGCCCACTGTTCCTGGGGCGGGAATAGGAAATCGGGAATAGAGGCAGAGGGGACATGGAGGGCTAAATCCATCACCACTGCTGCTCTGCGCTGCAGCAGGATATGGAGCTTAGGGCAGAATTTCAAAGGAGATCCTCAGATAAAGTCCAGGAGAGCTGAGCGCTTGGCTGCTCTAGCAAAGGTACCTGTGCTGGGCAGTCCGCTTGGAATTCTGACACTTGGACAAATCCCCGTCAGGTGCTGAGGCTTGTTGGAACCCAGCCCTTAGTTCCTCCTTTCTTTCCTGAAAGCCAGCATTTTGGGAGGGGGAAAGGGAAATATCTCCCACTCCCATGTGTGTTTAACCCCAGAAAAGGAAAAGAAAATGTAAGACAAAGCTGTGTTTTGATGGCAAATCAATCCTTAGCTCCTCATTCCCTTCTCCGAAGGCTTTGATGAGGGTCCTGCCTGCCTTCTCACCAATCACAAACATTGCTCTGGGTCACAGCTCAGGAGGGGAGGGAGGAAAAACTTCCATCTTGGTTCTGGAGAACTTCAAGGATTTTTCTCCCCAGTGGCAGGGAATTTTTCCTGGGAAGGCAATTCCATTCCTGGGCCTGGTAGGCTCCCTGATCATTTAAAAATAGACCCCTGAGGGGACTAAGGCCTTTAAAAGCTCCATTTGCTCCCAGTCATTTTACACAGTAACCCAAGCTGAAGTGAAGGATCTTTATTTAAATATGAATTAAGCCCCAACCTTCCCCTTTACTGCATTATTTTCCTTTGAGGTTTACTTTGATATTATTTCAAAGTCTTGAACCTAACAAAATGCTGGCCCATATTTAAAGTGACAGGAGAGTTCTGGAAAAAGATTTAGGAGGCAACTAAAGTCTTTCAGTGCAGGGCTCTGAAACAGGACAGGAAATCATAAAAGGGCTGAGTGCACTTTACCATGCTCCAGACAAATTCTGAGACTACAAAGGGTGAGGGGAATGGCATCAAAACCACAAAAAGCATCTAGATGCAGCTAAAAAACCTGGAATTATTCTGTTAAAACATGGGCAAAATGCTGGTAATAATGGAATCATTGAACCTTGGAATGGTTTGGGTTGGAAGGGTTGTTAAAAATCATCTTGTTCTACTCCTTCCCCTGGGCCGGGACACCTTCCACTGTCCCAGATTGCTCCAAGCCCCATCCAAGCTGGCCTTGGACACTTCCAGGGATGGAGCAGCCACAGCTTCTCTGTGCCAGGGCCTCAGTCTGTGCTGTTTGCCTGTTCTTGGTGTTCAGGTGAGCAGTTTATGTCCAACTTTGGTGCTGCAAGAGTGAAAAAGGTTTGAAGGTGAGACATAAATCTGTGATTTTTAATGCAAAGCAAAGAGAACACGTCTGAGTGTAAAGGATGGGCTGTGGAGGAAGGTTTCCTGCTGGGATTGAGCTCTCCTTTTGCTTTCTGTTATTTCCAGCCATCCATCTGATGTTGGAGCAGCTATCAGGAGAGGTTTTGTCTGCCTGAAGAACCCCAGAATCCTTTAGGCTGGAAAAGCCCTCTAAGAGCAGAGTCCAGCCATTCCCCCAGCACTGCCGAGGCCACCACCAGCCATGTCCCCAAGCACCACACCCAAGCAGGTTTTAACCCCCTCCAGGATGGGTGAGTTCCGTTCACACCACTTCTGATTTCAGTTTTTATCTCTCTGCGTAGCCTTGATTGAGGTCCCTCCACCGCTGAGCTTCACAAGAGCAGGAAATTGGGCATTTCTCCCTGTCCTGCCCATCCAGCTGCACACAGCTCCTCCCTTGGCTCTCAGGCTCCCTTCTCTCCCAGGTCTGTGTGGGATGCAGGTTTCCTTCCCTAGCCAAGATCTCAGGGCTGGGATGACACTGACCTCTCTTTGCTGTCACCCCTCGAGGGGAGGCTCAATTTGCCAGCCCAGAAACGGTGCCTGGGTGGTCCCAGCCAAAGCAGCACTTCCAAGGGTCCCTGGGAAATTTTCCAGGGAAAAATTGTCAGCGCTCCCCCCTCTCCCCATCCCTCCTTGCTGTCAGCACTTCTCGGTGCTGTGAACACGAGGTGGCCTTGGGGGAACAGAGATCCCAAGGGGTGAGACTTGGGGGCTGCATTTGTTTGGGGATTTTTTGTAACTGTTATTTTTTCATGTGGACTTTGGCTGAAAATGCAAAAGCCTTATTTTCCCTCCTTTTGAAAATGGATGGATTGGAGGTGTTTAGCTGAGCTGGGATTGAATAAAAAAATTATTTAAAAATCCCCAAATCCGTGCATTTTACATCCACACCTCAGTGCTTGGCTTCTTTGCAGTGAGTATTTCGCTTGGTGGTTTGCTGGAATAGTTTGTGCTGGGCTTTTTTTCTTGTGGGTTTTGTCTGCGGTTCTTTTGGTTGGTTTTTTTTGGAGGGGTTGGTTTTGGTTTATTTTTTGGTTTTTTTCTTTTGTTTGGTTTTTTTGGGGGGTTTTTGTTTGGGTTTTTTAATTTGTTTTTGGGGTTTTTTGTGGGGTGTTTGTTTCTTCGGGCATTTTTTTGTTTTTTGGGGGGTTTTTTTGTTTT
>VZRL01004143.1:129819-228230 GCA_013397895.1 Origma solitaria | reverse complement strand
TGGGCAGGGGGTTGTAGCCTTTCATGTGCACAGAGATCAAGCAATCCAGGACCAATATTTAACCAGGCTCCGTGTGTGTGTGTGTGCGGCCATGGAGGAGCAATCCCATCGTTGGGACCTATCTGATCCTGCTGCATTTGGGGATTTCTTGGTTTCATCTTCTCCTGCACAGAGACCCTGTCCCCATCCCTTCACCTCCCACAGGGCTGGGGATGGGAAGGATAAATTCAATCACCTTGGGAATTAGGGGTGAGAAATGCCATTGGGAGAGACTTTTCATGAAAAAGAAAACAGAAATATATCCCCGTGGTGCCTGCGAGGGTCTGGGGCTCCTGACTGCCCAGCCCATGCCAGATGAGCTCCAACCACAGGAAAAGCCTTCCCAGCAGCTGATGGAATTGTGTGCCTCCCTATTCATGGAGTCAGGCGTGTTTTCTCTTCAAAATCTCTCACCCAGAGAGTTCGCAGCTCCCAAATTGTCAGGACTTTTGGATCATTTCATGGCCTTGGTTCTCCCTTTGGGAACCGAATCCACCAATCCCAACCCCTCAGCACTGCTCTTTCCTGAATGCTTGAACCTTTTCTCCCTAAAAAACCCTATTGTATCCTAATTCCTCATTTCTGTTGTATCCTAATCCTAATTTCCTGATTGCTTGAATCTTCTCTCCCTAAAAAAACCCCTGTTGTATCCTAATTCTTAATTCCTAATCCCTAATTCCTAATTTCTGTTGTATCCTAATCCTAATTTCTGGTGTATCTTAATCCTAATTTCTGTTGTATCCTAATTCCTAATTTCTCTTGTATCCTAATCCTAATTTCCTGAAGCTCTTCTCCTTAAAAAACCCCTGTTGTATCCTAATTCCTAATTCCTAATTTCTGTTGTACGCTAATCCTAATTTCCTGACCGCTTGAACTTTTTCTCCACAAAAAACCACTGTTGTATCCTAATTCCTAATTCCTAATTTCTGTTGTATCCTAATCCTAAATTCCTGACCGCTTGAACCTTTTCTCCCTAAGAAAACCCTGTTGATTTTTCTCCACGCAGCCAGGCTTGGTTTAAAATTAACACTTGACATTGGGGCTCGGAAACCTCTCAGAGAATTAATGGATCTGATACACACAGGGGGGGTGGGTCATGATTTGGAACCTTAAAATGTTTTCCCCTGAAGCTGGTTTGGATGGAATGACAGGGATTTATTTTTAATGGCCCTAGACACGACAGCAGTGAGGTTTTTTGGGGTCTGTTTTTTTTTTTCCTTCCCAGAGTTGACGGGGAGAGAAAAAGTCATTTGGGGTAAATTAGCATCGTGTTTCCAGATCCCGGTCTGGTGGAAGATGTCCCTGCCCATGGCAAGGGTTAGGTTTTAAGGTTTATTCCAACCCAAATCATCCTGCAGACATCAGCCCAGCCAAGTGATGCTCACACCCTCTGCACCCCATCACCCACTCCCTGGGAAAGAGCTTTTAGCCAAATTTTGGAGTGTCAAAACATTGTGGGACGCAAGGAAGAGTCTGAGCCTCTGCTCGGGGCAGTGGAGCCATGAATATAAATGTCAAACCCCCAGTAGCTGCATGACATCTTTATTTTTATTGGCAAGAGAAGCAGTATACACAGCGACATTGCAGTCTCTTAGCTCGTTAAAAATATCTCAATAAATAAAACAAATAAGCAACATATACACTGGAACAGAAAATGAAAACAAAAAAATTCAAAATAAAATAAAATTTAAAAAAAGGGGAGGGGGGGATGAGCGGTAGCAAATCATGGAGAAAGAAGGGAGAGGAGGCAGAGTGTGGAGGGCAGTCTGTAATCCAGGCTGTACTTGAAACAAATCATGCAGGGAGCTGGGGGCATGGTGGGGTTTTTTCCTTCTTTTCCTATTTTTTCTGAGAGCCTTGGTCCAGTTTTGCCATGACTACAAGAAATAAGGTTTGGAATTTAAAAAAAAAAAAAAAAGACAGTTAAGGGGAAGTAAAACTCGAACCCAAAGATGCCTCATAAATGTGTTCCTGAATTAAGACCTTTCTTCAGAAAAAAAAATAAAAATTAGCGATAAAACACCAAACACACAGACAGACAGACACAAAATCCCAACAACAATGAACAACCAGGAATGTTGCTTCTCCTTCTCTCTTTGGCCAGTCGTTTTGGGGAGAGATGTCGCAAAGTTTCAGCCCCGTCTCTCTTCGGTGCTGCTTTTTGCTGCTCAGTCTAAAATGCTCCGCGAGAGTTCAGAGCGAGGGAGGTCAAGAGGGGTCTTTCGGACCAGTTTGCTTGAGGTTTTTAAGGTTTCAGAAGCTACAAACTTGGATAAATCCCAATCCCACTTCAGTTGCAGACGCTGGACAGTCTGGAGAGAAGGAAAAAAAGGAATAAAAGAAAAATAAATACACCGAATCCAGGACATGTTTCCAAGATAGGTTGTGGGGGAAGGGCCTTTCCCCTACAAATTCATAACCATGTGTTGAATCCTGTCCCTGGTTCCAACAGTGTGGAGTTAATCCTGGAACTGGGCAAGATCCAAGGAGCATCCCTGGAGGAAGGGGAATTAAAATCCCTTTGGCTTTTGGCTATCCAGCCTAAATTCAGAGTCTGGTAATGCCACAGCCTGGGTTGCCCTGGACTTTAAAAGGGCAAACCCAGAGGCAGGAGCACTGCATCCATCGAAGCATCACAGGATCATGGAATGCTTAGAGCTGGAGGGGACCTCGAAGCTCATCTCATTTCCACACCCCTGCCACGGGCAGGGACACCTCCCACTATCCCAGGCTGCTCCAACCTGGCTCTGAACACTTCCAAGAACAGGGAAAATGTTGTGGGACAAACTCCCTGAGCCAGCAGTGCCCAGTCCCGCTTGGGGCAGGCGCTGCTCTGCCTTCAGCAAGGCCACCTCAGCTCAGATATCAAAAAGCAGATATAATTATTTCCTCCCACTGAGGAAAGCTTCCATTTAGCCGATTTCCTTTCCTTTCCCTCTCCAAGTTATTAATTATCTAATTACAACCACATTCTGCAGACGAGCTCGGGGACTTGTCAGGCTGCCCAGGACCTCTTAGGAAAGCTCCACCTCTCCTGGTGGTTTGGGGATGCCCACGTCTGACAGACGACAGGCTGCCCCTTTCCCTGTCCAGGGAGGGATCCAGAAAAGGAAAATAAAATACAGGGAGGAGGAAGATACCACAGAGCAATTTTTTCATTTTTTTTTTTAAATTATTTTTTCCAGCAAGCAGAAGAAGGGGTGGAGGACAGTCACTGCCAGCTACACAAGGTTTGGCTGTGAATTCTGCTGAATGTGACGGACATGAAAACAAGGTAAAACCAGATAAAAAGCTGGTCCGTTTCCAGGGATTTTTTAAATCCCACCCAAGACTGGAGAGCTCAGCACAAAGCTGCTCCCAGGGCAGAGCTGACGTCTTTAAGCCTGGCTGAGACCCCCTGCTCTGGCTGGGCTGCCCTGAGGCATCCCGTTCCCACTGGGTCTTTCTGGTTTCCAGCTCCAGCTGGAAGAGAGATGGGAATTCGCAGCAGTTTGGTGCTGATGGGGTGTTTTGGCTCCCCTGTTATGGTGGGGTGATGGTGATACTCTTCCTGAGCTCCTTCCTCCTCTCCTGTCCAGTGCTGCCCTTGGCTCCAGTGCCACCCCAGCCATGGGCAGGGACACCTTCCACTAGACCAGGCTGCTCAGAGCCTCATCCAAGCTGGCCTTGGACACTTCCAGCGATGGGAACTGCTTTCTCCCGGGATTTCCAAGCATTCCTCAGGGATTTCCAAGCATTTCTCTTACCCTAGCACAGCATACAGCTGTGATGCACCGCTGCAGCGCAGACCCAGTGCAGCTCCCTCTGACTGATCCATTTTTTCCCTCTTCAGAAGCATTTCCCAGCCCCACCAGGAGAATTCCCCAGCATGGAAATCACAGAGAGCTGCTGGCCTGATGGAAGGTGGCAGCAAGAGCACGGCCCCGGTTGCAGGAAATTTCGCAACAGGTCCCCCAGGCCTTTGCTTATATAGGATTGGGGTGGGTTTGGTTACAAAAGGATTGAAATAATTTCCATGACACGGCCAGGAGTACAAATGAAATGTGAAATGCAGGAAAACGGTTGGAGTTTGTTTGGTTTTTGGTTTTGGTGGGTTTTACTGTTTTGTTTTGTTTTTCTTTTTTTTTAAAGGTAGCTTTTGCAACTTCTTTTAATGCTGAAGATGTAGAAAAAAGGCTCTGCCCCCAGGGCCCAGCCTCTCTCTCCCTCCATGGGAGCTTCTGCCAGCCTGAATCCCAAACACGGGGCAGGGCAGGAAGGTGGGACAGAGCAAACACATCAAGCTGAAGAAAATGTGTTCATAGAATCCCAGAACGGTTTGGGTTGGGAGGGACCTTAAAGCTCATCCCATTCCACCCCTGCCATGGGCAGGGACACCTTCCACTGTCCCAGGTTGCTCCAAGCCCTGTCCAGCCTGGCCTTGGGCACTGCCAGGGATCCAGGGGCAGCCACAGCTGCTCTGGGCACCTGTGCCAGGGCCTCCCCATCCTCAGAGTGAGAAATTCCTTCCTCACTAATTCTCCCCTCTTTTTAGTTAAGAGAATTATTCAGGAATAGCCCCACCAGTGGCTCAAAGCAATACTGGGTTATAGCACAAAAGGTGACGCTCCTGCTTTAGAAAACCACTAAAATCTTTCATTCTGTGCAGAGCAGCAGCTGCCCTTAATAATTTTTTTCAGAATCCTCCTCTCCCCCCACCTGTGTGATCCAGCTCCATCCCAGGTTTCCCACCCAACGGGATGGCCATTAGGACAGCTGGAAGTGCGGAGGTCTGGGACACCCTGGAGGCTCTTTTTGGGGACACATAATCACCAAATCTGGCGCAGGCTGTCTTTACCATGGGCGGGTCCCTACTCTGGGAATGACTGCTTTAAAAAGCCCTGTGGCACAGATCAGTCAGAGCATCCGTGGTCAGGTTTGTACACTCTGCCTTCCAGCATCCCAAGAGGTTCCATCCACTCAAAAAACTGTAGGAATCATCCCGTTTCAACCCCCTCCCGCAAAAACCAAGCTAAAATGTGGAGAGCTTCAGCCAGATCCATCAGGTGGGATGATGGAAACTCGGGGCTCTGCTGTGTTTGAGGATGGGAACACTCTCTCTCTCCGTGTCTTTTGTCCCTGGTTTTGCATCGTTTAATCTACTCCCAGGTATTTCTAGAGCAAAGCTGAAGGAAGAAGGGCAGTGCTGGCCGGTGGATTGCCTACAGAAAGCTACACTCGCTGCAGGATCACTGCTAAAGGGATGTTCCCAAATTATTTTATGGAGTTGTCAGCTGTCCCTGAAGCTAAAATTGGTGATAGTGTGTATTTCACAGAGTGGTTTGGGCTGGAAGGGACCTTAAAGCTCATCTCATTCTCCTCCCTGCCATGGACAGGGACACCTTCTACTATCCCAGTTTCCTCCAAGATCTGTCCAGCCTGGCCTTTTTAAAATTCAAATTGCCAAAATCCGTTTAAATTTAAGCTTGTTAATTTTAAATATAAAGCTGCTTCAATTTAAGCCTGTCCTTATTTAAATGTAAAACCATTTCATGATTTGGGTGGTGCAAAAAAATGCACCTTAAAACAGCAGAATTCCCTCCATTTTTTGGGGTGTTTCCCACCATGAAAGGCTCAACCCAGCAGAACTCCCTTGATTTTTGGGGTCCTCATGGTCCTAAAATGAGCCAGGAAAGGAGGCAGCCCTAGAAAAGGCAGCAGGACCAGGCTGCAAGGCTTCAGAGGGGAGGAAGCAGCGGAGAAAGGAATTCAGATAATTGTGTCCACGCAAGGGGGCGGAGAGAGGGCCAAAATCAGATCTAATGCTGTGGCTATGGACAGACTGAAACCAGATACCCTGGCTCAGGCTTTCTGCCTCTGCTGGTATGAACCCTTATCAACCATCCGCTCTTGAAGTCTCCCAGATGAAGGGGAAGCCACAATTATGTGCATCTCACAGCTGGGAAACCATTTCCAAACATCTCCCTGTCAGAGGTTCATTCCTGAGCCGAGGGGCCCCCCTCGGACCCTTCCTCTCTCTGCTTCACCCCAGGCTTTTCAGAGCCTGCTGGGTCTATCTGCCCACACTGGCTGGAGGTGAAACACCCTCCCTGCACTCTGCAGCTCCCCAGTTTGCTATCAGGGTACAACAAGCAGCTGGAGGGGGACGTGGCAGAAGGCAATGGGGACCGAAGCCTCTCCTCCTTCCCCCGAGGCTGTTTCTCCCGCTCCAGACCCTGCGGTGCATCCCTGAGGAAGGCCCATGGGAACTCCTCGCTGTCTGAGGAAACCTGAAGATCCTAAAGAGAGGATGCCACAAGGAGCCGAGGGGAGAGCCCTGGTCCCTCCTGCCTGGGTGTGCTCCCAGCCATTGCAGCAGGATGGAGCATGGCCACGAGGCTGGGGACTGACAAAAAGCTGCAGCTGTGAGTGCTCCTCTCACGTATTGACAGAAATGACTCATTAATTCTGCTTTAAATATTCTTTTATCCCCCCTCACACTGCTGCAAAAAGTTATTGGCGTCCACAGAATCCCAGACTGGGTTGGGTTGGAAGGGACCTTAAAGCCCATCCCATTCCACTCCCTGCCATGGGCATTTTCCACTATTTCCACATCTCCCACTATCCCGGGTTGCTCCAAGCCCCATCCAACCTGACCTGGGATGGAATGAACCCCTGGAGAAGAAGAGACGGATGCTCACCAAGGAGAGAAATTCAGTGGCTGCCCTGCAGGCTCAGCAACTTGCCATGGAGAAACTTTCCCTTTAGGGCCCAAAACACCTTTAAAAAGCCAATCCTTCACCATTTCAGGTTGTAGCCCAGCTAAAATCAGTCTCCTGGGGCCAAGCTCACCGCAGGGAGAAGGGAATACTGAACAACGAGGCATTTTCGCTGCTGGGATGCTCAGAGCTGCTGTGCTATGTCCTCCTTCCCTGCAGCGAAATTTGGGCACTCGGGAATGTTTGCTCCGAGGTGCCGTGTCCCTCCCTCGCCAGAAAATTCAAACAAATATATAAAAACAGCCTCATAAAAAAAAAAAAAAGGGTTGAAACAGGAAGGACCCCCTCCTTGCCAAAGGCACACTTCCCCCAGCCTTGCACTCCTCCGCAGGAGGAGGAGGAGGAGGAGGCAGGTTGGTGGAGCCCCTTGTTAAAATCTTGGCAGCACATCACTGGGAAGGCAGCTCGGGATGGCCGAGGGGCGGAAGGCGCTGATGAGCTGCGGGGCAGGGAAAGGCAGAGCTGCTCGGCTGTGGGCAGGGCCGGGGGCTGCGGCTCTGCCCTGCTCCCACGGGTGCCTTGGGGAAGCGCCGCGGCACAGCCCGGGGAGGCAGCGGAGGAGCGTGGAGCTGCTCCCGGTGGTCCATCCGCTTCTGCTGAGATGCTCCCGAGGGCAGAGCCCACCCTGCACAGGCACACTGAGGGGGAATTTCATTTAGGACAAAGTCACTGCGACACGGCCCGAGGTGCCTTTCTGTCCCTGCAGAGATGAACACAACTGAGACCCGAGCCGGGCTGTGCCAGCAGCCTCCTGCCTCCACCCCGCTTGGGGAGAGCAGATGTTATTGGCCAAAGGGAAACCTTTCCTCCTCCCCCTCGGCGTTCCTGCCAAAATCGTACAAATTCTGGGAAAAACACCTTCTCTAAAAATAAATATGTACATCTGTGGCTTTCTTCTTTTTCCAAGGGAGCTCTTTCAGGCTGGCCGGCTCAGCTCCTCTGCTCTCACAGTTTTCCTGTGTGCAGTTCCCAAACCTCAGGAGCACGGATTTTTCTGGATGAGACTTTTCCCACCTGTTTCCCCAGTTTACCCGTCCTTGCGTGGATTAAGTATTTTGGGGGCAAGTCCGGCTGAATCTGTGGCTGAGCACAAGGAGGAACAGCCTCAGTTTTTTCCTCAGTGCAGCACAAAGGCTCTGTAGTAACCTCTACTCCTAGGAGTAAATCAGGGGAAGGACGATAGCCATCCATTATGACTGACTCAGCTGAGTGGATTAATGCCAGTGGAATTAATAACAACAAAACTCCCCTGTTTTAAAAGCATCTAGGGTTTAAACTCCTTATTTTAAATAAAATAATAATGGAAAAAACAAACACAAAAACCCACCAAAAAAAACCCCAAAAGAAGCAACAACAACAACAAAAAAATTGGAGCCACCCACTAAAAAACAGAGACATAAAATCCATGGAATTCTGGCGGCTTCTGGGAACAATCCATGGGACAGGTATGATTGCCCCGAGAAGTCGGGGTGCTTTTTCATGTCCCTGACAAATAGCAGCTGAGACACCTGCGGGCCAGATGTGCACAGCTGTACGTGTGCTGCTGCCCATCAATCCTCGGATTACATCCCGCTCCAGATGCTGGCCCTCCCAAACACAGCTTGGGAGGCTGGGCTGCAGCGAGGGAGCTGCGAGCCCAGGCATTTCCCTCTTGCCAGCGGAGCTGCCGAGGCTCCTCCGCATGCAAAGCCGAGCCCTTGGAGCCCCCCCGGCCTGCACGATGCAAATTTGGTGGGGAGACCCTCAGGGGAAATCTGGGGAGAGACACTGGCACCCTATAGCCGGGAATTTTTAATGCTCCTGCAGGAGTGAGTTGGTGGGGTAGGAATCCCCTACTCTGTGTTCCGGACCCCAAAGCCCATCATCACCCTGGTGTGTTCTGGTGTTTATCCACACGTGGCACGGCTTCACCACCTCTCTGTGGGCACAACACGAAAAGGATTTTAGTTTTCAGTGGATTCATTCCCTGCAAAAAGTATGGCACTTGTGCCCACAACTCTGGGAAGCTAAACCTTGCCTGTCCTGAGTTAGCCCTGGAGATGATTGCTGAGAAAAGACCCTTTTCCTTGGCATTTGGAACAGGAAGAAACGTTTTTCCTTTGCTGCATGAAGCTGTGTTTGTTCCTCAAAATTGCCAAAGAGATCTGGGGCAGCTTCCTTGAAACATGGATGGATTTAATCCTGTTTTAACACTTATGGATCCATCTCTGAAAGCCCTCAGTGGGAAGAAGCCAGGAAGATTCCCCATCTCCTTGCCTGGTGTGCTCAATACCCAGGTTTTGGACTCCCACCCCAGGTGACATTCCCAGATATTTGCAGGAGAATGGATGCTACTTCAGCATCTTCCCCCGAGTCTAAGGCACGCCCTGAGGGTCCCTGAATTCCTCAGTCCCAAGTCCCTGGCACTGTCCTCAGTGTTTCCCACATGGCAGGTGCTGTTCCTTGTTCCTTGATAAGCACCCAGGCTCTGAGTAATGGAGGTGATTCAGTCTCAGGACTTTGGGAAGGCATTGTACCTGGCCAGGTCTCCATCTGGGATTAATCAGCACGGCTTCCTTGAAGTCAAGGGGCCAAATTCTCACTTGGAATAAACTGGCTTAACCCTGCTGCAGTCAATAAAGCCCCTCTGATCTTTCTTTTTATGGCAAGAATCGCTCAGCTCTTTAAAATACCTGGGGTTAGAGGGTGTTGCCCTCATGCAGGGGGAGTTACATTTTTATATGACAAACGATCGTGCTGGGGGAAAGAGTTTTTGGCATGGCATGGCTCTGGAGCTCGTGGGGCAGGGTCAGTCATTGGGATTGGCAGTTTTGTCACCCTGGGAATGGTGACAGTGACTTGGAATTTGAATATCCCTCCTGGGTCCCCCATTTCTTCCAGCCTTTAGAGCAAGAAACACACAGTACAATCATTTTCCTAAACTTTACAGCTGGCGTTGCCCATGAATCACAGAATATGCTGTCTGAACCAGGTTTAAAACCCTCAAACCTAGCTTCTTAAACCAAGCCCTCTAAATTTCAGCCTCGGCCCTTTAAGGTAACGAGCCCGTTCCCTGCCCTGGTGTTTATAATCAGCTCTAGCCCCTCTTTCCTCTTCCTCCTCCTCTCCTTGCCAGCCTCTTCCCAAGGCTGCCTCTACTTTCTGGGAGTGCCCAGCACCTTGGGGTGTCCTGTGCAGGGCCAGGAGTTGGACTCAATGATCCTTGTGAGTCCCTTCCAGCCCCAGCTATTTCCTGGGCACAGCTCTGCATGAGGGACTTTGCAGGACCAGGTATGCAGAGGACTGATTTTTGTTCTTATTTAGTCAGAATATGTTGCACTTCAGCGTGGTTTTTTCTGTTTTCCTTCCAAGCTCTTGGCTAGCTCAGACTGAACAAGTGATTTCATGTTTTCTAGCTCTGGTTGCCTCCTGGGGGGCTTTCTGGAGAAGGAGGCAAGAGCAGGGTGGCTGCGAATCTCCCTCGGGGCCGGAGGGATATTTTATCTTTATTTCTGTGGGTTTGGATGCTGCCGTCCTCCTGCAGGAGCGTGGTCACCTCATCCCCGGTCCCTGCGCGGGCGCTGAGCATCCGTGAATCATTTTCCCAAGGCTCCTAGGAGCAGCAGCAGTGCCTCAGGCCTGGCGTGGGGCTGGCCAGTGCTTTATGGGCTTCCCTGAAAGCTCTCTGCGGGCTGTGCCGGGCTGGCAATAACGGGACACGGAGCCAGAGCTTACTCACAGCCTCCTTGAGCAACGCGTCTCCAGCCAGGATGCTGCTGGGAGCTTCCCACCCCTCTGCTCTGCCCCAAGAGCCTCCTCTCCCACTAAACAACACCCTGAGGGGTTTAATTCCCACGGCAGACGTTTAATTCCCCGCCTAATGTAATTTCTAGAATCTCGTTTTATTCTGCTTGCTGTCTGTGCTGCTGCTTCGTGTTCCTTCCCTATCAATGAACTACCCACTTCAGAGCTCTCATGGCACCTTTTCATAACACTTCTGGGTTTTAAGTCTTCACGAGAGATAAAACAAAGTTGATCACTCCCTCGCTTCTGTTTTTCAAAGGTGAACAAAGAGTCTCGCTCGGGCAAGTTCAAATTTTTGGAGGGAGAAGCAGGCAAAGAGGGAATCTCTGCTCGAGGAGCAAACAAGCCGGCTCGCCTGTGTTTAGTGGAGAATTCAATCCCATGTTTAATACTGAAATGCGTGCCGCTCGCCCCGCTGGCCGGGCTGGGATTTAGCACATGCTCTGCTGACTCAGAGCAGCCCAGCCACGGCTCCCAGGAACATGATTTGTGTGCAGCACGCACTCGGCAGCCTAGGAAAAAAAGCTCTGGAAAATCGGTTTCCACGGTCTTTTCTGGCCTGTCATGCTGCAAAAGGCAGATGTGTGTTTGGCTGTCTGCAGTTGTCAGGTTTTTGGGGTTTGGCTGCTGAAAGGAACGGGTTAAGCGGCGCTTTGCAGCGAGGAGCGCGGATGACTCTGACTCCGTTCCAGAGCAGCTGGCAGGTCCTGTTTAGCTTTGCCAGCTGCAAAAGCTGGACTCGTTTGAACCTCGGGGAGTGACCCCCGCGAGCTTCCCGCGGAGACAATAACCTGTGTCACCGCGGCACTGATGCAATCCCTGCACATCCGCTCCGGGCAAGGCTGCGCGCTCTGGCTCTGGCAGGGCTGCTGTCTCTGGAATGGGCAGAGCTGCGCTGGTGCTCTGCGAGTCGGGGCCTTGCTCGGGAGTCGCTGCTGGGCTGCTCTGCTCGGCTCTGCGGCTCACGGAATGCTTTGGCTTGGAAGGGACCTTCAAAGGTCGGCTCATCCAACCCCTTGCAGGAGCAGGGACTCCCTCTGCCAGACCAGGTTGTTCCAAGCCCCATCCAGCCCGGCCTTGGATGTTTCCAGGGGTGCTGGGAACCTCTGTTTGGTGCTGAACAGCTTTTCTGCTCTATACAAGTGGGTTTTACGCATGGTTTGTGTTTGCAGTGCAGCAAAATGCTTCTTGAAGTGTTTTACTCGGCAGGCCATGTTTGTGAAGTGGGAGGAAGGCTGGGTGTTGCATTTAGTGATTGGAATGAGGGTTTAAAGGCTGTTAGGGAATCAGTTCGAATGCAGGGAGAGAAGAGGGAAGCTTGGATCTGCCTCTGCCTAGAGGAATGTGTTCAGGCTTCTGTGCACAACACACAGATCATCTGTGACTCCAGATTTAATTAAATGTCCTGTGGGTTTGGAGGATGTCTGGGGTGACTTAATTCAAGAACTTTTTGCTCCTCAGTGCACTTTTTACCTGTCAAAAATGCTTTGGTTTTCTTTTGAAATTTCTAGTTGCCTTTCTTATTCAGCTGTGTCTCATCGTATCCTAAAATCCCAGAATGGTTTGGGTTGGAAGGGACCTTAAAGCTCCTCTCTTTCCACCCCCTGCCATGGGCAGGGACACCTTCCACTGTCCCAGGCTGCTCCAAGCCCCGTCCAGCCTGGCCTGGAGCACTTCCAGGGATGGGGAATATCCGTATCTATATGCACACTGCACATTTCACCTCTAATACAGCACTTCCCCATCAGTAAATATCGGCATGAATGTACACACAGACATTGAGATTAAAGGCTCCCTAAAAGCAGCAGTTATTGAAATCAACATCAATAACTGAGAGAGTGAAATGAAGCTTTTTCAGGGGTCTGGCTGGTTCTTGTGGCACATGGTTTTCCCTGAAGCTGGAAGGAGAAATGCAAATGCTGGGCCGCGCTCCCCTCCTGGAAGCGCACGGATGCACCCAACAGGAAACTTAACCTGACATCCCACACGGTTTGGCTGAACAAAGTGATCTCTGCTCTTTCCATACTTATTTATATTTTCAGTTGACTGCATAATCTGGCCCTCTAGAAAGTCCCTTCAGGAGGTCACGCAGCTGAAATAATAGCTAATGAATTTTAAAAAAATTATTTCAGACTTATTAAATGCTTTCTTCCTTCCCTTCCAAGTGCTTGTGTGCTGCTCCCAAAGTAGGTAGGGCTGGAATAAGGAGGCTGGCAGGGCTGTGCCATGTCACAGCTGCTCCAGAGACCTAAGGAGAGCTGCTGGCATTGCTTTTCCTTCCAGAGAGCTCCTCATTGTCTCACTTGGCTGCTTCACCTCTGCTTTTGGGATGGCCTTAAGTCCAGAGGATGAGGCTCTTGGATTTCCCCAGTGTTGGACCATCCAAATGATTTCCATCACTGCTCCTTTAATCACGGGTTGGTTTGGCTTGGAAGGGACCTTAAAGACCTTGTGAGTGTGAGAGGACCTGACTTTATTCCGTCCAGTGCCTGGTTACACAAGGCAGGCTCTGGCTGCAGGAATTGCGATTTCTGTCTGCTCCGAGGGGATCTGCTCCCCTTTTCCATGGGTGCAAAGATTTTCCTGTGTGCACAGGCTGGGGATGATGGGCTTAATTTTTGGGGACTCGCAGCTTGCCCCCCGATGAGATCCAGCCAAATTGTCTGGTTGGCCGAGCAAGGGAATGCCAGTGGGCATTCCTGCCTTCCCAGGAAAAGGAGCTGAGGTCTAGTCCAGGCACCAGACAAAGCTATGGAGACAGCCCAGGGCACATAGGGACAGCTCTGAACCAACTTGGGTCTTCCCTTGGACTTCCACCTGTGTACTCCAAACCTGACCATGTTGCTTTATCCTTACTTATGTTGGTCTTTTAAGTTATGCATTTAAATTTTTCCAAGAGATCCAAAGAGTAACTAAATGATAAAGGCTGTTGGATATGAGTTTAGGCTGGAATTCTCGAAAGGATCAAGAAAACTCGGCGTCTTTCAAAAAACTTGCTGCTCTGGAGGGGCCCTAAATCTCTTTGGCTTCAGTCTGCTCATCAGTCCCTGTCCCTTGCCCAGAAATGGATCAGGGGAAGGCGGTCCTGGCTGTCTGAACTGTGCTGGGGTGTGGGCACTGGCACGGAGCAGGTTAAATAATTTTGTGATGCTTCAGCTCTGGTGTTTGACCCTGTTAGTCCCATTCAGACACAGCATCCTGGCTGTTTGGGCAGCTCCGAACCCCTGGGTTTGGCTTTTAACCCACCACAGCTTTGGTGGCAGAGGAGAGCTCCTGTGGAAGCTTTGGGTGAAGGTTGGGGCCAGGGAGAGAGGGACAGTGGGGGGACCTTCCCAGTACCCCACAGCTGTTCTCTGGGAATACAGCTCTGCCTCCCTTTGGGATAAATCCCAGCCCAAGCTGCTCCTTCCTCAGTCTCCAAGGCCCTTTTCTTCCTCTGCTGCTGGCAGCTCCCTAAAATGTGATTTATCTCACTGATGAAGGCTCCTTCCTCACACAAGGCCCCAACAGGACATGTAATGTCTTAATTAATCAATTTATGGAGTATTTTTAATAGTGTAGATTTCCAGCCTTTGGGTTTTAGGTGGAAAAGCTTGAACACATGATCTTTGGGTTCTAAACTAGCAAAAAAGAGCTTAAAATACATTTTCTGGAATCCTGTCTCAGTTCATGTCTGATGGGGAGGGGGTGGGCTGGAAATTGCCTTGGAATGGGGAGGAACCAGAGGAAAATTACTCCAAGAGGTATTTGGATCTGAATTATCCATCAGCACTGCTCAGGCAGCTTTCCCTGCCCTGAGTTTTGTATCTGACCAGAACTGTGACTTTTTTTTTATTTGTTTTTTACGTGTTAAAGCATCCCCATCCCTACAAAAACCCTCTGGTGCTTTGTGAAGCACAGCGCTGCTGATTTAAATCACGCCTAAATATTTGAGGCGAGCCTGATTTATGCTGGAAGGGCTTGCTGATCCCTTTTCCCTTTAATCAGTGGCGTTGTTGGGACTCTCCAGCCCCCCTTGGCTCCCCTGGTCCCCGTGCAGGATCCTGCTGGAAGCGGAGGCCTCGGATGGCTCCGGCCCAAGTGACCTCCTTGGGATCCTGGTGCAGAATTCTCCTGGTGGTACCCTGAGATCAGCAGATGCTGGCCTTTCTCTGCACTCCCACTCAGTGCCTCAAATCCCAGGGAACGCTCTCCTTCCGCTGCTACACCCTCTGCTTTGAAGACAAAAGATGATTCAACAAGATATTGGAAGGGGGGGATCGGTTTGGATGGTTCAGCTGCCTCCCAAAATTCACAGGGCTTTCCGAAGCTGCAGTAAGGACACTCCATGCCCTCTCCTGAGCTTCCCTGCCACTGATGCATAGCAAAACCTGTAGCAAAGCCAATTCTCCTATTTGCAATTCTTCCCCCAGCCCTTCCCCGGTTACGCCGCTGAGATATCCTTTGCCTTCCAGCCCCCCCCAAAAGCAGCCTGTGGATAAATGGTTTGGGATTATAATGGACAGGAGGGGTCTGTGCAGCTCCAAGGAGTGTCTGGGTGCACCAAGTGGGAGCCTGAGGAACCAGAGTCTTGCTATCGGTTTGAGCTGTATTTTATTTTTTCATGGCACGGCCTCTCTCTGCTTGTTTGGGAAGTTATTCCCCGCCTTTGCTGCCTGGAGCAGATCCCAAAGAGCAGCACAGCCTGCTCTCTTCATTATCTGCTCCCCTAATACCTTTTTAAAAAAAAATTTATTTTTCCCCTCCCTCCTTAGGTCACTTGTTTTGGGTCACTTTATTCTCAGCACTGACCCCACCGCAGGGTTTTCCAGCTCTGTTGCTTCTGTGACTCAGGAGGGATGTTTTGCTCTCATTTATTAGTTTTTCTGGCCAGAATACAAAAGGTTAAACACTTTGGAGAAGCTTATTCTGTATTTACAGCCGAGGTAGGTTTCTAAATCAACAGTAGGTCATGTATTGGAGTGACTCACAGAGCTGCTTAACCTTTTTCCTTCCGTTTTTGTCTCCCTCCAAATCTGAGGCGCAGCAACATCTGCAATTTAGATCTGTGCCATGAGAAGCTGTGAAATGAATAGAAATGGCTGAATAGAAACCCAGCCTGGTGGCATGTGAACCCCTTCTCTGCTGGCAAGAGGTGACAAGGTGGGCGCTCCAAGTGCCGACATTTGCTTTCTGGAGGGGAAACTGAGGCAAAATTGCAGGGCAAGGTGGGCAGCAAAACCCACCGGTCCCATCACATCGAATGGCTACAAAAGAGGTGTCACCCTGCCAGTCAGCCCAGAAGCTCTGGCAGAAAGTGTCCCCACAGGGGACATCAGCCAGAAGGAGCCCCAGCGTCCTGCAGCACTTTTGCTCCCTGCCAAAACCAGTGCGAAACAGGCTGGGGGTGATGAGAGCAGATGGGATCCAACTGGGGGCACCTTCCTCACCCATCCCCTCTGCAGGCTGCTGTCCTTCACAGCCCCTTTCTCAGCGTGCAGTCACAGACCCCCTTTTTCCTTAGCAGCAAAGCAGGGCTGACACATTTTCGATCCCAAATCGCAGCCCAACGCCTGCATTTCCTCCACCCAGCAGCATTTAGTGACTCTCTACTGAGGAATCTATGGAATCTCTCTGGTTTTGGGGTTTGTCCCCCTCCTCTCCCTATCCCAGGATCTTCAGGGTGGCCCTGCCAGCTCTCCTGTGCTGTTTTCAGGGGTCTCAGTGGGGTCTCATCCTGTGCTGAGGTGCTGCAGGAGCCCTGTGGGCACAGCATCTCTCTGGAGCCCAGATGCTTCTCACCCCAATCTTTAGATTTTTAAGGAATTCAGTCCCTCACGGAAAGGTAGAGGGTACCTGTGGCTCTCTGTGGGTACCACCAGCTTGGGGGGATGCTTGTCCTGCAGGATTAGGACTGACCTGGGAGGGGAAAATAAACCAAGAGGTTTATTTCTCGTGTTTCGACCACAAATTGCCTTCTCTAAACACCTGCCAGCTCTGTGGGGTTTTTCCTGATGAAAGGACTGTGTTGCCTGACCCTCCTGGAGTCATCTTTTAAATCTGGGTTGTTTACTGAAGTGGCTGTTGATAAAGGAATGGAGCAGACCTGTGCTTGCTGTGTGTGGAGCTAATTTAAAATCTGCTATTCAAAGGAGGGCAGGACAGGTTTAATCACACACTCAGAAAAATACAGCAGAGAAATGAGATTTTTTTTTTAAAGTGTTTTTCTATCAGAAAGGCAGCGACTGCAAGGTGAAAGCACCTCTGATGCCACGCTCTGACCCTAAATTAAACAGCCTGGGAGTCTGCTCTCCTGATGATCATTGATGTGGGATGTGCTTAATGCAAAATTTGGTTCCTCCTTGTCTTGGGCAGTGAGACAGCTCCTGGCTGCTCCCAGCCATTCCACATGCTCCCTTTTGGACACACAGGAGATGTTCCCTTCGGACGCAAGCTCAAACCCACCTTACTCTTCACTTAATCCAGTTTATCCTGCCCTCTAGTGCCAGCAGGTGCTGAGTCAGCAGCTCCTGCCATTTTCCACCTTTTCCATCTCCAAGCCTGGGAAATTGCTGCTGCTGGGGCTGCCAAAAATACCTGTGCCCCGTTGGGATATTTGGGGAATGGGTACCTCGGTGCAGCTTTGGAGTGAGCACAGTTCTTTTGGAGATGTTTGCGAGGAAAAGGAGCTTTGTGAGGGAAATGGGAATACGTGTGGCAGGCTGTGCGCGGGGGTTGGGAGGCCAGAGAGTTGTTTCGGTGATGAGCTAAAAATGAAATCTTGAAGCCTGGGAAGTGCTTAGAGATGTAGGGGACGGACAGGGCCGGGATAACACCTGGAAAGAGATCTATTGCTTTTCTCTTAAAGAAAAGGGTGAATAATTTTCTATTGAAGAAGACGTCTGAAAGCCTTTGGTTTCATCCCCCTCCCTGCTCCCCCAGCCACGGCCTGGGCTTTGCAGGCACATCAGTGCACCCCAAATCTCCTCCAAGCTCACCACACCTCCCTCCCTCCTCCCGCTGTGACCCTCCTGCTCTTTGGAAGCCTGCAGCAGATGAAAGATCAGAGGTTTGGGGTGCAGGGTGTCCCTGCAGCCGGGCAGGATGGACTCGCCACAGCTTTTGCACAATTTCCTGGGTTATTTCAAGCTGTCGGGAAGGTCTAGCTGTGGATGGGAGGGGCAGGCAGGGCTTTGGTACGCAAGCAAGGCTGCAGAAAAATGGAAAAACAGCCTAGGATAAGTCTCCTCCTCCCCTGTCCCCTGGTCTTGGATCCAAAATTGGGGAAAGGAGGTGGGGGAACACCGTAGCACCCCGAGGCTGTGAGGTGCCCCCTGGTTTTGCCGTGCTGGTGGAGCTGAGAGGGTGGGTTTGTTTCTTTAAGGTGTCTCCCCGAGGGAGGATCAGCCAAATGCGATGTGGCAGCTCTGGCAACTCCTCTTGGCTTCCAGCACAGCCCTTGCTGATCACACAACTTGTGAGTGAAGAAGGTACAGCTGTCCAGGCCTTGGCAGCCATCCCCACCCTCTGCTCGCTGCCAAATCCTCGCTTGCTTTTTTACAAAAATTCTTCGTTTCCTAAGAGAATGGAAACGGAGCAGCCTCGTCTGCCTCCCAGCCCCATCCAATGCCTCCTGGACCTGCTGGAGTAAAGCCTGATGGTGCTGTATCCCTGCGTGGTGCTGGGAGCTTGGCAGCCAGGGGCAGGGAGAGCCCAAATTCCAGGGTCCCGGTCCTGCTGGGAGGGGCTGGGGGGCACCAGGGTTAAGGGCTGGGGTGGCTGCACAGGGCTGGAGCTGTGACTAGGGTGGTTTGGCATTCCTGGCTCGGGCATTCCCAGCTCACGTGGACACCTGGGAGAAGGGAACCAGCTGGAAGTGGGGGTAAAGGCAAGCTCACCACGCGGGGCCAACAACTCTCCCGAGTCCCTTCCCTGGCTGTGCGACAGCTTCGGAGCTGGAAGTGCCGCATTATCCCTATTTGCCCCTCAGTGGAGCAGCTCCAAACACTCCGGTCCCAAAGTGTCCCAGCAGCCAGACCTCCTGAGGAGCTTTCGGCATTGATTTCTGGCCTGGGGTCTCTCCAAGAGCTCCAGAAAACCTTCTCCTCCTCCTCTTCCTCTCTCTCCTTCAGAAATGACCCAGAGTCCCTGGTTTTAAATATTTTAGCCTCATGTGCGATTCTAAGGATGAGCCTGAACTGCAGAAGAGCTGCAAGGCAGCCTAGGCAGCGCAGTGGATGAGTAACTCAAGGCGGGGAGTCTATGGATTTCCTCTCCAGAAAGAGCTTTCGGATCTTCAAACAACACAAATGTGGCTGGAGCTGTGCGAGAGGTTGTGCGGTTGCATTTCAATGGAAGATTAAGGAAAAACAGCACTGGGGAACAAAAATGCATTTCACAGCCGGTGAAACGCTGGCATTAGGAAATAGCTCTGAATGGGCGAAAAACAGGAGGTTTGTTTTCTGGAGGAGCAGGGATGAGCGGGCATATCTAATAATTGTACTTGGGACTTGTACACGTACCTCAGGCATTGCAGGGGACATGAAAACCTTGCTAATTGCAGCAGAAAATGAGCCAGCAATGACAGATAGGAGAGCAATAAACCAACGTGAAAAAAGGGGAATAGATCTGCAGACTATTGTTTAAAGCCAGGTGTTTTTCCCTCTAACTCAAACATGATTATCCTGAAAAATCGTATGATTCTATGAGTTGATTCTGACATTATTATATTGAAAAATCTTGTCTTTCTATGACTATGCATAGCTAAGGAATAGCTACAATTTTCAAAGCCGTGTCTGTTTCCCTCAACAACTTTAAAATATTTACCTGTTCCCACTCATTGAGAGTGAAAGTATAGCCTGGTTTACAAAATAACAGCGCTTAGGAGGAAAACTTCCAGATGAACTCAGTCCTATTGAAAATCAGCATTTTGAGCTTCCAATTCCCAGCTGAAAATGCTACCCCTATATCCTCAGCCCTCTGGGCATATGGCATTGCCCTGGGGGTACCTGGAATTGCATTTTTGGTGCCTTTTTGTGGTGCTTTCCACTGCTAATTTCCTTGACATGACCACGGAAATCAGTGGTGAGTTACTCCTTTGTGTGCATTACAACGCCAAATATTGATCATTAGGTTGTTTGATTTTAAAGTTTCCAAGGGGATCGCTGGAAAGGGATCTCTGATCTCCCCTGTTCTTGAGGTGCAAGCTGATTTAAACAGCTCAAAGGCCTGAACCTCTTCTCTGTCCCAAAACCCGAATTCATCGCATCACAACAGAGGTGAGAACGCGGCCGCTCCGCTGCTCCCCACTTCCCTTCCAACAGCGAACATTTCAGCCCCATCTGCTATAAAACAGATTATTGAGTGCTGGCAGTCCTAGACATCTCTTAAACAGTGCCTTTCGTGGCCAGGGATGAAAAAGCCCTTGTAAAATGTCGGTTTGTTCCACGCACAAAGCCCCACGGAGCTGGAAGGGAGCTTTGGAGATCGCGGGGCCGTGCCTGAAGCATCGCGCTCGCAGTTAGCGCTGCAAAAAGGGCTTGGTGCTATCAGAAATCTCCTGAGCTAATCAGGCAAAATAATTGGGTAAAATAAATTAAAATATGCAGAACAGCCATCTTCTCTAATGTGTAAAAATACAAGTTCATATGCTGTGTGCATAGTGCTTTTTGAAAAATCGGTATTATCTCATCTGGCCTGTTTTTATCGTGTGGTTTTATGCCCTGGTTTCTCACTGGGAAATTTCCATGGGGTGATTCCCTGGCATTCCCAGAGGCACTGCCATAGGTGAAAATGCTTTGCTTCCACGCAGATGTTCCTGCACAGGCTCAATTCCTGCCACCCATCCCATGCTCTGGAGCCCACTGCTGGGCAAGCTCACCTGTGTGTTTGGGGGGAAGAAAGACTTAAACTCACAAGAATTGGCAAAAAGGTGCCCGTGGGGTGAATTTTAGGGAGTTGTGGCATGGAGGGGGTGCTGGGCATGCCGGTGGGACACACACGAGAAGGGCAGGGAGGCAGGTGCTCAGTTGGAACAAACTGAAAACCTGTTTTCCCAATCCAAACTCCTTTGAAGAATGGGTCATTAATTTGCCAAAAGGATCACCCTTAAATGTGCATTTGTGTGTCTCCGGCAGGTTAATTTTATAGAGGAGCTTGGCTTTGGGGACAATGGGTGGGGATGCCTTGGGGAGCCCCCAGCCACCCAAAATACTGGTTTTTTTCTATGAAAGCCTCTCCCTGACTCCATCCCACCCTAGTGAATTTTCCAAGCTGGATTAACTAATTTTTTTTAATAGGAGGCTCAGCACAGCCATGATCCCCCCATTTCAGCAGAGCAATTTGGTTTATTTACATTTAAGTGCAAACATATGATTTTTAAAGGAGGCCTGAACAGCTAAAACCAAAGGCATAATCAGATAAATGTCTGCATGAGGGTTTTTGGTGGCTAAACTCACCCCAAACTCAATTCATACATTTTAAAGCGTGCCTTTGGCAGGTCCAATATCTCTTAAGGAAATGCTTCTTGGGGGCGGCAGCTAGCAAGGCAAAAGTATTTTATTAGGAATTCAATTAAAGCTAGGCCAGGCTTATTGGACATCTTCCAGTAAATATATATCAAGCTGAACTCATAGACATCTGTCTCTTCTCTTGCTCCCACCTCCTCCTTTTTCTGTTTTCTAAGCTGTGGTTAAAATATGAAGAGGAGATGGGAGGAAGAGGAGGGTCTGTCTCTCACTGCAGAGTGCAGGGCACAAGGATTATTTTCTGTTCTGGTGTCTGACCACTTTCGTGATCCGAGGGAGAACAGGTCTGCCTCAATCCCATCCCTTGTCTAAACGCAGGTGTAAAAAAAAAAAATTAAATCCCAAATCACGTAATTCTAACAAAGAGAAGTGGGATCCAGGTGGATCCCAGCCCCTGGGCACTGACAGACACCCCCTGGCCGCTGGTTTGGGAATGAAGAATCCACACTGCCTTTCCTGCACTCATGTCGGAGCATTAGATCTAAGCACCTTTTCCACCCAAAAGGCTCAGACCTCGGGAAGAACCACCCGGAGAACTCAGGGATCTAATCCGGAGAATCCAGGGATCTAATGGCCACTCTGAGCCCTCTGTTACCAGCCAGGCTTAGGAGCTGCTGCCTCTTATTTAATGTTTTTATGGAAGTGGTAACAAAACCTCCCTGTCCCGTTTTCACGCTCCTCCTGCAAGGAACCTGTCTCCAAATTCCTGATGCTGCTTCCCTTCAAGTGATAGAGAAAGACTGATTTATTCCCCCCCACCACCTTCCTGAGGGAAAAACCTCCTTACTGCTAAACACTGAAAACCTTGGACTCCACAGGTGACAGATGACAAACAAAATTCAAAGAGGGTTCCTCTATTTTACCCCCCAAATCCCCACCCTAAAGCAGGAGGAGAAGCACATCCCAAAGAGTCCCACAGCCCTGATTCCCATGTCTTGGCTGCACAGCTGGCAGGAGAAGGACGAGGGCATTGGGGCTGGGGGGACTGGCTGGGGCTGGTGTGGAAGTGGTTAAAGGGATGGGTATGAGGGCAAGGGCTGCCTCGCCTTGATTTATGGGCTGGCTGAGTTAATTTGCTCTTTGTGTGTGATTAGTTGTTGGTGCTGAGTGGTCATCTTCCTCAACTACAAATCTAATTAATGCCAGCGCGTCGAGTGTTGCTTTGGGTTTGTTGCTTTGTTTTGGTTTTGTTTTTTTTAAATCCCTGGCAAATATTTCTCCTGTTTTAATTCCTGAGAACTAATCATTAATTAGTATCAGTCTGCTAATATCCAGATGGAGGGTTTCTTGGTTTTCCTCACTTCCAAATTTGCCTGAAGAAGTAAACCAGGAGCTGTGGTGACTCTCCGAGCAACCCACTGAGGTGTCTGCTGGGAACAGCAGCTTGCAAGGAGCAATCTGCTTTTCTTTTCCCCCTTCCCAATTTTCTGCAAAACCCGGGAAGAGGGGTTAAAAATCTCCCTGGAATGTCTGCTTTCCCCAACCAGCTGTAATCCCCTGATGGCATTTCGAGCTCGCTCTGTGTTTCGGGGTTGTGGTGCCGTCCCTTTCCATGTTCATGGCCCCATCAAACTATTCCTGCAGCTCTCCAGCAAGACATAAATTCTGGAGGTTTTGGGCTCGGAGATTTCAAAGTCGTGCTGAAGCACATGGAAATGATTCTCAGGGGTACGGCTATAAAAATAATTATATTGCTGGGGGAAAGAGTGACATGAAATGTCCCCAAAAGAGATCTCAGCGGTGGTTACAGGATCTGTCCCAGCCCTGTGAGAGCCTGCTGTGATCTCCAAGGCTCATTTATCACTGCTACCTAGAACTCCAGGAAATATGCCCCCAAAAAGCACTGAAGGAAGGAATGTGAGGGAGGCTGCTCAGGAGAAGCGTTTCAATCTTTCTCTTTGTTTTAATGAGGATGCTTTGAAAATTAGGGCTGCTCTGCAGAGCTGAGCGGTGTGAGGATGACTAATTTGGAGACAAATTAGGTCTACTTAGCCGAAATGTCTGCCTCGATTGTTCCCTTAATGACCCTTCAACGCACATCTCTCCCGATAGGACTTCTACCGCAGCTCTGCCTCCAGCAGATTAAGTAATAACATGTTTTTACCACTTTCCTAAGCGCTCCTTCGGACCTGATCCAGCATTTTCCCTCCGCCATGCGTGTCTCCAGCTCTTTCTGATGGCTAATTCATTTATTTGCGTCTAGCCCCTGGCAGATTTGTCTCTTTGCATGTCTCCTTCTCCGGAGCATTTCCCTTGCACCCTCTTTTTCAAAGATCCCTGAGCCTGAGCGTTTTTTGGCTGACTGCAGCGTGTTTGGTGTCTGCTGGGTAACAGATTTGTCTTTTCCCAAGGAAAGACACGAACGTAAACAGAGGATCCAAAATGCATTTTGCTGGGCTTTTAAAACGCACTGAGATGAAACCAACCCCCTCCCCGCTCCAAGGCTATTAATGTAAATACCAAACTTTACAATCCTTCCTGTCAAGGAAACTTATTTACATTTTTTGAAGGATGCGTATAAAAAAATGGGGCTTTTGGGACAAAAAAAGGGCTCCGTTCCAGTGTCACTACACCCCCAGTTAACTGTGCTGCTCTCATACACTATAGAATTAGGTTTTGTTCCCAGGGCCGGCAGAGATAACATCTGTTTGCTTCTTTAAGGAGAAAATGAAATAGGATGCTGGTGTTTTATACTGGAGACAGCCCTGCAAGTCTGAAGGGGCAATGGAATGAGGGCTGTGGATCAAACACACACACATTAAATGTGGCTTCTCCAGCGTGGAAAAGGTGGGAAAGGGATTATCAATGCCAGTGCTGGCCCAGGGGAGGTGAAGGGCTGGTCCCCAGTGAGTGGGAAGAAGCAGCAGACTGGCCTGACTGGTGCGAGGCTCAGGGCTGCCTTGTCCTTCACGCTTTGGTGCTGGTGCTGCCATCCCAGCTGGACAGGTTTTTCCTACTGCATGGAATACCAGCAAACATACTGCCTTTTCCCCCTGATTTATCCTTTTCGGTTTTGATCCTGAGGAACATTTTGAAAGCCAAAGGGAAAGGCGGCTGCAAGGGAAGGGGTGCAGGTGCCGGCAGTGAGGATGGGGAGGTTTTGGGGAGAGGAAGGCTCGGCTAAAACATCCCAGTGCAGTCCTTGAGGTGCAAAAGCTGCGCCTGTTTCTCCTGAAACTCCCGGAGTCGGTTGTCTGGAATTCCGTGGAGCAGAACAGGAAAAGCTCTCGTGGCCAGGGGAGCGAGCAGCAGTGACCTGCTGGCGTTTGCAGGGGCCAGGTGGCATTTTCCCAGTTCCCAAGGCTCTGATTTTCTAATCAAACAGCTCCTCTGATTTTTATTTTGCTTGCAGCCAGAGGAGAACGAGCGTCCCTCCAAGGAGAGAATCTTTCCTTGCTTCTCGTGCCCCAAAACCTCGGGAACAGGGAGGATGGCAGCCCGGCCTGAGCAGCGCTCACCCCACGCTTGCACTTCTTACTCCCTAGGAAAGGCAGGGGCTGAAGCCAAACCCATACGGCTATTTCTTAGGGATTTTATGGCCATTGAGGCTGCGCAGGCTGCTCCCCTCTTACCCATAAAATGTCCTGCCACCCAACTGAATTTGCCCATTTTAGAGGGTTTCTTGAAGACATTGTCATAGGGTTTTTTATTTATTTTCTGGCAGCGGTAATTTCTGTCGCCATAAACGATAGAATTTGACACCGCACCGCACCAGGCCATTTGTCAACAACCTTTTCAACAGTCCAACCACACGCGTGTTCCTGCACACACAGGCACAGCAAAAGGGGGAAAGTTTGGGATCTTCCTCTGCAAGAGCCGCCTCGGAGCACAGGGCTGGAAGTTATGGTGAAGGCGCCGAATTCTGATTTATTCCAAACCAAACCAAAACCTGTAGGGGTTTGGTGCTGCATCATGGTTTTTCCATAATGTCCTGGCAATTTTTGTGGGTAGGGACAATGTGAGTATGTGCCTATAAAATCTGTCTCATCAGAGCAATGTTAAAAATAATTTAATCAATGTGGAGTTTAAAATACAGCTTTTAAAAGGCAGGTTTTACCCCCTACTGTGTGCTAGGAGTGGTTTGTACATTAGATAACAGATTTCCAACCATCCTTGGCTAATGGCAACACATCATTTGGGAAACAACAGAATCAATGCATTGTTCCAGCCCAGCACTTTCCCATTCAACCAATCTAAACTGCTGAAGAAATATGTGTTCAGGACATTTTACATCTGGTTTTGACAAGAAGCCTGGGTTTTTGTGTGGGTTTTTTTTTTTAATTCTGTTTGCTGCAGTTTTTTAGCCAGATTAGCATGGGAAAAGGCTCTCTGTTTTATAAACGGAGGGTTTAGCTTTTGAAAAACCCACTCAACTTTGGATTTTTGCAGTTGAAACCGGGGCATGGCATGCAAGAAATAGGGGATTTTTTACAGCAGCAATGGCCATAAACCCCACAACAGCAGTGTTACCTATTTAAATAAATCTAAACAGGCAGATCGTGCAATGGGTAGAATAACCAATTCTGAGACATTTTTCATGGGTTTGGGACGCAGTAGAAGAGCGCGTGGACACCTTAATTGCAGCAAATTCCAAACTATTTCAGGATGCAAGTGAAACATTTATTTGAAGTGGTTTCTGAAATGGTTTTAAGTCTGTTTTACACCACTAGTAAGTCCCGCTTGAACATTTTTTTAGCTTTTTGAACTGAGGCACTGCAGTTGCATCGTGTTTTTGCCTGGCTCTCTATTTTATTTATTCAAACGGGCCATTTATTGCTGCCTGAACAAAGCTGGGTTTGCCTCTTTAAATAAGCCCAGCCAATGGGCTGGGATAAACTTTCCTCTTCAACTCTGCACATGATGAAATTATTTCATTTTTACATCACCAGGGTGGCGGGGAAAATGTCCCTTCGGAGTGTTTGCTTGGTGAAATGGGTTGGTGGGCTCTGGTTTATGTACGGAGCCCCAGACAGCACCCGGCCAGACCCAAACTCCGGCTGACACAACGCAGAGCTGCTCTGCTTAATTAGCTGGAGATGAGGGTGTTATTAAAAGCCTTTCCCCCCTCCTTTCTGACTGTTTATTCCTCTGTCCCTGAATATTACAAAGGCGGCTGAAGAGGAAGTAGTTTTCTGCTAATGGAAAGCAACGAGGAAGGGTTTAGTGAGGAGAGTAAATAAGAAACTACGCCAAACACCAGCCGCTTCTTTACCGGCACTTTGGGGAAGGGAAACTGGACAAATCCAAAAATTTAGCCAAGTTTCTCCTATCTCTGTTTGCTTTTTGTTGTGTGAGGGGGAAGGGGCACAGCCCGGGACTGCAGCCGACATCTGCTGCTTGTTTCTTTTAAGAGAAACACATCCTGGGGTGAACCCCTCGCCGAGCCCCGCGTGGCTCCTGTCCCCCCAGCTGGGAGGGGATGCGGCCGGCACGGGACTCAGCACTGGGGTTTTTGGGGTGCAGGCACGCACAGAGCGGGGCAGCAGCTGTTTCGGATCCCCTTGTCAGCCTGTCGTAGCCATCACCTTTTCCTCTCAAAGCCCTTCTCCGAAGCAGCGCTTTCTGGCAAATCTCATGCGGTGACGGTTTCCCCTCTGCCCCTCATCATCCAGCTCTCAACACCAGCCCCCTCTCGTTCCCCCATTCCCACAGAGCAAAACCACGCTGGATTTTAGGGTACTTTTCTCCCCAAATGGGGCATATCTCATTTTTGCCTCACTGGAAGTCCCATTTATTTGAATTTCTGCCGGCACGGAGGGAGCGGGAGGGACTGGATGTGCCTACGCCGCCCTACGGGTCGGCAACCCCAAACCCATCAGCATCCCCACCATGCCATGCCACCCCTCCCCGGGCAGAGGGAAGGAAACCCACCCAGAGCATCACCCAGGAGAAGAGAAATGGGTACCTACCCCTTGGGCTGGCCCGGCCCGGGCGGTGGCTAGTGGGAGGCCGACATGGACCACGCTCCCTCCATCCTCCAGACGGAGAAGGCATAACTGAGCCTCTCGTGAGCCACGTAACTGCAGCTCGTCATCTTACTGTCCATCTCGTCGCTCTGTAGCACCTGGTAGAGGAAGTCTATGTACCGCGCCGCCAGCTTGAGCGTCTGGATTTTACTCAGTTTGTCAGAGGGCAGCGTGGGGATGATTTTCCTCAGGGCGGCAAAAGCTTCATTGAGCGACTGAGTCCTCTGCCTCTCTCTGACGTTGGCCAGGATCCTCTGGCTCTGCAGTTCTTCGTAAGATTGGGAGCTGGGACTGGACTTTTTCCCCCTCTTCCCTGGGTTGGGGCTGCCATCTTCGCTGGACTTCTTACTGTATCTTCTCTTCCTGCCAAATCTCTTTGGCTGCCTTTCCAGCTCCTCTTCACTGGTCCCCAAGCTATCCACAGGGGAGACAGGAGAACTGGAGCTTTCTTCCATGCTTTCTGCAAGAAGGGGAGGGGAAGAGCCTTTCCCCCCCTCCTTATGTTATGTGTGTGTGTGTGCGTGTGTCTTAAATGTGCTTTAAATTCCTGAGACAGATCCTTTGGAAAAACAGGAGGACTCTTTTTTCCTTTTTTTTTCCTCTTTTTTTTTTTTTTTTTCTGACCAAACGTTTTCCAGGTTGCTTGAAGGGCTCTTATTTCAAGGACCGAGGTTGTGTAAAAAAATTGAGGTCTTGGAGAGAGGAAGTTATTCTAACTTTTTGGAAACTTTAGCTGAGCTCAGTTGCTAAATAGTTGTCAGAAGTGAGGGAGGTGCGGGGCTCCCTCCTGATTGGCCAGCCAGGTCGGTGGGAGGAAGGCTTTTCCCCTGCTAAACTTTCACAGTTTTATGTTACACTTAACTAAAATCTTGGGAATGCACCTCGAATCAAACATAGCTGGCGAACGCCACCCCCTGCCCTGGCAATGTTGGATTCGCAGCTCCCCTCCAGGATATCCCCCCGTGGCCACCCCAGGGGTTTTTGGGGTGCTGCCCAGGGTCCCATTCCCAGGCTGCAGAGGTTCCGTGCCCAGATCAGGGCGCACAGGGAGTGAGCCCTCCGCGCACAAGAGCGTGCCCTGTTTTTATGGAATGGGGCCCTATTTTGCAGCCCCTGGTGCCAGGGGTCTTACAAAGCCCCTGTCCTAAGAGAATGGGGTGGGGACATGGCTCCCCATCCCACAGGGCGACCTCGGGGTGGCACAAGTTCCCTGGGGCATCCTAATCTATGGGGATGGTGGAGATTTGGGAGCAGAGGGGCTAAACCCCTAAATTGCAGGGGGCAGGGAAAAAACCCTCCTGGACAAACCCAAAATACGGATCAGCTGGAGATCAGCTAATATTTCGTGGAAAACCCCATGGAGAGAACCCTGGAGAGGTGGCACTGGCCATGTACCCCATCTTCTTCCCATTTTCCCCTTGCTTTTCCCCCCGTCATTAAATGCTAAATAGTACATTTTAGGGAATTGGGAGCTGAGGTAGGTAGGAGGACATTTTTTCCCCCTCCAGAATACCCTACTGCTGAATTTGTGGTATCCCAGCATGCCAAAATTGTGATAGCAAGATTTTTGATCTACCCAACAGAAGAAAACAGGTCTCTTTCTCCCTCTCCATCACACCGTGGGGGGAAATGTGGGAAAACTCTGCTCGCTTCCATGGAGCTAAGGCAGAGAAAAATCAGATTTGGACCTCTGATTTCAGTCACAGCCCAAATTGCAGGAACAGATGCATTCCTGAGCGGCAAAGATCATGTTTGCAATACGGAGCAGGGAAATAAAATAGAACAATAATAATAAAAAGGAGCAAGACAAAAGAAACTCGTAAAACGTCGATGTTGTATCAGTAGAATGAGTTTGGAGTGGATTTCTTTGCAGAGTTTTCCAGTAGGTATCAACACTCATTAATGGAAAAAATAATGTCTGGTTTGATTGGAAAGTGTTCCTTGGTAGGAGAAGGAATTTTCGGCTTGCCTGGGGCTGGCTGCACTGCTGGTAGGTAATGTTTATAGTGGAAAGAGTTCCCCAGGCAGCCCCCGGGGAGAGCCTGTGTTTGCTTTCCAAAGGAAAGGTTTTCAGGTGCAGCACAGAAGTCGGAAAGTGAGGCCGTTCTGCAAATAGGTTTTTAATCCAGTTTAAGACCCCGGTGAGCCGGGTGCTGCTGCCACTGGCACACCAAATCCAGGTCTCCAGAACAGTTTGGGGCCGGGTCCGAGGGTTGATGCAACATCCAAGACGTGGAGTCCCACGAGTAAAAGTGGGTTCGGATGGTGCCTCCCAGCCCCTCAAAGCAGGCACCACCCCTTGTGAGGGGTATTTACTTTGTGCTGGGGTTGTTTGGGGGTCTCCTGAGTGCCTGGGGTCCCTTCCAAGTATTGAGGGAAGCCATCCGGAAGGCTGGAGGGGCACTGTCCCACTTTTCCCAGCAAACAGGTTCCCGGCTCGTGGCACCACGGCTGTGGGGGTGAGGTGCCGTGGGAGTGCAGGGATTCACGGAGCAGGGGAGGACAGGTGGGACGCAGGGCTGAGCTCCCACGGTGCCCTGCCCAAAAGGGCCACAGGGCCTGCAAAAAGCCACCCGGGGAGGGAGCAGGGGTGTTTTGGGCTGTGTTTCAGAGCACCAGGAGCAAGGGAAGAATATCACAGCTCGTGAGCATGAGTGGAGCTGCTGGTTGTGCCTCTCCTCTCCCCCTGCCCTGCCAATATTTGTTTTCCAGCTTTTTATGGCCCTGCCACGACCACCGAAAGAAGGGCTTCATGTCCCAGGGCATGAGGCGTTTCCATGGGGTGAGCCGTGATCCTACCAGTGACTGAGGGGCTCTGGGGGTGGGCTGGATCTCACCGTGCCCAGTTCTCAGCTGGCACACCGAGTTTGCCCTTGGGACAATCCCATACAAGCACGGCCACAGCTCCCGGGCATTACACTGGAGCCGTGCTGGGAAAAAGACGCGGCCACGTGGCGTGATCCCGGTCCAGCCGAGTCCTGCTGCTCCTGGCACTCCGCGATGTGCCTCGGGGCTGCACGGCGGCAGCAGCAGAGCAGCCCCTCACTCCTCTGGATTAAATAGCTAATATTAAGTAAATAAATTAAATAAAAACCTGCCTCGCTTCTGCGAACGAGAGCAAAGGAGCGTTTGCAGGACCGAGGCAGGATTTCTCCCTCAGGGAATCGCCGCTGTGCGTAACCTCCAAAGGTGCAAAGCCTTTTAGTATCAGGCAGGCTTCATTAGGGGAAATTTATGGTGGGGCTTGGCTGTGGGGTAATTATGGAGTCTCTGAGCCTGGCTCCAGCGAGCATCGCTCCAGAGCTGCCGTGTGTGTGTGGACCCTCCACTGCCGCAGTGCTCAGTGCCAGGGCTCAGTGCACTGGTGACAATCCTGCAAATACCTGCCCTGGAGCAGAGCAAAGGCCCGGTCCCAGCCCCGGCTGAAATGTGATCCAGCTCTTCTGGAGGAGAAGGGAGGCTGGGGAGGTTTGTGGGGGAGGCAGCGCGAAGGTCCTGCTGGCAAAGCGGGATGGGGTGGGTGCATCCTTGCTGCTACTGCGGCGGGGGGTCAGGGAGGTTAGGAAATCAAAACTGCCACGTGAAAAATAGTTCTGGTGGAAGTGTAATGCCCTGTTTGACTGTGACACTCACTATGATGCTGTTCCACTGCTGTTAGCAGGCTCCTGGATTTTTTTGTCAGAGGGCAATAATGAATGCAGATTGGGATCCGAGGTCAGTGCTTGTTCTCCATAGGAAGCCTGTGGGCCAGTTGTCTCCTTTGCAGGGCTTGGCCAGAGAATCGCCCTCTGACCTCTCTGTGCTGAAGAGGAGAGGTTTGGATTTCTGTGTCCTGAAATCCTCAGATTTCCCTCTGCTTGTCGTGGGAAGCGGGAAAAGATTGGGTGCCCTGACAGTGCAGGTAACACCATTTCAGTGCATCCAGCTGCCCTTCCAGATCCCCTCTGCCGGGGGGGCTGCCAGGAATGCCAATTTTTGGAGCAAACTGCAGGAAAACCAGACACTGTTGTGCTTTTTGCCTTCCTCCTCCTCGCTGCCTCCTGCTACAGAGCAGAGCATCACTTCTTTCAGGAACATCCCAGCTCCAGACTGAGCATTGAACCGCCTCTACTGCAGCCAGATCTAATCGAGCTGATTAATTTTTTTCCCCCCTCGTTTTTTAGAGGATAATTCCTTAGTGCCTGTGCAGCACCCAGCGAGGGCCGTCCTTCGCAGGGACAGCCTGGTGTGTCCCTGCTCCTTCTGCTGCCCGGCCTTTGTTCCCTCAACCCTCTTCGCCTCCCAAAGCACTCCCCCTGAGGTGACAAGTTCATAATCAAAAGCAAAGGAGCAGATAAGAGGCGGGAGGTGCGGGGAGCTGGGCTTTGGGGATGAGACGCCTCTTGGAGCGGAGCACGGTTCCAAAGTAATTGGATACGCTCGGGCCGCAGTTTTGCGCAGGAATGTACATCTGTTTCTGAACTGTTACCAGCTGATGTGCCCGCTCTTCCCTTCTGCTTCCTCCCTTCCCAAACCCTCCAAGCAGCGGGTCCAGCCGAGGAGAGGCTGACCCAGGGCAGCGATTCCCACTGCGGGATGATCCCAGCAATAAATGTAGCCGAGGGCAGGGTGTGCTCTGGATTTTCAAAGGCAGAGCCTGCCCTGACAGGAGCAGGGTGATGGCAGCTCTCTCCTTGTTTTGATGGATGCAGCTGGATCCCTCAGCTCAGTGCTTGAGGAGGCTGGAAATAGGGATTTTGAGGCAAGACTTTGCAGGAGCCTGACAGAAAAAAAGACAAGGGGAGGACTTTGAGATTTACCCAGTGGACATCTCTTTCTCCCAGGAACAGCCCCCAGGCCCTTTGTCCATTTTGAAGGTGGCAGCTCCATTCAAGCTTGGACCAAGCAAGGTGTGAATTTCAAGAGTCATCCTGTTGTTCATTCTGGAGAAGGGAAGGCTCCAGGGAGACCTCAGAGCCCTTTCCAGGGCCTAAAGGGCTCCAGGAGAGCTGGAGAGGGACTGGGGACAAGGGATGGAGGAACAGGACACAGGGAATGGCTTCCCACTGCCAGAGGGAAGGGATACATGGGATACTGGGAAGGAATTGTTCCCCGTGAGGGTGGGCAGGCCCAGAGAAGCTGTGGCTGCCCCTCTGGAGCATGGCTTGGAGGAGAGGTGCTTCTGAGCCCTTTTAACTTCTGTGGGACATGGGCCGGTGTTTAAAGTTATGGATATATTAAAATCAGGCCTGAATGTCTCTCCCTCTGGAGTAAGAATGGAGATCTTCAGTGGCTTCCACAGGTTGGGGTGAAGATCTCAAGTGTGCAGCCGTTGGGGACCTGTCCACATCTGCACCACTGTCAGCAGGACAAGGAGAATTCAGACCAGACCCAGTTCTGCCTGGAGCACTGGGTGCAATATTTCGTATTTTATCATTGATTTCTGGCAAGATGAGATACCCGTGTCATTCCTCCCGTTGGTAGCACTGGAGTGGCAGCGTGTGTCCTGCCAGAGGAAGAAACCCAAAGGCAGCGGCGTCGCAGTTGCGGATTCTATTTTTAATGACAGCGTGCAGCAGAAAGAATGGGTGTTCTGGAGAGTAAAAAGCAGTGGCTATCGTGATTCCAAAAATAGCATTTCTATTTTAGATCATTTGCCTGAGGCCACCACTAATTGCAGACCGGAGTGGAATGTGTCCCTGGGAATCCACGGGCAAGAAATATTTTCTTTTCCCCCCTCTTTTTGGAAGGTGGAGTATTAATTGTGGCTGCAGCAGCAGCAACTGTAGCTTAAAACCTGGGCTGGCAAAAATGAAAATATTGTTTCATTAAGTGGAAAATCAAAGCATGGGAAATATTTTGTTCTCCTCACCTTTTCCTCCCCCGTTTCTGTCCTAAACTGGGAAAGAAGGACTTGCACTAATGTAAAGGTGAATCCAAAGCCAGCCTGGGTGTTCCAACAGCATTCAGCTTCCCTTGAATTTTTTGGGGATTGCAAAAAAAATTCAAGCTTCAAGGGGTTGTTCACCTTTCACTAGACCAGGTTGCCCCTGGTTGGTTATATTCCTGCATTTCAGTGTTTTTGAGGATTAACCAGAACCATAGAGGTGAACCAGCCTTGTGAGGATTGTGAAAAGCTAGGAACAAGGTACTGGGGGAAAAAGGAAAGTAAGGAGTAATTATAGTGCTGTTGAAATAAATGGCTTTCCTCACGGGTCCAGGGAAAAAGCTCTCTGAAAAGCGAAGTTTGAACTGCTGGGGATGGAATGGAGCTGTTGACTCTGGGACTGAACCACCAAGGTGCAGCATTTGGCAGGTCAGAGGCTGAGCAGAGGGAAGCCAAAACAATGAACCTGACACAGTAACTCTGCCTGGAGAAGGAAAAAAATGCTCCCAGGAGCCGGGTGCATCTGCTGGAACCCACCGGGATTTTGGGAATTGTCACGATTTGGAAAAGTCACGATTTTGAATGCTGGGGCAAAACAAGGGAAAATTTGTTAGGGTTTCTCAAGTGAGAAAAACTGGATTTTCCAGGAGAGGAGGATGGGGTCAGTTCAAATCAATAATTTGCAGTTTTTTGGCCAGGGCACTGCTCTCCTGCATTTAAGTGGCCTGGAAGAGGGAAGGGGCACTGCCTTGGAGAGCCCCCTGGGTGAGTGGTGCGCTTCTCTCCAAGTGGGTAAAGAAAAACCTGACTGGATTAGTTACTGAGGGGAAAAAAGTTTGTTTTCTAAATAGAACAACATTTTGTGAAATGTGCCAGCATTCCTAAGAAAATATTATTTATTTTGGAAAACCAGGCACTAACTCTGAGTCCTTCACCTCTGTGTGTTGCAATTTAAGTTTCTGCTGCTGATGGCTTCTGATCAAATTTCTTGGCTACCAGCTGATTTGGTTTCACTTCGGTGTTTAATTTGATGCTGAAAAGTGGAAATCCTCCATTTAAGGAAGAAAAAAATAATAATTACTGAGTAACTACACTCACAATATCAGAAGGGAGAGCCAAAGCTGCTCAGCTGAGAGAGGAAATTATTTTTCTTAGACTGATTAAAACTTCTGCTTTTTTCTTTGTCTTTACCAACACCTGTTTAATTCAGGCACCTGAATAAACTTTGAGGAGAAAAGATAGTTTTGTTAAGGGCTCAACTGGACCCCCAAAAGATCGAGTTCCACGTCTGGGACCCTCAACAAATCCAGGGGAAACCAGGCTTGACATTCCTAGTGAGATCTGGGGAGGAAAAAGCAGGAAAGGCCCATTATTTCTTTCAAAAACAATTAGGTGGAAAAGCCCCAAGCCAAACAAACAAGTCCTCAAAACTTAAGGCTGGTTGAGTTTAAAAGAAGTGGGCATAAAGATCCATAAATGAGTATAACTGGGTTTGGGCTATCGTTGCAAAATCTTTGAGGGGACTGGCTGTTTTCTCAGGAGGAACCACGCTGGGTATTGGGACATGGTGGGCCACCGCACAAAGTGTCCTTGATGAAGCTGCGGCTGCGGAGACACGGCCTGGGGACACCGAGTGCCGCGAAGGAACGCGTGTGCAGTGGCTGAAGCTCTGGAAATGAAACGATCAGGGAAACAGCTGCACCCCTCAAAGGCACAGGAAGAGCATTCCTGCAAAACATCTGTGGATTTGCATGTGTGGAGTCAGGGCAGACGCTGGGATGAGGCACAGGTATGAACCTCCAGGCCTGGCGCATCCAGGGCATCCTTCACCCTTCCCGTCCATCCCTGCTGTGCCTGGCTGGACAAGGGCGACCTGCTCATTATTGTCATTGAATCCCACAATGGTTTGGCTTGGAAGGATCTTAAAATCCCACCCAGTGCCACCCTTGCCATGGGCAGGGACACCTTCCACTGTCCCAGGCTGCTCCAAGCCCTGTCCAGCCTGGCCTTGGACACTGCCAGGGATCCAGGGGCAGCCACAGCTTCTCTGGGCGCCTGTGCCAGGGCCTGCCCACCCTCACAGGGAACAATTCCTTCCCAATATCCCATCTAACCCTTTCCCATGTCAGTGGGAAGCCGTTCCCCCTTGTCCTGTTACTCCAGTTCCTTGTCCAAATTTCCTCTCCAGATTCCTCACTGGCTGCCTTTGGTACCCTGAGCCACAGAGGCATTGGCTGGTGGGAAGCAGAGTTCCAGCAGAACTCCTGGGCTCTAATTCCTGTTCCGGCTGCCTGCAGTGTCCCCCAGGAGAGGGCTCGAGAAATATTCCTTTTGGAGAGGCTGTAAAATGCATTCCAGTGCTGGATGCATCCTCAGGGCAGGGCAGGTTTTTGTCTCTGTGGGAGAGAACAATGTCCTATATGGTCATCTTCAGGTGTATCAATAATTGTGTGAGATTAAGGGGCAATGCATGTGCTCAGACCTTCTCCAGGAGGTGACCCAGGCAGAAGCTGCAGCCTGTGCATATGGCCTAGCTTCCGTGTTATCCAATCCTGGAATTACATACTGCTCCCTAGGAGCTCTCTCTGCCAGGAGGACGAGCAGCACAACCTGTGGTGGATTGCAAAGTGTGTATTTTAGCTCAAAACATCTTTTAAGTCGCTGCTGGAGGAGGAGAGCTGTAAAACATACCTGTCCTCGGCCTGAACCTCCCCCAGCTTTTTCATTATCAGTTGAGCTTTGCGATTTTTTTTTTTTTCCTGGCATCAACACGGCTGTGAGGTTTCATTTCCTCCTCCTTGGCGCTTTTGGCAAAGCTCGAGCTCGCTGTCGGTTCCACTCGAGGCCCTGTCAGGTGACTCGGAGTCTGATCCACCACTTGCACCGTCAGCAGAAAACTTTATGTTGCTCTCAGCAGGGCTTTGCAGTAACCTTTAATAATTGCCTCCTCCCAAGGGGGCTGGAGCAGGGATCCAGTAGGCATTTGTCGTGTCTCGCTCTCCTCAAGGGCCAATAATTTCTTGCAATATTTTTGTAGGCCTTTGATCCATCACTGGTGCTCGATGGTGCTTTGAAGCCTTAATAGCGCCCCATATCCAGCACTTATTAAATTCAAATTCTCCAGCCGCATTTCCCTGGAAGATACATAAAAATAACACATGGAGGAAATAGAGCTGGAAGATCCTTTGAATGAGCTGGCTTACATCTCCTGTAGGGGAGAAGACACCAAGAGCGTTGCCTTTGCACTCGTGACAGAGCCATTGGCACAATTTTGACGGAGTGGGGAATATCTGAAAAAGCAATAATGGGGTCGGGGAGCTGCGAGCCGGCTTCAAAGCCTGATTCTCAGGATGCTGCTGGGCAGCCTTTCATTTAGAGGGAATTAGAGTTGGAGGCACCTCACTGCACGAGATGCCCTGGGCTCTGGAAATGGATGTGTCTGGTGGGCTTTAACACAGCTCCTCTGCAGCTCTTTGTGGCAGATATTTTGGGGTTGGGATGGAAGTGCCATTGAAGGGTCTGCAATGAGGTTGGACTCGATGATCTTGAGATTTTTTCCAGCCAAAATGATTCTGTCTCGTTGCTCAGCTGATGGAGAGGGGAGGGTAAAGCAGTGGGATGAGCCATTTGCTTGAGGATGGAACGGAATAAAGTGGACGATGCATCTGATTTTGGGTGGAAACTCAGATCCACGCGGGAGGACAGACGATCCATTAACTACCAGGAGGACTGGGGAAAATCCCAGGAGTTTCTCAGGGATCCACAATTTACAAGGTCCCTTTACCATCCTGCTCAAGAATGACATCCTGGGAGCAGCACAAGTACACAGTGAAGCAGGGAAACATTTGACCCTCCTGACTTTTTGGGGTCTCACCAGGAGGCAGGTGGGACATTTCTGATAAATTCTAGCAAAACCACCTGATTTCCATGCAAAGTCCTTCATGAGGACCAAGACAGCTGCAGGCACAGCCGGCTCCTCAGAGCTCACCTCCATAAAACCATCTTTTCCCTGGAAAACTCTTCTCTCTGCCTAAGCAGGGAGATCAGCCTGAGGAGGAGAGAGAAGTTGGCTGCACCAAAAATGAAAAGGGTGGTAAACAGCTTTGGACAGGGTGTGACGCTTCCATCCACTCCGTCGTATCCCGGGTTGGCATTACCTTGAGAACTGTGAGATTTGGGTGGCCAGTGACGATCTGAGGTCTCCAGTTCATCGCCACGCAGGCACAGACAGCACTTCCCAAACCTTTGGCGTGCCTGGTGGGACAAATACCTTCTGGCTTACGAGGCAAAGCCCAAATTAACAGCCAGAAACGTCAGCGTCTCACGGCATGTTGTGCAACCAGAGCTCTGATATTTTGTAATTAGTGGTGCTCCCAGGTTTTTTTTTTGGTTTTTTTTAAAAGCGGGATCTAATTTTTTTCGCTGAGAGCACATGCTGAAAATCTGATTCAGAAAGAAAATAGTGGGGAAAAAAATTTAAAAAAATTGGTTTGCAGTAGACACCTTGTTTTCAAGGAAGTTGAGAACTTCCTAAAGGAAGTTTTGACAAGCGTGGAAATTTCTCTTTGGCGGAAAGCAGAAGTTTGAGGTGGCAGGGTTGCTGCAAGTATTACAAAAGATCAATCTTAGCCTGACCTCACTGACACAAGCATTTTGAAAGCCTCAAAGTGTGACTGCACTTCTTTGTGCAAAAACACTACTGGGGATGAGGACTGAGGGAGCTGTAACCTGAAATCCTTGTGGGTTTGGTGGTGCCTTGGCAAACATGGAAACACAAGGTGCAGTTGAGGACGTGTGGGATGCTGGAGGAGATGGCTTTCGTGTGCTGCCTTGTGATGATGTGAGCCTACTGGTGGAAAAATGGGCTTTTAAGTGGAAATTTTGTGTTGGTCAACCAGATGAGCTCAGAGTGCTGAACCCCGATACCGCCAGACCTTTGGCACGTCTCGGTGTTGGCACCTTTGTCCTGCTGCGTGACAGACTGTGAATGTAGAGGACTGAGATGGGGTGGGGTTTTCTATTCCCAGTGTGTGTTCCCAGCATTGTTCCCAGCTCCATTCCTGGGAGTCTTGCTCCCTGCGGGGAGTGGGGGAGCCCCAGCTCTCGGTGAGCACAGCAGGAGCCGTGTGGAGATTTGCAGGGAGACATCGGCCGGGCACTGAGCACAGATAAATCCCAAAATCGGAGCGGAGCAGACATGTGATGAAATCCTTCCAGGCGGAGGGGAGGGGGAGGGGGCCGGCAATCCAACGTGTCCTAATATTTTCGTTCTAAAGCGCAGCATATCAGTAACGCGCACGGGAAGCTATGGAAATGCCGAGCCCGTCGTCGGGCCATATGTTTTAAATATCATCAAGTAGGCCGGTTTGGGGGTATATTTGATATTCTGGCTGTTGTCACCAGGACTGGACCAACCGATTCATATGGAATATGAATTGGCCTTGAGCTTGGTCTAATCGCTGACCCAAGGAGAGTTTTGCAAAACACATTTCTAACCTGAGGAACGATAGGCTCGGTCTTGCGCCGGGGGAGGAGCGCGGGCGGACTCTTGACCTAGATACAAATCTCCGGGGTTAAAAATCAAGAGGCTGTTGGATAGCAGGGACCAAAACATGTCACTGATAAGATTTGTTCTCTCTCCCTAATTTTTTTTTCCTTTGATAATGTTTTTGCTGGAAAACGCATCTCACACAAAAATCATGATTGTTGTTTCTTGCAAGTTGCAGTTTTCAGTATTTTCCCTTCAGCATTTTTCAACAAGAAGGACGTAATGAAATGTAGATATGTCTACATTATTTATCTGGAAATTAATGACAAACTCCTAGTTTCTTCCAGATCCCGCACATTTTTTTCAGGGAACAATTAAATATGGAAGAAATCTTACTTCTTGTATTTTTATGTCTTACCTCTTAAAAAGAAGGGAACCCCATCGAAATCTTCATTTTGAAATACTCACTTAAAACTCTCCCATGTTCAGGAGAAAAGCAGAGAAATATTTCTGGGAACAAATTCTTTCATTCCTTTACTCTGCTCCCTTTTGCTTTGGGAGGGTCTCCCTGTCAGCAGAAAGGGGATACAGCAGAGAAAATCAGGGAGTGAAAAAATGTATATATTTTAATAATATTATCAATTATCTATATTATTATAATATTATCAATTTTAATAATATTATCAGTTTCTGGTTCTTTCCCTTTTTTCCTTTTTGAGGAAAGGAAGGATGAATGATCTTGTGAGAGGGGCAGTGCGTGACAGATCCTTTCCCCTCTTACCCCCACTCTTGGCAAGGAAATGGAGTTCATGGCAAGCTGCAGAAGGAAGCACCGTTCTAGGGGATTTTTGGAGTGGGAAAATTCGGCTCCCTTGTCTGGGCAGCCCTGGTGTTTCTTTGCAAGACGTGGGCTGGGACCCGAACATCTCGCAGGGCTCCTTCCTGTTCCCATGTCCGTGCCAGGAATTGGACTCGGCGGGAAGATTTCGGATAACGTGTCCTGGGAAGAAGGGAGCCGGGGGGGGGATGCAGCTCCCTCTCGCAGAGCCGGCCTGGATCTGCAACTCCAGCACGCCCAAGCTGATTTTGCTGCTGGAGTTGGCAGATTTGTGTGCGAGTAACAGCCGAGGATTCACAAGGTGCTGTTCTTACAGACACAAAGCCGCTCAGAGAGTTTGGGTTCCCCCTGCAAACCCTGGATGTTAAACACGTTGTTTTCCCCCAAAGGAAATCTGTTTGCTCTCAGGTTTGCTTTGCTTTGGTGACATTGGGATGTGCAGAATTTGCTCATGAGCGAAGTCCAACACAGATGTGAAGATTTGCTATTTCCCTGAGCCTTTTCTTCTCTTCTTATCAGCTTCTGCTCAGGAGAATCAGTGCAAGGGAGTGTGGATGGAGTGGATTTCTGTGACTGTAGCTCAGTCTGCAAAAATTGCATTGCCAGTGATGCAGAACCAAAAGGGAGAAAAAATCACCCCTCACCCTGATTTTTAACCTCTATATTGATCAGTTGAGGTCATTTGCTGCCAGCTCTCTTTGCTGTCACAGCTTGCATTTCGTGCCACAGGTTCCTGTCGGGTGCAGAGGCAGAATCTGAGGAAATGTGGGACAGACCAATGGTGTTGATCTGGTGAAAATTTGGGCTTGGCCTCCTGGGAGCCATCAGTGCTCTTTGCTGATTTAATCAAGAAGTTTAATGCCAAAAGAGACTGCTTGATCTCTTGGACATGGAGCACTTCGGTGAGACACCTGTGCGGAGTTCACTGAGGTGTTTGCCTAAAATCCGTCACTCCCTACCTCTTCCTTTTCATCCTTGCCTACTTTCTGTTTTCCCCATGTGTTATTTTTCCTTTCAATCCTTTAAACAAGGTCCCTGGCAAAGCACAGCGTCCGTGCCGTGATGGAGACGTCTCACCCAGCCCCACCTCGAGCCGCTCAGTCCGTGACAGCCTTGCAGTCCACTTCTCCAGGGTGACAAGAGCAATCCTGGCTCCTTCCCTGCAGTGACTCATAAGGACAAGTTATTAAGATATTAAGTCCCAGGATGGGGGCCAAGAGGGTTCAGACACCGCCTGCACCACAGTTGCCGTCTCCGTCCTTCTCCAGGGCGTGTTTACAGATCAGCTGGAAATTTCCTAAATAAGTTGATTCTATCCATCAACAAATCCCCTTCAGATAATGCACATTTCATGGCAGTTTCCAGTGTTCTGCCTACAGGAGGATAGAAAAACTCCTTTTGTTATAATATAGTCTCCTTGGCAGCTTGTAACTCAGTGGGAAAGGCTCTGGATTCCTGCAGGAGCGCACTGTGTCAGCGATTTTGGGTATTTCAGGGAGCGGGAGGCCTCACTGGGGAAAAAAAAGGAAAGCCTGAGCAAAACTGTGCTCTCCTTTTAAGATGAATCAGTAAAAATTAGGTTGAAGATAAAAGGAGTGTGAGTAAGGGGTGTGAAAAGACGTTCTTATCCTGGTGAATCTGGTGGGATTTTGCAGGACGCGGGAGCTCTGGGTGTGTGTCGGTCAGATTTCATTCCAAAATGAAAATCCGTGGGCGCAAAGGCTTCTGTGCACACTTTTCCCAGGGATTTTGTCACCTTAGCAAGGTGGTGGCAGAGGTTCCTCCATCCCTGAGTGGCTGGATCCCAATGGGAGATGCCAAGGAACATCCAGAGCCTGCGGTGTGAGGACACTTCGGAGCCTTCCACGGTCTCCTCTTCTCTGCTACACACATAAAGGTGTCCCCAGCCAGGATTTCTTCCACCCAGGCGTTTCCCATTCTTCTTTTTCATGAAGAATGTTTGTATTTCCAGTGGAGATTTTTTTTCTGAATGCAGCTGATCCAACCCAATGGATTGTTCAAAGAGGGTAAAGTTTCCTGGTAAAGTTAATTCCTCCCACCCAACTGATTTTTTTGCATTATCAAAAGTGTTCTTCTGGAAGGGATCTGTTTTCCTTATAAATTTGAGTTCATCTGGAAAAATACCTCCAAAGATGGGCAGAGAAGGTAAAAATTTTTAAAATTTAAAACCTTCCCTTGCAAATTTGTAATTTTCACTGGAAATCTAACCTTCACAAATTGCGGGTTTCAGGAAGAAAATTTTGACTGGGGGCAGTTTTGTGACTTTCTCTTTTTATTTTTCTTTCTCTCTTTCTTTTTCTTTTTTCATTTTTCTCTTTTTCTTTTTCCCCCTTTTCTCTTTCTCATTCCCTTTCCCTTTCTTTTTTCTCTTTCTCTCTTTATTTTTTTTTAATTTTAAATTTTAAATCCACACAGAGCCCTGTCATCTGCCTTATTCTCTCTGTCCACCTCCATAAAAAACGGTTCATGTAACTATCCACAAAATGCATTGCATCCTTTTTTCTACTGATTTTTCAGTGGAATGGCTTTAATTTTAGTACCTCAAAGGAAAAAAGAAATTAAAATATGATACAATGATTTCTTCATCCTCCTTCTTTCACCCTTTGCTGAGATACACACAAAAAGTGTCTTTTCAGACCAATGCTGGAAGGTGTTGTGAGAGCCCACCAAAGAAAATATTGCCAGAATGGGAAAACTTTCATAAAACTCAAATCCGGTAATGTTTTTGTTAAATGTCTTTTGCGTTTTCCTTGAACCTGTGGCTTGTGGAACGGATGAACCTTGGATGCTCTCAGATGTGAAGTAGCTCTTCCCTGTGATGCTTTTAAGTGTGAAAGGCGCAGGTGATCCCCACTTTGAATATCAAGTTGACAAGGAACTTGAAATGGCACTAAAAGGTGGAAGAAAAGCCTGGGAGATGAATTTAGGGTGGGCCTTCCCAGCCCCCTGCTCAGAGAAGCACTGCAAAAAGCTCAGCTCTTTGGGAAAGTGCTCTTACAAGTGGTTGTTGTTTTTCAGTTGCCAGATTAAAAAATGAAAGAGAAAGATGCTCCAGAATATTTCTTTTCCATAAAGGACCTTCTGTCAACAACAAAAAGAAGATAATTCAAAGGAATATTTCAGGCAGCTGCTTTTAATTATACCACATGACTGGCTGGTGGAAGAATTAAATTAGAGTTGGTTGATTTTCTTATGGGTCCATTTTACCTCCGGACCAGCAAAGGTGAGAGGCAGAGCGGGGCCCGATCCAGTGTGGGACGCCTCCCTCAGACCCCCAGCACCTTCCAGCCGGTCCCACCGGTGCTTTGCCATCTGCCTCTCCGTTTATCAGCCCCATACCTTGGGCTGGGGTTGTTCTGCACGAATTTACTTTCAGCCTTGGTGTGCTGGGCTGCCTGGCAGAAGGCCTTTATAGCCCCACCGTGAGCGCTTTTTCGGGGAGATAATTACCCAAGTTCAAAGCCCCTTCAGCCAATCGTATTCTGCTATTCATGCAAGCTGTTTCATAATGCTGTTTTGAACCCTGTTGGTGGCATAATTAAGATTTAATTAAATACAGGAATAGAAACATGTTGTTCATTTGACCATCTGTGAGGCAATGACTGCGGTGGTTTTCGGAGTTTCTACGCTACATGCTGTTAGTGAGTGTTTCATATTATTTTCCATCTCCCCAACCATACTTGCACGTTTTCAGAGCCACCGAAGAGCCAGAGCAGATATTATGATGTTATTATAGTCTTGTGTGGGTGATCATCTCTCTCTGCTGCTCTTTGCTATAGATCCTGTCCCTCAAATCGGGCCTCCAGTGTAGCCAGAGCTGCTGGGACCATGGGGAATGGGGACGCCAAAGGAAAGATGGTTTAATCCAAAGATAAAAGGGAAAAGGAGATGAATTTTGTTGATTTGTTTTGTTGGTAAAATGTTCCAACCAGCAGGATCCAGGTAGTAGTAGTAGTAGAAGTAATAATAATAATAATAATAATAGTAATAACTTTCTTAATGTCTTCTACAACACCTGGCACGAAGCAGCCTAGGACAGGCCTGGCAATAATCAACTATCCAAAGTGCCCATCAGTGCCACAGAGTGGCTCCTCCCCAAACCAGAGCTCAGGAAATGCTGAGCGGATGCGCCCAACTCGTGCATTTTTTCGTTTGACAAAAACTCGTAGTGAGTTGGTGTTGAATTTAAGTTGCATCTAAATGAGAAGGGTGGGGTTTGCCCTAATTAAAACTGGTTTATTTCTGAAACTTTAGACAGGAAATGTTTTGATTTCAACAAATATTATGAGGCTAAATTTGGTTAAATGTTGTGTTTTTTAATAGTGTAAAATTCACCCCAAGCAAAAACTGAAACATTTTGTTCCAGATACAATGAAATGTCGTGTTTGATCGGAACATTTCTTTCCCTACTGTTTGCTGGCCTAAGGGATAAAAGAAAAAGAATTTTAACTCAAACAATATTGATGCCTTCTTAGATTTTTCTCAGGCAGGAAGAAAAAGATGGGGTCAACCTCCCAGCCCCAAAATAAATGCTTTACAAAGCTCTTGCTGAAGCACCTAGGAAAGCATGGAAGAATTTTGCCTTTCTCCTGTTTGATTCCCTGTTTCACACTGCCAAATTAAACTACTTTTTTTGGTCACAATATAGCTTTTAAAATCAGAATTTTAATACATTCAATTAATTCCTTTTCCTGTATTTTATTTGTTTTGTTTTTACTCACTTTTTTGGGGTTTCTGCTTTGGGGCACAGATGAGGGTGACCAGTCAGCTTAGCAACAGTAATAGGACACTTCTGAAAATATGAAAAAACGTTTTGGAAAATGAACATTTTCTGGAATTGGGAGGGAAATAAGTGGGAAAAATGCTGATGGTTTATTTAAGCCTCAACAGGAGTGGATCCATGTTCTTCTCATGTGATGGTCTCGATAGAGAAGTTTGTTTTGATGTTTTATGGTGATGTTCTTGCTAACGACGCTCTCGTGAGCACATAAAGCACATAACTGTGACATCTCCTCTGCCTCTTGATTTATCTCAGTTCCACGAATTTTCAGAGCTCCAGGAGTCATTGCTAGCTGCCATCTTCCTCCACCTTACTCCAGCCTCTTCCAGAATGGGAGGTGGAGAGAGATCCTGCTGTTCCAAAGGGACGTTTTGGTCCCCGCCATCACAGAGTGGTGACAGCCACCCTGTGATCCCAACTTCCAAACCAATCCTACTCTTCTCCTGCTGAAATGTGTCCCAACCATCTCTGGTTCTGCTGCTGCTCTTTGTGCCTTTATCATCACCCAGGACACATCATGCATGGCTCGTGGCTTCCAGGACATCAGCAGGTTTTGGGAAAACAAAATGGGGTGTTCCATGGAGCTGTGGGAAGGGACTGAGAGAAGGATCGAAGGCAGCGAGGAATTGGTTCCATTCTTATAGATAATCTCATCCCAGTTTTAATGGTGTTTGGAAGTCCCTGCTGGGTTCAGTCCCACTCTGTGGCAAGCCCTGAGATTTGGCAGGTGTTGGGACAGCAGGAGTTTCAAAATGTTTTGCAATCTGTCTCTGCTCCCGTTGGAATCACTGCCTTGGAAAAATCCCACTTTTGTTTCAACCGGTTGCCCTAAAAATGAGCGGAAAGGGCTCGTTTTGCCCCCGTTGAGTCACCCTGGCCGATGGGACGATGATGGGACATTGCTCATCTCCAACCCTGATTTCCAGCAGCCGGGAATTTGGCTCGGCACCGGAGCCGAAGGGAGCCACCGGCCCCGTGCTGAGATGCGATGGGCACGATCCAAGGGACTCTGACCTTCCCAGCCTCGCAGGCCTTTCCTCCGCTCCAAAGCGCCCCAGGAATGAGCAGAACTCTGGGAACTGCAGAAGAAGCTCATAAACACCTGAAATCCTTTTCAAAGGGCACAGAGATAAATTTATCACTCAATGAGAGCTGTAATTTATTCCAAGTGCTCAGCCTGTGATTTGAATATTATTTGACTTTGGTATAGCTTTTTCTTAAAAAGAAAACCAAACCACAGAGTGCATGGATATTCCTTGTCCTCAAAGCGGAGCTGAGCTACATCTCGTTCTTGCCATACCTTTAACTCATCCCTGACACGGTGTATTTGCAACAGAAAACACCCCTGGCACGTGTGGCTGCGAAACAGAATTCCCTCAGCTGGGATTTGCCTCTGGGCAGATGTGCTTCAAGTCACCTTTCTGCCTGACAGAGCAGATGAACTACGGGAGTCCAACTTCCAAAGGCAAGGAATGATGAGAGGCAGAAACAGGATCAGCGTTATTCAGATTTTCACCCTCTCCCAGTTGCTCTTAGAAATGGACATTTCTAAAGATATTTTTTTTTCCCCAACAAAACTAAATTTTCTGTGTAAAAGGGTGCTCATTCAGTTTTTTTCCCCCCTGTGTTTGATCCCAAAATTAGGACCATAAAATCATAAAAACACCGTTGATTATAAGCAAAAGTCAGCTCAGTTTTTATGAAACATTTTTTGTGTGCCATAAAACCAGTGTTTGGCTTCCGAAAACACAGATATTGTGGAGGAAAACTTTGCACTGATTTTTGGGATGGGTACCTTCAATTTCATTTTATAGAGTCAGGATTATAAATCTAATTAGACTTAGAATTCTAATTAGAATTTTAATTAGACTTAGAATTAAGGTTAGACTTGGGCATTGAGTTATAATTATACTTGGACTTAGAATTCTAATTAAACTTAAAATTCTGATTAGACTTGGACTTAGAACTACAATTGTACTTGGACCTAGAATTGGAATTCTAATTAGACTTAAAATTCTGATTAGGCTTGGACATAGAATTATATTTATACTTGGACTAACAATGCTGATTAGACTTGGATGTAGAATTATAATTAGGCTTGGCCTTAGAATTGTAATTAGATTTAGAATTCTGATTAGACTTGGATGTAGAATTAGAATTATAATTGGATTTACAATTCTGATTAGACTTGGACTTAGAATTAATATTTGAACCACCCATTTGAATAGGAAAGATGATGGACATTTCCCTTGCAGAAGCTGCAGTTTTCAAGCATTTCTGAAGTTGTAACTTCACCTCTGACCTAGTGGAGGGCAATGTTTGAGCCTGGCTTTATTTAGGGTCCTGCTTAATCCCGCTCTGAGCGTGAGGGGTGTAAAGACCCCGCGAGCTCAGGCTCTGGGGTGGCAGGGTCCTTGCTGAGGTTTTAATCTCTCTGCACTGAGATTCCCTGAGCTCAGGGAGCTGCTCAGAGGGAATAAAACTGTGCATTCTCAAATGATTCCTGGGAATTGGGCTCAGGGAGCTGCTCAGAGGGAATAAAACTGTGCGTTATCAAATCATTCCTGGGAATTGGGCTCGCTGTGAGTAAAGCACAATAATGCTTTCCAGTCTCCTGTCTCATCCACAGAGCATCTCCTGAACCTGCTTGGACTCCTGCATCGCTTCGAAAATGCAGGATTTGGGGAGGAATATTCCCTTCTGAGTTTTTTCTCCTCCCTAAGGGGAAATGTGATGTTTATTTGCAAGCGGGTGAAGAATGCTGGGGTGTTTTTTCTTTTTTCCCTCAGGTGTTTTTTTGGCACAGCTATGATGTGATTTAAGACAAATAAATTTTTAAAAAGAAGCTGCAAATGTTGAAAACCCCGCCGGTGCGGTTCTGAGCTCCCGACTCGGAGACTGCACCCCCCTCTGCTCCGTTACCGTGACGATCTCCCATTTTCCTCTGAGCTGCGGCGCTCGGCATTCCCGGACTGGCACAAAAGGTGTCTTTATTCCGAGGGAGGGCTGCCGGCTCAGGTACCTCACCTCTGCATCACTCCGGATGCCGAGCAAGGCCCGCGGCGCCGCAGGGTTCGGTGCCAGAGGTCTGCGCAAGCCGCGGGGGCTGCTCCGCAGCGCAGGGAGGTCAGCCTCGGCTGCTTGCTGTCCCTGCGAGGATGTGCCCGATGTGCACACATCCCACAGGTCCGGAGGCACGTGTTTATCCCGTGTTTATCCAGGCTTGTCCTGCGAACCAAACCTCGGGATGACTGCGAGCCGCGGTCGAAGCCGCCCGCCGCTGTCTTATCAGCGTTTCCTGCGCTCCGGCGCGGCTTGAACGGAGCTGCCCAGGTGGAATAAAGGCTTATTTCACCCTTTCACAGGGGCAGCGAGCCCTGCGCGTTATGATAAAGCTCGCTTTCAAAATATCCTGTCCCGTGGCCAAACAGGCAAAAGTCACTCCCAGGTTCGGGCGTTTTCTGGGATCAAAGAGGCTCCAGCCCACGGTCATTACAACGTACAGAGCGAACATTCGGGAACGCCGATTCCTGTGCCTGAAACCTGGTTTTATACCTAACATATCATTTGGGATAAATTGTCAGAGCAGCAGGTGTGTTACTCCAAGCCTATCTTTAATTTGATGCGCAGTTAAACATTTTAAAGTGCTCGGATGTCTTGTAGGGAAAGATGCCATGAAAGAGCAAAGTGGTTGCGTTGAATATGAAATATCAATAAAGGGGGTTTTGTTTTGTCTCTGTCTTTAGGGAAGCAGGGAAAGGAGAGGTCTCCTCCAAGACAAGTATTTTTATGTTCAAAATAATTTGCCACGCAGAAGTAAAATGATGCTCCGTAGCAGCGGAACAAAACAAAATTCCTCTGCGAGCTTCCCAGTAGAATATATATTTTTTAAATTTAATGGAGTTAATCCTTGTTTGTTTACCTTCTTGATTATATTAACCAGCAAGGTAGTGATTAAAGGCAGGAGTGTAGCTCATGCTAATTATATTTAAAGCCCCCCAAACCTGTTTCTTTTTAGGCAGAGATGATTGCAATAAACACACCTGCACTATTTTACAAGCAGGCTCGGCCCTGGCTTGGGGTGCCAGGAGTGGCTAGGATTTAACCCTGCTTGGGGGTGCCTTCATACAAAGTGGGGTTTTTTTCCAAGGAACCTGGGAGTTGTGGAGTTGAGGGACCGGAGCAAGCGGCTGGGCAGGTCTTGATTGAAAATGAAAATGGATTAAACGGTAATTAAATTCACTGTACCCCTCAGCAGGTAAAGCAAAGGCTAAATGTGCTCCTGTGTGAATGTTCACGGTCAACATCAACTGGTTCTGCAGGACCCGTTCTGGTGTTAGCCTAAACCAGTAAAAAACCATTGCCCCTACTGGTTTACACAGGAGTTGTCTGCCTTAACCTTGGAGAACAGAAATATGCTCAGAGAAACGAAAATTCCCCCTCAGCTTGCCGAGTTTGGGTTGATATGTGGGGGTTTCAAACAAAAATAAGGCTCGCAGAAGTTAATTCAGTGCGGCGGAGCGGTTTGGGGAGATAACATCTTCTATTCCTGCTGTTTAATTAAACCCAGATTTTTATTTGCTATACCTTTTAATTAAAGAGGAATCAGATATTTGCCCTTCTAAGGCATCTGGTTGATTTTATGGAATGTGGAGTTTGGGGTTTTTTTGTTGTTTCACTTTCTAGTTTGAGATTGAAATGCACCACTCTGCTCCAGCACATTTTTTATTGAAGGGAGGTTAAGCAGCTTTTCCTCAGCTCTGGAGGCTGGGAGACAGCCACAACCATGAAATTCCCCTCCGGATTCGAGCTGATCTGCTCACAAAGCAAGGAGGAATAAAAAAAAGCCCTCCCTGCAGCTGTGAACTTGAGCTAGGAATAAGCAGCAAGGTAACAGATATCACAAAGGGAAAGAAGTGGGGGAAAAAAATTCAAGTAAGGCAAAAACCACTTCCCTTGCTGTTTATTCAGGGTCTTAAATTTATTTAAGCAGTGAGAGTATTTTAAAACATACTTATTTTGCGTTCATATGGTAGCTAGGAATTAAAACAAATTCCCTGAATGCTTTTTTAATGTGGTTTTTAAACTGCTTTTTACTGCTTGGAAAAGATCAGTATTTCTATTATTATGAATTTGATCTCACCATTTGTGCTAAACACCTTTAGAAGAGAGGCTGCTTGGCTCTTCCATGTTTAATTTTATGAAATCTCTCAAAAGTTAAGGGCAGCATGTTTTAACCTTAAAATAAGATCAGATCTCTCCAGATTTCCCTTGAATTGTCCAAGTTTTCTTTTTTGTGCAATTCTTCCTCTGCATTATATCATATACCTTGAAAGTCGATAATTTCTGAATTTTTTTTCTTTTTAGTTTTCAGCAAAACTTCCAAGGCTTTGCCAGCTTCTTCCACTGAATTAATTTAGAAGTTTTACGGGATTTAAAAGTTGTTATTGATTTTTAACACTATGAATTCACTGGGAAGGTACCAACCACGTATTACTTTCATTTTGCAGAGCAGTTGAGTTCCAGCTCTGGCTCGGGGTCGCGTGCTTTCCCGATGTTTTACCCCAAGGAGAACAGCTTGGCTTTGGAAGAGATGCACTGGGAACGCTTCACAAAGATGTAAGAGCCAGGAGAAAAATAAAATGTGGAAAAAGGAAAATCAAGTTATTGAAAGAGCTTTTTTTTCTGTTTTTTTGTTTGGCTCAGGGATTTTTTACCCCCTGGAAGCAGATCCATCATTCTTCTGGGGCAGTGTAATGTTTCTGAGCCTGAAATTGCTGTCATGATGTGGCAGAAATCCTACCCCGTGGTGTCAGAAGGAGAGTTGGATTGTGTCTGTTGGAAACACACTGATAATATGGAATTACCTTCCTGGAAAAGGTTGATTTAAGAGCGCAGCAGTATTCCAACAGCAGAAAGGGAAACTGATAAGCTACTTGGTGTAAGGTGTTGATCCATCCCAACACAGAGTTTATCCTCTCTGCTAATTGCACCCTCATGTCAGCTCTGCCTAATTTAAATATGAGCCAGGCTTATGTTTAAACATGTACTTTGTCTCTTCCCTGGCCTGCAAAAGTGGGAATAAACACTACGAATCTGTCTGGTGGATGCGCAAAAATCAGCGCAAGGGCTTCTTCCAGCTGGGAAATTCTGCCTTGTCTTGCTGCATCACCCGAGGTGCTTGGGCTGGGTTGGTGTGCACCTCCACAGGAGGACAAAATTATGGCACAAGGTGAATAAATCTGGTGCTGGAGGTGTCTGTGCTGTTTCAAACAGCACTGGGAGAGAGGCGCTCGCAGCGGGAGGTGTGTGAGCCAAAAGCCTTGGGAATCGCGGCTCCGGACTCCAGGTACCTGAGCAACAGGAGGGTTTGCTGCTTGTTGAAAAGCAGCCTCAGATTAACTCCCCGGCTGGGCCCAGTGCTGTACCCTCCAATAATGGCTGCTCCAGTTCACAGAGCTTTATTGTCCCCCAAAGAGCCGCGGGCCAGGGAAGCCTCTCCGGCAGGATGCGAATAGCTCAGCACCGTGGGGATCGGGATCAGGCTCTCTTCTGAGCAGCCCATTTAGCAAAATGCCCTCTCTGGGGTATCTGGGGCAATCCCAGCTCAATCCAGGAGCTGGGAAATGGGGTTTGGACAAGCCTTGTCTGTGAGTGGGACTTGTTGCTGGAAGGGCAGGAGAGAGGGAAACCCGCCGGGCACCGGAGCACTTTGGAAAGGCTGCAAGGAAAGGCCACCAGGCTGACGGCATTTCACAACTGATAATAATTCCTGATCTCCATATAGGCGGTTTTATTATTCCCTCTTTTCCTATTATTCCCTCTTTTCCTATCCCACATTCCCTGGAGGCAGGGACTCGGACCTGAGCGCACCCCAAAGAGCCCAAACCTGGGATCACCCTTCCCATTGCTCTGTTTCCATCTGCGTGCAGCTGTGCCTGGCAGGAATGGCCCGGCCTCAGATTTTCTGTGCTCAGTGTCTACCTCAGCCTGATTATTTTTGGAAAGGGCTTTTGGAGAAGATGGCTTAGCCATCGCTGGGACTGGGATCAGAGAAAGAGGCATCGCTGCGGCGCAGGCGGCTCCCAAGATGAGAGCAGGATGCAGAGGGAATGGCGTGCTGCTTCCTGAGGGGGTTCAGGCTCAGTGGATGCTCTGCCTGGAGGCTTTTTGTGCCAGCTCATGTCATCTGTGCTCCCTCAGGGAAGTACTTCCCTGATATTTCAGGGCATTCAGGCACTGTGAATGGAGGCGTTGTAGGGGTAAATTGCATTTCAGGCTCCTTCTCAATGCAAGGTGTGTAAACAGCACACGGAAAGATGCATAAAAATGGCTTCAGAAGGATGAAACATAAGGATTCGGGGAGAAGAGGCATAAAACACAATCTAAGCGCAGGGATAGATAGCCGTGCGTGCCCTTTACATGCAGCTTTTGTAGCAGATGTTTCTGTTCACTCTGCTCCCCGAGGTGATGATCCGCTTCCCCGGGGCTGAGCTGGAGCAGGGATGCTGGCAGGAGTCATCCTCTGCTTTTGGAAGGCGAGATTTTAACCCTGGACCACGAGAGGGCAGTGCCTGCAGCTGGATTCCCCTCAGCCCAAACACCCTCCCGCCAGCAGGCTTGGACTGGGAATCCAAAACAACATTATCTGCTTTTATTCCTGTCCTCCTCTCCTGGCAAGGAATTGTTTCTGAGATTGGAATCGCTTTGGCGCTGGAGTTTCCCTGTTCAGATGCTCTCGGACTCGAGCAAACAAACTGGGTGGGAGTCATCTAAAATTAGACATTGTGGTGGTAATTACTCTCTGTTCCCACAGAAGGAGCTGATGTGGCTTGGAAGGCTCTTCCCAAGGCCAGGGTTTGCTGGTTGCCATCCCACCTGTGGCTAGGTCCTGGGCACACCATGCTGGTAGTGCTCTCCAGGGGAGGGATTTTGGGCATGAGAGGTACAGAGAAACTTCATTCTTCTCCGCCATGGGAAGGAAGTGATGGAATGAACACCCAGGGGCTCCTTTGTTAGCTGCAATTTTCCCAAGTATTCCCATTACATCCCTTCCCTGTGAGGGTGGGCAGGCCCTGGCACAGGTGCCTGGAGAAGCTGTGGCTGCCCCTGGATCCCTGGCAGTGCCCAAGGGACACCTTCCACTTGACCAGGTGAAAAGCTGTTCTGGGTCTGTGGCCAAAAAGAAATAAAAGAAAAAAACCAAATCATCCTGTCACCCCCAAATTGTCCCTGAAACTACCAATGCCTTCTGAAAAGAACAGCTCGCAGTGGGATGTAATTTCTTTTGTTCCAGAGTTTCCAAGTTGATGGAGAACCACGGAGTATTGTTCCAGAAAGGGTCAGTAGTTTACTTTTGGAAGGTGTAACGAATAATTCTCACTTTTCTTGGCACGGAGAGTGATGGGCTGGAAAGAGGGGCTGTGTTTGGAATGAGCAATTCTCCTGCTGCTCTTGGGCCCCTGAGCTGCTCCTCAGGGCTTGGAATATGAGGGTACCATTCCTCAGCACCTCCTGGCACCCTTCCATAGGAGGTTTGGCCGTGGAATTGCTGGTGAGAGGGTCCTGCTGCTTTGTGAGGTGACGAGGAAAAGCAGAGCTGCAGAGGAAGCAGAGCTGAGGAAGACCAGGAAGGTGGAGCCTGACCCTCGAACCAGGCTGCTCATTGTGATTCCCTGTTTGGAAATGTGCCTGAGGAGCCTTGGGAAGGTCTTCATAAAGTCACTTTAAAGTTCTGATCTGTGCAAGGGCTTATGGGCTGCTGTACAACCAGGTTGTGTGTGCATGTATCACAGGATTTATATCATTTATTCCTGGAATAAAATTTCAGGAGATGAAGGAACAGAAAAATGAGGGTAACTGTCAGTCAGAGAATCTCCCTGTGCTGCCAGTGAAGCCTGTTGGCAGGAGAGCTGTGACCCAGGGAATGAGCCAGAGCTGGCAGGAGAGAGCAGGGGTGGGCATGGAGCATGTCCACAAAATCCACACTCAGGTTGGCACAGAGTGTAAATGTCCTGCACAGAAATCATTTTCCTCTCATCTTTCTGCCTTGCAGTCCACTTCCAGAAGCTGAGGTTCAGTCAGAAAAGGGCAGGGTTTTTAGGAACAGCATGAATCAGCATAAATCAAATGTGGCTCCTCTGAAGGTGGTGGAACAACACCGGTGTCAGTCAGGAGAAACAGCTTCATCAGTCTGAGCGGTGCAATAAATGTATTGACACTTACTCATTGATTCAAGAGCCCAAGATTGGGGTTTCAGCTCCCAAAAGGAACATTATATTCCTGGTTTTGACCTCAACCTGAGCTCCAATCCTTACATATCCTGCTGCAGGATTTATTTGCTGCAGTTTTTCCAAGCTCGGAGTCATCGCGGGATTCCAGCAGCCTGTTCCTCAAAGTCCTGCCTTGTGTGACAATTCCTTGACAGCAGCAGGGACGGGTGGGAGCGGCTCCCCAGCAGCCTGCAGACCCCAGGCCAAGCTGGCAAATCCTGTAGGAATTCCGTGGTGGTGCTGGTGGAACGGGGCCATGGGGAGCTCAGCAGATAGCTCTGCTTGTCCTGGCAGTGCTGTTTGAGCGAGGAGCACCAGTGATGGGTGTGTGCATCTCAGGAGGCCTTCAGCTTCCTCCTCCTTCCCCAGCTGGAGGAAAAGGTGTCCCAGGACAATTCTTCTGCTCTGTCGTCCCAGTGCTTTTGATCCCAATGGCCTCTCCAGGTGAGTTGTCCATCCGAGCAAGCAGTGCCTGAGCCTGAAAGATCCCCCAAAATCCCCTTCCTATGGATGTGCTTTCCTGCTGCTACTGCACTCACCCAGCTTGCTTCCAAAGCCATTGTCCAGGACTTCTAGGCTGGAGCAAAAGGTAAAGAAAGATTTCTGCCTGTAACCAGGTGTCTGCAGCAAATGTTTCAGGACATGGCATTGTTGTCCTGAGTCCGGCACAGAGCTCTGCTGCAGGGGGGAGAAAAGCAAGGCAGGCATTCAGATCTTTGGAGTGAGGGATATCTGAAGAGAGGGATTCTGGATGCCCAAAATTAGCTTGGGGTGAAGGACTTCCTAGCCCTGGTTGGGGGTGATTCCCTCACTGGCTATGACAACACTGCAGAGGCATTTTTTGTACCCTGATGACTGTGGGGTGTGACCTGAGGGTCACAGGGTGTGACCTGAGAGCAGCTTGGAGGGGTGAATCCCAGATCCCTGTTGCCATCAGTGGGACCTTGGAGAAATAAACATCCTGATGAGAATCCATGGAAAGCCCTGTTGGGATTATTTGGGCACTGTTTGGAGCACTGAGATGGGTGTCTAGCTCTCTGGTCCCACTGAGCCCTGACCTCAGCAGGAAGGTGACAATGTGACAGCTGTTCCAGGATGGTTTCCTGTCCTTTAGGATGCACTTGGGCATCCTGGGCCAAGCCCAAAGGCATCTCTGACACCCATTTTTGCTAATCTATGACACTTTGGTGACATTGAGGACCAGCATTTCCAGAGCAGAGCAGTAGGTAAAAGTAGAAAAATGCATTTTCAGGGGTTTTTTAAAGATTTTCACCTTTTCAGGTGCTGCATCCTGTAAAAATTCATGAAATTGTCTTAAGAGGGTGAAAAAGCAAAGAGAGCCAAAAGTTTAGATGTTTTATTCTAAATTGACTGAAATACATTGTTGTACCTAAGAGGAAAACTCCCTTTTTATTTAGTCAGAAAAACTGAAAAGGTAAAGAGGTTCTTCCCAATTTTCTCCTCCAAGGCCCCTGTTCATCTTCCCTTTCCCCAAAATGATCAACCAGAGCGAAATCTCAGTTCCTGACATGGCATTGCTTTGTAGGAATGAGGGCTCTGAGATGAACCAATGACAATGATAAATCATAAATACATTTTCTTTTCTTTAGCCCAAACATCCTCCCTGCTACAAAATGCCACGATAAAGAACATTAAGGCGTAATGGTTTCAGACTGAGGGAGGCCCTGGCACAGGTGCCCAGAGCAGCTGTGGCTGCCCCTGGATCCCTGGCAGTGTCCCAGGCCAGGCTGGACAGGGCTTGGAGCAGCCTGGGACAGTGGGAGGTGTCCCTGCCCATGGCACTGGATGGGCTTTAAGGTCTTTCCAACCCAAACCATTCTGGGATTCTGTGAAGACATGAGAAATTTTGGATCTATAAAGAGCCATCTCTCACCTCCTGCGCTTTCATGGTCTCTGTGCTCTAAATCACTTTTACAGTCACCACCCTGGCCATCTAAAGCCAAGCAATAGATTTCCACAGGTGTCGCTTAGTTTTTTTCTTACGGTTTTGTTTCTCATGTGCTGGAAATATGACTTGGACATAATCCTCATTTAGTGGAAGAGAAAATGCTGCTGTGATTGTTTTTTAATGTTTTGTAATTTCCAAGTGAGAGCAGGTCTATCAATGGTGAGAAACTGGAAAAGAAAGAAGCAGAGGCCCTGACCAGCGATGAATCAACAGAGAAAGGGGCTGGAGATGTGATGAGAAAGTGATCTGAGACAGTAAGTGGGGCTGTTAATGCTGTGTTTTCACTCACAGCGCTGGGAATGGAGCAGCTGGCACCCAGCAATGCAGTCCTCAGGTTTTGCTGCCTTTCCTTAATCCCACTTCACCCAGGACAGGCGGGCTGTCAGATCTGCGCAGGGGAGAAAGGAAAACACAGTCATTTAAACATTTCAATTCACCTTTAACAAGTCAATTCTCCGGCCTCTCCAGAAGAGGAGCCTCATTCATTTGGATCTTTCCAAGTGGAGCTCTTCAGGGCTGGGAGCCTGGCAAAAGGGGGATCCCAGCGAGAAACATTTGCATTGTTTGAAATCTGTTAAAAATGGGGGAAGCTGGCATGAAAATAGAAATGTTTTCTGTAGTTCAAGGGAGTTATGATCAGTGGTGTATCAGGAGTCATTTTCCCAGCCATGCAGGAAATGGAAATTAATAAGAAAGGAGAAAGAAACTCAATTAATTTCTCCTTTCAAGTAAACTGATTGCTTTTCCTCTGCAGGCTCTGTCCCTTTGGCACTTCCCTGTAATATGAAAGAGGAATATTTATATTTGCTGACTTCTCTCTTTTCTCTACTTGTGCTGCACTTTTTGAAGGCTCATTTTGAAGGCCCCTTTCCAAGATCCAAAGGAACTTATACAGCAAAGGAACAGAGTTGGAAAGGGGATTAATTAACTTAAAATTCAAAGTACCAAGAGCTACTGAACCCCCCCCCTGCCCTGCTCCTTCCTGCTCTAAGTAGCACAAAACCTGTTACATTCTGATATTGAGGCCCTGTGTTGGGCATTTTTGGGCAATTTCCCATCTTTACCACACAGTGGCCTGATGAAAAATATATTCTGGAGCGAGAAAGGCCTAAATTCATCCCATCTAAGTCCGGGATTAAGTACAAACCAAATAGAAAAGAAATAACAGCCCTTCATTTTAAAATAGAATTAATTATATAAGATTGTAAATTGCAAATAGACATTTACTTCCTTATATTTTGAAAATAGCTTGGAATTCGAATGCTCTGTCTTGTGTATCCCGGTTCATGTGTTGAAGTGTAAACCCTGAGAAGCTCTGGGTTACTGGAACTTCTGTATTTTAAGGAATTAGATGCTGTTTGTGTCCAAAATCAGGTGTTTTTCTCAGCCAAGTACAAGCTAAAGAAAACTTCTGAAGAAAACGCAGAAAATCTCTATGGGCTCCATCAGAAAAGAACAATTTTGCACAGAATTGGGAAAAAAAGTCTGAAAATAAATTCTGAGAATGAGAATCTTTCATCTTTATAAAAGGAACCATTTCCTTAGTAAGTTGGGGTTTTTTTTTTTTGGGGGGGGGGGGAGTTTATTCAATTTTTTAAAGAAAAAGACCCTCCTTAAAAGAAAGTTAAAGAGCGTGAATTATTTTTTTCTGCTGTGACTTGCTTTAGATTTCCTCTTTTCGAAGGTGATTTCTGTGCTGTTTCACAGCTGTTTGGATGTGATGCGAGGCTGCTCCAAGGAAACTCGCCCCGTGCGTTCCCTGTGGAGATCCCGAGCATCGCTCCACTCCCCCCAAACACCGCCCACCCCTCGCTCACCGCTCGTGTTCCAGGTGGCTCTCTGGGGGCTTTGGAAGCCGCTCCTCAGGCACTGCTCCACGTAGGATCTGGGGTGGCACCCGGACAGGAGGATGTCCCCGAGGAGGGCGATGTAGGCGATGGCCAAGCGCAGCGTGTCGATCTTGGACAGGCGCTTCTCGTAGGGGAAGGTGGGCACGTGGCAGCGGAGCCGCTCGAAGGCCGAGTTGATGCTCAGCATCCTCCTCCTCTCGCGGAGGTTGGCGGCGCGCCGCTGCCGGGGCCTCGCGGGGGACCCTGGTGGCACGGGGGGCTTGTCCAGCTCGGCACCCCCTGGGCCTGGCCAGCAGGGCTCTGCCAGGCACTCCAGGAGGAAGTTCTCCAGCTGGCTGTCAGGATCTGTCGGCTCCCAGAGGAGGAATTCCGGAGTGGGGTCTCCCTGCTCGAAGCCGTAGCAAAGGTCCTCCATGGCCCGGCCCACCGAGCTCAAGGAATAGCCACAACTTCAGGTTAAGCTTGTTTGTCAAGAAAGTGAGACTCTAATTTCATTAACAGCCCCCGGCCCGACAAATGTGGGCAGGGAGTCCTGGTCGTGTCCTTGAGGAAGATTATGGCAAAGATTTCCCCGGCTGCGAATCCAAGTGGGGCTCAGGATTTAAATAGTTCATGTCTTCTCAGCAGGAAATACTTCATGGCTCCTCTTCTCCTCTCAAAACTAATTAGTACACGTGCTTCCCTTTTTATTATCTGTCCACTACAAAACAATACGAATGAATCTAAGACAGAATGAGATTTCTATTGACTTTCTCCTGGAAAATCCATTGAAGCAGTTATTGAGCCCTTCCACAAGTCCAGTCTCTCCAGTTGCTATTTAGAGGAGCTTCACAGAGGGATTTTGTTTGGTGAGGAGTGGTTGGAGGAAGGAACAAAATAGTCCTTTATCTTTTTGGTGAAGTGTTAATAGCCCCACAGTCTCCCATGGCCAGACAAACAAAATGCTATTATATTGCTGTCACAAACACATGATCCTGTGCTTGACAGCACGAGCCAGTGGCATCTTCTGCTCTTCTGGAGAGGGAAGGTGTGGGATGCACTGCTGTGGAAAACTAGGACAGAGTGATACCACCAGAGCTTAATAATGTAAGTGTGTGCTTCATTCCCTTTTATTTCCACCATGTTTAAGCCGATGTCTAAATCCATTCAGAAATATTTTAAGTCATATTTGAAGGACTGAAGTGAATGGAAAGGAGTCATGTTTAAAGTTGGAGCAAGCCTAAGTGCTTTTCCTGAGACATGTCATAAAGGTCTTTTTATAAAGATACTTAATCATGTGCTCAACTTTGTGCACAGACTCGTGTCCTGCTGCTGTGTGAAGTTCCAAGAGACATCCGTGAAGTCTGTGAGCCACCAGCAGCTTCCTGAAGGGACAAAGCTCAACAGCTTCAGGTAAAGAGCCAGAGGGCAGAAATGACCTGCATTTTCCATGGATCCCAAGGGATTCTCAGGTTCTCCATCTGACGGTGTCTTAGGGTGAAGTCCTGGCAGCTTTGCCCTGGGAAAAGAGGGATTGATTTTAGGATAGAGCACAGGCTGATAAGGTCTCTTCTTAGCAGCCTTGCATTTTTTCCCGTGGCAGTTCTACCCGTCCCTTAAGTTTCAGGCACCAGAAAACAGGCAAAGTTTTTGTAAAGATTAGTTGTGAGAAGGTGGCAGTTTGCAAAACATTAGGACTGCCCGTGTTCTCCTTGCTGTGCAAATTCAACAGGAAACCCATTAACTGTAAATCTGCTTAAGAAACGGAAATGCCAAGGGCGACAATCACAGAACCTTAAGCCTGGACAATAGAGGACAAATTGCTGTTAAATAATTAGGGTTCATCTTGCCTCTTCTGGTCAGCTCAGGGCATGAATTTGGTACTGGTTTTGCACAAAGAAAATAATTTGTTGCAAGGCCAATGCACCAAAGAGCAAAGTTTTGGTGTAGTGAAAGACCGCAGTCACTGACAGCTGGATCCAGCAAGGAGCAGGGAAGGAGGGGATGGATGCGGGAATGGTCACAGTCAGGAGGCTTGAACTTGGACTGGTCAATGTGGAGCTCACTCTGCAATGGTTTCTTTGAAGTCATGGAATCATTAAGGCTGGAGAAGACCTTTAAGTTAATCAAGTCCAGCTGTATTTCCCAGTGTCATGTCCAAGCAATGCTGCCAAGAGAAACTGCTCACTTCAGGTTCTCTCCCAGGTGCTTCTCCAGCTCCCCAGGCACTGCAGAGCTGAGCACTTGGTGGTGCTCATCTGGCACAAGTGGCAGACACTTGAAAACACCAACATGGGAAGAGAACAGCAGCTCTGCTCCTGAAAAGTGCTCTGGAGGAGACAACTGTCTGCTGGGAAAGCCAGGCAGAGAGCAGGAGGCTGAGCAAAGAGCTCGGTGAGTTTTGGGCTCCTGTCTCTCAGCAGACGCTTCTCCAGCGCTCCGTGCTCCCTCCCAGATCCATTGCTGCTAGCAGTGCTGCCTGGGGATATGTCTGGCTCCACAGATGCCGAGCAGATGTTCCAGCAAGCCTCCTTTTAGCATGTTCAAGGGGAATTTGGCTCTCTTGGAGAGACTCTGGACAAAGCAGGAGGGGGAAGGGGAAGGGAAGAAAGAGAGAAAATAAGAAAAGGTTTCCCCTTGGAAAGTCAGCTATGAAAGGTCAGGTGTCTGAGGAGAAGATGAGGTTCCCATCCCTCACGTGAGCAACCCTCACCACAACTCCACACCTGTTGCACTCCTGGGGTTTCTGCAGCTCTGCTCATCAGAGATGGAGGGAATGTGCACCTAATTGGGCTAATTTTTCACCTGTCTGGAAGTTGTTGGTGATGGAATGTCCAAAAGGGATGGAGGGAGCAGGGTTACCACCCTGAGCAGGGGTGCTGTTGATTATTATTGTTGTTGTATCATTGTTGCTATCATTTCAAGAGCTGCTCAGCTGCTCTATTCTCCCAAACCCCCTCAGATCCAGGGGGATCCAGAAATAACATTTGGCTGCTGGTGATTTTTAATCAATAGGGTCTGATGAAAGCAAATTCTGGAGTCAGAAACTCTACCCTGGATTTATGTCTGTGATAGGCAACGGAGCCATCGTTGTTTGGGTTTGGATTTTCCAAGTCTGGATATCCACATCTGCCTTTAAAAATGTTAATATTCATGCTGGGAATGCCTTCCTCAGCCTTGTCCCCCTTCCTCTGTCATCTGCACAAATCCACGCACAGCAAACCCCGTGATTGCATGGAATTTTGGGTACAAACCTGTTTTCAGGGACTGTTTCCACTGCAGGTTCTTTTTTCTTTGCAGTGCCTTAGGAGCCGAAAGCTGTTACCCTGTACCTGGATCTTGAAGATGAATGGGTCACCCGAGGTTATTTTGGAAGTAGATTTTTCTCTCCCCTTCTTGTCCCATTTGCCTTATTTCAGACTCGGCTTGGGGAACCTTCCTGATGACATTGGAAAAACTCTCAGTTCTGAAAAAAAAAAAAAATTATTAATATTTTCCTTTTTTAAATTTTTTTTTCCCCTGGGAATTTAGCTTGAATACATTTCCATCATCTCTAACTGCTTAATAAAGGCAATCAGCCCTTGGCCTCGACAAAGAACAGATGGATAAAGGATCAGATGCTTCACTTTCAAGTAGGATGACTCTGAAGCCCAAGTCCATCATGTCATAGCTGCCAATCCAACGTTACACTGTGCAGCTCATCATCCTCAGCGCTGGGAATTGGGGCCCAGAGGAGCAGGGCTGACCAGACGAAAGATGCAGAGAAATCCTGGGGAAGGCTTTATCCAGGTGGGACAGCACAGCTCGTGGTGGGGTGAATGTGAGTGAGGGCACAGCCAAAACGCAGCTGCAGAGGGATCCCCAGGAATTGGCTCCTCGGAGTCACAGCCAGAGCATGGACAGAGCTCCTGGAGCTCCTTTGGAGCCACGTGCCAGGCCTGGGACACCTGAGTCGCTGGGCACGTGGTCTGAGAAGTGCTGGGGGCAAGGAAAGTGCAAGTATTATCACTTCACAATGGAATGCGCTGCTTTTTAACCCAAAACAATTGCGAATGTGAAGACGTAATGAGAAGCAGAACAAGGGTTTCCAGGGCAAGAGGATTTCAAAGGGCTAATGGCTATTTCTGGGATGCTCCAATAATTGTGAAGTGAAAGTTTGCAGGATGTTGATTTAAGTGAAGAAGGTAACAGGACCTTTATTATTGGCAGGGTAGAAACATCAGATGTCAGAGATTGTGGAGGAAGACCCTGGTGAGTGGTTGTTAATATAACTTTGATTTATTTCAAATTTAGTATAAACTAGTCAGGATAGTCTCTGCTTTAAAAGCCTTTGGTGTTTAAAAGTGAACACAGTCCCTTTAACCTTTTTGCAGGGCATTTGCAGAGTTACAGAAAATTAATCCCAGCCTCCAGGAGAAGGAAGGTATTTTCTCTCATAAAAACACTCACTGGTGGTTTCCCCTTTCTGGAAGAGCCTTTTACAAGTCACGGGATGACCTCTGGGCTCCTGCTGCCAAATAATTCCTTATCCAAATCACTGCTCTGTGACTCCTTGCATGAGGGAATGGTCATCCCTGGGAGATGCTTCTGCTTTGATCTCAGGGGGGATGGAAGTGCTCATGGAGCTCCTGAAGAAAAGGCGTGTTCCTTGTGGGATGGCCTCGGGAAGGCTGCGTGCCCAGAGCAGCTGTGGCTGCCCCTGGATCCCTGGCAGTGTCCAAGGCCAGGCTGGACAGGGCTTGGAGCAGCCTGGGACAGTGGAAGGTGTCCCTGCCCATGGCAGGGGTGGAACTGGTTGAGCTTCAAGATCCCTTCCAGCCCAAACCATTCCATGATTCTATAATTCTTGAACCATCTGAAATCCAGCAAGGTTAACGGAATGCTGGGATTGCAGGTAATTCCCATGAATAACCCTGTCTCCATATCCAATGAGAAATATCTCTAGGGAGAAGGAAATTTGTCATTCATGTGACATTTAATGCTTTTCTTTGTGGTTTTATTTGGATATCTCGAAGTGGTAACTTCAGGTGCCTCGCTCCAAGAAGGTTTGGTTTTACCTCTTTGCAAAACCACAGTAGGAAATACATTTTCTGCAAGATTTTTTCAGCTTTTACAGAGGTGGTTTATCCATTCCTGGAACCTTTTCTTTGGGTACAAGAAATCCTGAATATCTGTGGGTTTTGTCATCATTGTTGAATGAAAAAAAAATCACGGGGAAAAACTCCAACCCCAATGTCTCCCATACCTGTACCAGCGTTTTTTCCCTAAGTCTTTCTGCTTTCCCTGAGGGGACAGCCGATGAGGAGACACAGCTGGGCACAGCCAAAAGGATGAGGCAGAGATGGGACAGACAGAGCTTGCAGCCCTGCCACAAATCTCATGATGTTTCCCATTAATGTGCCACTTCAAGGGGATCGTGGAGCCTGAGGCCAGGCTGTGCAGGGCTGGGACTCGTTCCCCAGCTGCCCCCAGCCCTGCCCGCTGCACCTGCACAGCCATCCCCGGGAACTGTAAATCCCTCAGGAGGCACCTCATAAACCTGCCCGAGGAGCCCGGCTGTGCAAACAGAGTCCCTGGGCAGCTTTACAGAGTGATGTCTGCTTGACTGGCAGCTGCTGCCGCTTTATGGGAAGCCAGCACGTGTTCCCACTAAAAACCGGGAACAACAGCCTGGGAAAAGCGCCCTGCCTGCGTGAGACCCTCAGCCCCGCTCTCCATGTGGAAGGTGGCTCTTCCTGGCTTTTTCCAGCCACCTCAGATGTGCTTTGGATGCAATTCAGCCCTTGGTTGGCTCTGTGGGCACGGTGGCAGGACTGAGCACACCCCAAATCTGTTCCTCGTGGAGAGCTCTCACATCGTGTTGCAGTGATGCTGCAGGGGGCACAGAGGGGAGGGTTGGGTTGCTTTGGGGTTTTTTTCTGTGGGTTGGTTTGGTTTTTTTGTTTGTTTGTTTTGTGGAAAAATCTTTTCAAAATTAGGAGAGAAAAAATCAGAAATCTAGAAACGAGCTCAGATGCCGGCCACAAGGACAAAAGAAGAGAAAACTCTCTCCCAAATCTGGACAAAGAAAGGAGCAGATGGGGACAACTGAAGGAGGCTCCTCCTGTACCCTATGGAAAATGCAAAGGTTAGATCTTAGAGGAATTTTGGAACCATTTGGATGGGCTGTTTATTGAGCATGGTTGATGAGCTCACAACTTTGGGGTTGAATGGCCACTTTTTCAGTGAAGAAATCTTTTCTCATATCCAACCTGAACCTCCCCTGCCATAACTTGAGGGCATTTTTGCTTGTCATATTGATATTTACCTGGAAAAAGAGGCCAACTTCTCCTCTCCACGATCAATAGTTGCCACCTCAGTATGAAGCAGCCAGAAAATCCCTAAATTGGTTGATGGAGGCTGAAGGAGTATGCCAGGGAAATTATTAGCAGATTCCTGTGCTCTTTCCATGAGCATCCAGTGCTGGGAGAGTGTAGAATTCCTGGCCAGGCACGGTGTGTCTGCTCCTGTGAAATTTGTGGGGAAGTATCTTTCAATGCCGAGCAGAACTGGTGAATTAGGTGATGATGTTAGCTTGAAAAAAACTTCCTCTCTTTTCCATCTGAGAGAGGAATGCATTTGGGAGAGGCTGGTTGTCTTTAGTCTGTAGGGGTTATGTGTTCTGGTTTTCCCACAAAAAAAAAAAGGGGGGGGGGGGAATAAAAAAAGAAACCTGAGCTTTTCACGCAATCTTCTGCTTCAAAACTGGGCACTTGGAGAGAACTATCAAAAACTATTAGTCTGGCACTGACATTTGAGTCAGTCTTCAAGGAATCTGAGATTTCTAGAGGTAGTGAGGAAGGCTTATATGGGAAATCTCTGGAGGAACCTGTATGCCCCGGGGAGTTCTGGGTGAATTTTGCTCAGAGCAGCTTTTTCCAAACTGCATCTGCGAGTTCCAGGAATCTTCCCAGAGAATGGGGGGATGGATTGGAGCGCAACACTTCCTGACCTCAAAGGCTCAGCAGCTCATGGCATTCCTGGGCAAGGGCTGGCTCCATTTCATTCCTTAGTTTGTCTGGAGAGATGCACTGAGCGTGGCTGGGGTATTTCTGGTGAGAGGCCATGATCTTAGGGAGAAGATATCTGAAATAGGGAATAATATTTTATGCATTGAAAATCTCATTCCCAGATGGAGAGGCACCATCAGCATGTGGAGGAAGGATTCAATCTCACCAGGCTTGCCCCAGCTCCAGGACTGAGCTCTTGGTGAGTGCCCAGGAGGCCCTGGCTGCTGTGTGTTTTGGTGTTGTGCTCTCTGTGTGACATGTCCTTCCAGGAAAATGCTGTTTGTTTTAAAAGGGTGAACCCTTTTTTAAGGCATGATTTGTGGTTTTGAGCATAGGTCAAATGGCAGACACTCCTGATTAACGCAACATTGAGAGATGGCAAAAAAAAAAAAAAAAAAATTTAAAAAAATTTTAAAAATCACACGCCTCAGTGGGAAAAAGTATAAAGGACAAACATGCAGTGCTGTTCAACATTTTGGGAGGTGGGGAAATGAGCAGGAAAGATCATACCTAAATAGAAAGCCAAAGCCAATGCTTGCAATTGCCAAGACATCAGGCAGAAGGAAAACACAAGTGTGATGGCAGTAAAATCATGTATGAGTCATGATGGGCCAAGAACAAGTTTGCTTTCTTTTCCCCCCTCATTGAGCAGATGATGATTAAAAGATAAATCATGCCTGGAGTCAAATCAAGTGATTGGATTAAAGTTTAGTCGAGTATTTAGAGACTGTTTGGGACACAATGGAAAGCTAATTGAAAACTTACATTTGTGAGACCCTTGAACTCTCCAGCTCTTAATAAAATACTACTGCAAAGTACACAAGGGTTCCCAGTGGGAGAGATTCCTCTCCACAAGTGCTTTTGCTCCTCAGGTATGTGGAGAAATGGAATTCATTTTCTCGACAAGTTCACCAAAGGAAGGCATGTTCGTGATCGTAATTCAGCTGTTGCTCATGGTGCAGTAACTCAATCTGCTCAGCTCACTGGAAAGCAGTGAAGCAAGACAAAGGAAAGTCACTTCTTGAAGAGAGAAAAAAATGAGGATTTAAACACTTCATTCTTTTAACTAGTCTTTGTTCTTCTTCTGAGCAGCTGGTATTCCAGAGCGACTGGCTGCCGGCACTGGGCTGAAGTGACTCTGGAGTCTTAAAAACCGTGTAAAAATTCCTTCTAGATGTGCTGTAGCAGGACAGGTCATGCTTTATTTGGACTAAAACTATAATTGCGCCCTGGAATCACCCCCAGTTCTTAAGGAACATAGTCAGCCTCCAAAGCATTGTCCTTTCTGGTGGAAATACCAGTGGATCCCACATGAAATGAAGAGAAGAATCTTCCCCATGTCTGCACGCACACGAAAAGGCAGAAATGGAAAACCTGGCTCTTCATTTGACCTCTGGGTCACCAAGCACAAGCCTTCCTGGGAATCCTGAAGGGAAGCTGCAGGTTCATTTGCCCCCTTTGCACTGTGAGTTCCGTGGTCCAAAAATGGGTGATGAATGCGTTCCAAGAGGAGCATGGCAGAAGTACCTCCTCTGTCTGCAAGGATTTATACTTCTCTGACTACTTTGACCTTTAGGACACTTGTTTGGGGTTTTTTTCTGCAGGAGGATGTGTTTGTGCAGAGACCACAGGTGGTGGAGAAGCTTTAGGAGGGCAGACTGGGAAGAAATTATTATGCTTATTTTAGCTGATGAATGTAGGGAGCCTCAAACAGTGCTTTCCTATCCTTACTAACAGAAGACATTTCCTAATGTTCAAAGTGATTTTTCCCTTCTTTCTGCTGATATTCGTGACTCCACATTCTGTCCCCATGCTCTGGCTTCCCCTTTGCCTTTTACTTAGTTGAAGGGCTTAGTATGGCTCCCTATAATTTCTCACACTGTGACTTTCTCACCCTTTTAACTTTTCCATGTGGATCCTGTGCCCAAGACCTCATGGCATTCCCTTTCCTCAAGTCATGGGGTCATGACCTCACCTTTACTAAGGTAGAGCTGAGGTTTCTCTACAGTCCATGGCCTTGTACAGCTTGGCTAAATATGCTGTAGACAATTGTGGCAGGTGAAGACAAGGAATGTGGGGTTAATATTTTCGGGAAATTCAGGTTACCAACTAACTTCAGCAGAGCTTTCGCTGAGTTCAACCTGTCTCATGTGCATCAAACAATGAAAATCTTGAATCAATCATAAATAAAGGTCGTGAAAGACCTTCTGTTTGTACTAATTATGCATTTTATGCATCAAAACGGGCAGTTCACCCACTGGGCAGCAGTGCTACACGATGTGCCCATGAAAGCGAGCCCAGCATTCGCTGCTCCTTAACATCTGTGATTTGTTCCTCACTAGTGAGCTTTGCTATGTCTCAAAGTGATTAATGTGTTCTGGGAGGACTGGGTAATGAGCCATCAGTCACAAGTTATGGGACACTCCTTGGCGGATTCCAGGAAGATGGGTCAGGAAGATTAATACGTTTCTTCTCTCCTTTGTAGCCAGTTCCAATTGGTTTTCCCCAGAGCTGAAGAACGCGGGACGTGGGCGGCCCTGGAGGTGACACAGTGTCCTGCTTGAGGTCAGTTCCCCGTGTGTGAGTTCTCTGTGTGCTTTGGGGGTGATGGTGGTCATGGAGCATTGGGAAGCAGGGACAAGGCTCAGTGCCCTAAACGGGCTGTGAGAAGCCTGGAGAGGAACTTTTTAGTGACAGGACAAGAGGGAATGGCTTCAAACTGCCAGAGGGCAGGGTTAGCTGCGATATTGGGAAGGAATTGTTCCCTGTGAGGGTGGGCAGGCCCTGGCACAGGTGCCCAGAGCAGCTGTGGCTGCCCCTGGATCCCTGGCAGTGTCCAAGGCCAGGCTGGACATTGTGGCTTGGAGCAGCCTGGGACAGTGGAAGGTGTCCCTGCCCATGGAATGAGATGGGCTTTAAGATCCCTTCCAACCTGAACCATTCTGGGATTCTGCAGGTTTGTGATGCCTGAGACAGCAACCGTGTGAATGAACATCCTCACATTTGAGGAACCCGTGGCTTGCCCTGATTTTAGGTCTGAATCATGATGGGAAAGTGCAGTGCAAATGTACGTGGTCATTCCAGCTTCCCCATGGCTCTAGCAGGAAACAGGAACGCTTTGGAGCCATGTCGGCTGGGTGACGTGGGAGACCGAAATAGCACTCCTTGGAATCAACATGGAAGCAGTCTGGGAAGTCTGTATGTTCCTCACAGTGGGACAGGTTATGGGTTTGCTGTGCCTGCTTCAGCCACCAGCAGATGTTCCCGCTGCCTACCCTGGCTCCTCTTGCTGCCAAGGATCCCCTCCCTTAAGCTGTGAGTCACTGCTCTCACTCCCACATCCCTGCAAATTCCGGCGGCACTAGGAAAGCAGAGTGGCTTTGGGGTGCTTCGTGCTCTCACGTCACCATCCCCCACCAGTGGGGTTTATTTGGTGCAATAGATACACCACCTAAAAGGTGTTCAGGTTTGGGGTGGAACATCTGAACTGATTGAGGTCATGGTGCACAGCGTTGCCTTGCAAGGGAAAATTGCCTTGAGTTTCCTCCTGGCCGTGGGGAAATGAGCTGAGGGGGCTTTCGATCTGGTCTTGGTCGGAAAGAAAACTTACCTGATTTCTAGCACGTTCTGAGCTTGGAGAGCACCTCTGGAATAACGAGTTGAACATGGCCTGAGACCACAGAATCCCAGAACGGTTTGTGCTGGAAGGGATCTTAAAGACCACATGGTTCCAACGTCCTGCCATGGGCAGGGACACCTCCCACTACCCCGGGCTGCTCCAAGCCCTGTCCAGCCTGGCCAGGGACACTTCCAGGGATGGGCCCTCCACAAGTTCTCTGGGAAACCTGTGCCAGGGCCTCGCCACACTCTGAGCATGCATCAATTCTGTGTAAGAGCCATAACTGGGAGTAGATTTGAAGCCCCACATCTGAGGCTGTAGTGTGTGGCATTTTATCAAATAACTGGTGGGTCTCTTTTCCCTAGGGCTGCTGGATTTGATGAGTTGGGCTGTCTGAGAGCTTTGACTCAGGCCACAGCACGTATGGGGTCTCATAAAAAAGGTATGCATGATTTCAGGCTCTCCTCCCCTCCTGGATAACTCATCTCCTGCGCTTTAATGAAAGTACTAATAATTATAACAATAGGAGATGTGCATTATCCTGAGGGCCTGTGCACTGTGTTCCCCCGAGAGCTCTTCTGTCAACTGCTCTTAATATTCCTGTGCTCTTTGCAACCCTTATGGTTAGAAAACCTCCATGAGGGGGAAGCACACAAGAAACACGGCTCAGGACTGAACAGATCACGCTGGGTGGAGTCTGGGGACACAGAGCCCTGGATGGATGCTCAGAGGACAGCACGAACATCTTCCTCCTGCCTTGGAGAACAACTGGGTTCGATTACGCATTGCGCAAACTTGCTCTGGTTTGGTTTTCCCCTTGGAAGGCGAGGGCAGATGTTGTCTTACGAGGCTGCCGTGGGGTTCCAGCCCCTGGGCTGTGTTTCAGGACTGAATCTCCCACTTTGTGATGCTCCTTTTGGGGGTGTGCAGCTGGAAAAGGGGTTGGGAGCTGTTGGACATCTTTGCTACCCGCAGAACACCGTGTGCTTTGTGCCTGCAGAGTAAAGGCAATTTGAGGCAATTTGGGGCTGAGGGAGGCCAGAATGCAAAGCATGAGCATGAAGGGATGTGTGTGTGCTGAGCTCTGGGGCACCTCCATGGAGTGTTACAGGGTACTAATATGTGTTTGCCTTCGGGGGAAAAGAGGAATCTCCTGGCTGTGAGAGCCCAGAGTTTGTGCTGTGGTCATGGAAGTCCTTTGAGAAAGCCAAGCACGTGTGCTGGCCTTCCCCTCAAAGCAAATATTCTTTGTGAAAGCTAATAATTTTAGCAGGGATTCCTTTCTTCCTCTTGAGGAGAGTTAAATGAAGTTATGGGTCAGTGAGAGGGCATCTGTATAGCACAGAGGAAGAATTTCCAAGGCTTGAGTGTAGTCCCTTCATTTGGAGAAGGCCTGGTCAAATTGGCTTTCCAAAACATTTTCTTTATTAAAGATTTTATAGGTGCTTTTTGCTGGTTTACAGAGGCTCTTAAGCCCCTCTGAACTGGTAGGACTTTGTGGATGGAACTGACAGGAAGCTTAGGAAAGTTTTAACTGTTTTCCATCTGCAAAGCTGAATTTCCCAGTAGTTTCCACCATACTTGTCCAATTTTCTGGATACAAATACTGCGTCATTTCCAGGAGTGAGTGGTGTTGTCCCTCCTTCCAGCTGATAAAAGGTCATTGCCACTGAGGCTTGGAAGTGCCAACACAGATCCAGTATGCCAAGGTCCTTCTGCATTCAGATTCTCAGGCTCATCCCAAATCCTTTTTTACTTCTGGGAAAGAGGATTGAAAGCTTTCTGAGTGACTTCACTGACAATGTTCAGACCTCCTGCGCGTAGGGATGGGGCAGCCAATAGCTCTCCTTGGGGCTGTAATATCCTCACTCAGAAACCACTTTAAATCAGAATCGAAGCTCGATGAGGACTGTGCATTCACCAGTGAAATTAATAACTGGCTGTTGAGTTTGTAGTTCCCTTGAAAAGGCATTGGGTAAAAAAACTGACTCGTGATGGGAGAACAGGGGCCAGAAACTGAAACTAATCTTAATGAAAAAGGGTATCCAACAAGCCGCAGGGCTGTAAAATCTGCCTGATCAAATCTCCACTGGACCATACTTCCTCACATCCCGATTTTGAAAGCCCAATTTCCTGCGAGATTGCATGATTATTATTTTTTAATCTAAAATGTATGGCCACAAGGAAAGAAAAAAAAAAAAGCATTTTAAAATAAATAAATCTGGCGACGCAAATTAGATCACGGAGCGGTTTGCTGGAAATGCCGAACATTGTGTTGCCCAGAACTTGGCATTTATGGAAGTGACCAGCAGGGAGGAAATGGAATTGTTCTCATGGCCGGTGTCAACTCGGATCATCGAGCCGCGCGACAGATTTGGCATCCGCGATGGAAAAGAGAGGCTGCCCGGGCCGGTACGATCCCGCTCCAGAGCGTCAGTCATTGCGTAGGTTGGGTCGGCGAGGATTGGCAACAGGGAGGGACAGCATTCTATGAGTCTGGCGCTTTCTTGTCCCAGATTAATGATCTCCCGATCTGGATTTCAGGCACACAGACTCAGTCACACGTAAATAAAAAACAGAGGGAAGCTTTTAAGAGACTCAGATGCTTGGTATTCCAAGCAACAGCGAACGCAATGCCTTGCGAAGGCGCCCCGTCGAGTGAGAGCATAGCCGTCCCTTTGCGCCTCACCTTTTCCCTAGGAGTTCTCTCTGAAGGGATTCCAAGCTCTTTTTCACACTGGGCTGTCGGTCCTGGTTTCAAATTAAAATTTAGTCTTGCCTTAGCAGGGCTCTTCAAAAGACAGGTGCTGCTGGAAGGTGGTGCAGCCTCCTGAAGGTCTGGTCCAGCCCTGGGTGGGGTCTCTCTGCAGGCAGATGGAATCTTGGGCAGCTGCTCTTCCTTAACTCTCCTGGCATGGAGAGGCCCCTATGGCTTGGCAGGATGGACCCAACTTCCTGCAAGTCTCGGGAGTTGTGGTCCAGAAGGACACAGCTGTGCCGGAGGTGCAGGAGGCTGAAGCTTGTGGTGGTGGTGGTGGTGGGTCAGCACAGGACGGGAGTTGCATCCAAGCAGTGCCCTGTGGCTTTCCAGGCAGTTCTCAGATGGAATTCCAGGCAGAGAACCAGGAAAAGAAGGCAGAGTTGTTGTCAAGTGGCCCCTCTTACGTTTGATGTTTCATGAGCCTCTGGTGGAGCAGCCCCACCTGGTCTGCTCAGGCTGTGCCAGCACCGTGGGCCAAGATTGAATAAAGTTGTTGTTTCCAATTAAAAAGAAACCCCACACAAGAGCCGTAGGAATGGCAAAGCCACAGCTTGGCAGGGGCTGGACTTGAGCACCGCTTCACTGCAGGAACAACATTAAAACCCCATCCTGTTCCCACTGAAACTGGTGGCAAAGCTCCCACTGAGCTCAGCGGAAGCAGGATCAGCCCCCCATTCATGGTTGGGGTGCTTCCACCAGGGCCTTCCTCTTGTTTTGGGGTCTGTGGCTGTTCCAGCGAGGCAACGCTGGCGAGCGCGGGTCAGGACGGGAGTTGTGTCTAATCAGTGCCCTGTGGCTCTCCGTGCATTTATCAAATGGAATTTCAGGCAGAAAACAAAGGGACTGAAAGGTTGAAAAACAAGGAAGGAATGCGCACTTGGCAGCTCTGCTAACCAGATGTTTGTTTCTTTTTCCTTGTTCTCAACAATGACTAAAAAACTCGTGAACGGTCTCGAGCCCAGCGCAAGGTCAGCCCGAAAGTAGGTAAGAGGTGTCGCAATGAGGTGGAACGAACAGCTGGGGATGGAAAAGGTTCATTTGTCCCAGGATCCGGGGCTGTGGCTCAGCAAGCACGGCCCAGCCTCCCGAAGGCCTGGGCACATGTGGTGCTCTCCCTTCGCAGCACAGGGCGTGCGAAGCTCTCCTGGAATTGCGGTATTCCCTCCACGCTGGTGCGTGTGAAGCGCTTCCAAGGGCGGCTGAGTGCTGCGGTCAGAGCAGAAATGGATATATGTAAATGCATGCATCCATTTCCTGCGGTGGATGTCTTTCCCATGCCTGAACAACAGAGCGGCAAGTCGTAGGTTGTGCAATTTCATGGGAGAAAACAGCACTCACAGAGTCAGTTTTGTTATAGAATAGCTTTCATTGCACTGCAAGAGCTGCCCTCCTGAAGAATCCCTGGGTTTTGCGATCAAATCAGTCCAAAAGAGAAAATTAGTGAGTGGGAACTGGCAGCACGATGCCCTGAGGTTGCAGAGGTGTAAATTGACTCACTGCTGTATCACCCCTGACGATGTGCACTCCTTCAGCAGCATCTCCTGAAGGCTATTCCTAGGACCAGCATCCTTTTCCCTTGTTTCACAGAAAAAAACACCTCATTAATCAGTCTGCAGGCAAAGCAGATAAATTAAAAAAAGAAAAAAGAAAAAAGAAAAGGTTATTAATTTTTATTAGTAAGGAAACTAACCAGAGAGGTAGAAGTGACTCATTTTTGACTTGCTTGTGCATTAATGATGGGATTAAGAGCTGAGCTCTTGTTATCTGACCAGCTGGCTTTTTCTCAGATCACATCTGTCCAGTAGTGACTCCACAGCCAAACAGCAAGCTTGGCCAGGAGGCAGAGCTTTACTAAACTGGTGTGCAGGAGATTGGGATTGCCTGACACTTGATTTAAATCACCATCACAGAGAAATCATGTTCTAACAACTGGTTCTATCAGGTACCACGATTTTCAGGGGGAAAAAAAAGAAATCAGGTGTATTTGTTATGCAGAAATGCTTCCTTGGGCTGTGTATGACAGTGAATCAGGATTTTGGATTTCCAAGAAAATCAGCTGGGTTAGGATCAGCTGGGTTAGGGCCAGCAGCTGCTCTTCAGTACTCAAAAAAGTTGTCCAGCTCAGTGCTTGTGAGCATGACATGGACTAATCTGTGAGTAAAACTGGACTGCTCTGCCCAAAGAGGACAATTTGGGCAAAATCAGTCTCCAGAAAAAGGTGGTACCTAAGCCTGTTCATTCTTCTCGAGCACACAGAGCTGTGTCAAGCGTGGTTTGGGCTGGATATTAGGAAAAAGGTCTTCCCCCAGAGGGTGGTCTGGCACTGAACAGGCTCCCCAGGGAATGGTCAGAGCTCCAAGGCTCCAGGAGCATTTGGACAATGCTCTCAGGGATGCACAGGGTGGGATTGTTGGGGTGTCTGTGCATGGAGTTGGACTCCATGATCCTTGTGGGACCCCTCCAACTCAGAATATTCCATGATTCCTGTGGCTGAAGCAGCATTTCCTCCACTTGCCGGCACTCCCTAATGCCCTAGGACAGGGCAGACCCTAAACTCACTTTGTGAGGGGTCTCTCCCTCGCAATGAGATCCCTTTGCTGTCCAAGCTGGGTGGTGTCATCTGCAGGAGAGGTTTTGTTCCATGTTTGGGAGACACACCGGCCAATCCTCCCTCCTCCTTCTGCTCCCCAGATCTCTGGCTCTCTTCAGAACCACATTGAAAAGAAATCTTTGTTTGTTTATGGAGTTTCTGGGAGCCTCAGGTTTGTTTCCCTGCATCCTCCCTCCTGCCAACACTGGAAATGCCAGAACATAAAAGAGTCATTTCTCTTGCAGTCGCCGGCCGTGGTTGGAAGGAGCAGTGCCAGGAATCTCAGGAGAAATCTGCTCCTGATCTTCCCAGCACAGTCCTGCAGAGCGGAGGGATGGAGAGGAGCTCAGCAAAGCATCTGGGCTGCTGGATGGCAGCAGAGCCTGCGCTCCAGCTGGGAATGTGTCGTTGCCTTCCATAAGGACAGTGGCAGCAGAGCCGAGGCCACAGGGAGGTGGTGGCCATCTGCTTGCAGATTTTCTGTGCCCAAAGCTTTCTGTTCACTCTGTATTTAGTACAGATGGTAAAGCCAAAACTTGCAGATCCACATTTTGTGCCACTTCAGTGCCACCATGGGCTTTAGGGATGGTCTTACCTCTGTCATCCACCGCACCCAAAAACTGCTTTGAAAGCAAAGCCTTGCCCCTACTTTGACCTGAGGAGTGGGAGTGACCCAGGAAAGGCTGATTCTGCCTCCATGGGTTTCCAGGGTGGAGTCAAGCCCGCATGTTCCTAAACAGATGTTGGTGGGAGCCAGCGAGATGTCCAAGGAAAGGCATTGAGTCCTGGCTGAGCTGATGTTGTGCCGAGGTACTAAAGTTCTCATCAGAGAGGCGAAAGACAGGGAAGAACCAAATTTTCCTGCAGCCCAATGATGGGGGGGAAGGCCTTGGGTTTCTGGGGCTTCTGTGGTTTCTGTGGCTCCTGGGCGGGACCAGCTGGAATTGAAGGTCTCACATGCCAAAAAGCAGAAATCTGCTCTTGCCTTGGTGTGTGTTCCTCTGGGGGGTGACTCTGGGTATCCTGCAGGTGAAGCAGATTCAGACTGGCGCCGAGGTCATCTGTGAGCACAGGGCATCCTGCAGGGATAAAAATCTGCTTCAAGCCACTGAGAACTTCAAAGCATCCAACAGGAAACGGGTTTTTCAGTATTGTCCCTTGTGCATCCCAGGAGGACAAGTGGAGACGCTGGTGACAACACAGGACATCACCGTCGTCCTGTGTCCCCCAGTTGTGGTCTTTGGTGAGGGCAGCCATGTGCTGAATGGATCCCTAACTGTGTGAACCTTTCCCTGATCTGTTGCCGTTGTCTCATTTCATGGCTTTTCCTTGGCCACAATCTCAGCACAATCCTTCCCAAGAGGTCTTTGTGTGAGCTGGGAGAGGAGCACCATCCTTAAAGATGTGGGGGCATTTTCTCTCTTATTCCCTCACAGTGTTCAGATCTGCCAGGTTTGGATTCCTGCCTGACCTTTTCCCTCTCTATCCAATGCTCCCACTACCTGCAGCTCCAGAGACTCTTATCTTTAAGCCATGGTTCAGAAGCCTCAGAAAATCCTGGGTCAAGGCCTAGATCCCTTTCTCTTCTGCACCACTACACAAATAATTGAGCTGTCCCCCTGCAAGCTCCCAACCCCATGGAAAAGGTGGGGTGAAAAGTTCAGGAAACCACAATCCATTTTACAGCAGACCTGCAAAGCACAAATATTAATAGCAATAAAACAAGGAGGGGGTGGCGGTGGAATTCAGTTGCCAGTGGATGATAGACTTTCAAATCCTCAAACTGGGAGCAACGCTTTTAATCCACACGCAATAAACTGTCCCACCTCCAGCATCAGGAGCAAACTGCCTTTTTTAAGGTGGATTATCAACGAGAAAAACCCACCCCAAAAAACCCTGACATTGCTGAGCTTTCCTGTAAACCATCAGCCTGGATATATTTTATGATGTGATTTATAGAGAGTTTGTTTCTTAAGACTCAAAGCAACATTGCTATAAAAGTATAAAAGATGCATGCTTTGGTGGAGGATGAATGCCACTGCCTTTTTTCCCCCCGTGGGGAATCTGCTGGGTGGGTTAACACCACTTGGAAAGAGAAATTCTTCATGTGTGGGCATCCACTGGCAGCCTCGGAGGAGATTATTGTGTCATCGTCCTTCTGGTCAGCAGCAACACCACAGCTGCTCCTCAAGCTCAGAGATTAATTAGCAAGTTGGGAAACGAGGGGAATGTGCTTCCTTGTGCTCCCTACACCAACTGGGCTGATTCCTCCCTCTGCAGGCATTTTCACGCCGCTTTTGCAGCATGGTTTGAGTGTTGCTGTTGCCTGTTTAAGTCATGGAATAGATTAGATAATCCCTAGGCCTTTTCCACCTCTAGCACTTGTGGTTCTGGTTAAAGAGCTGTCAAGTCCTGGATTTAAAAGGGCAGAACAAGCCAAGGCTTTTGAGGTTCTGCTGGGAGGATTACAACTTGCAGCACATTCCAAAAGCGCCTGCAATTTCAGGTTTCCGGGCAGAAAGCGATGTTCAGCTTTCTGCAGATCTTCTTTGTAGTTCATCGCACAATCCCTGTTTTCTTTCTGCATGAACATCCCACTAGCCTGTGAAGGAATAGTGGGAATATGCCCCCCACCATTGCTTTTCACCGAAGATGGTTGCCTGTTGCTGGAGCAAAAGAAATTTCCTTACAATAAAAAAAAAACAACCCTGCATCTGCCAATTCACTTTTAAATGTGGCTTTTGGAATTTATAGGAAAGCAAACGGTCCCAGGGAAGCGAATTGTTGTCTTGTAACCTCGCCAAATATACGTTAAAAAGAAACAACCCCAGATAGGTCTTTGGCCTCCTTGCTTTCTACAATTGTGATCTACAAGCTGCACGTAACCATCGCAGCTCTGATGGTGAGGACGAGGGCTGGGGAGATTTCAGAGGAGGTTAAGGAGCTTTGCACCTCCAGATCATTTCTCTGAATGTGGCTGGCTGCTGCTTTCTGTAGTGAGTCCTCACAGCAGAGGAACCACCAATGTGTGGGAATGCTGAGGAATTCCCAGGGCGCCACAGGCAGAGCATCCCTGGATCCAGCAGGGCTGCACCCATGTAGCCAGAGGATCTGATCTCTTGCCTGGAGAGCTTCTCCCAGTGGACATACTGGGGGGGATCATGGGACACATCCATTGGCTTCCAAGAGATGTCCTATTTTGGTTTCTGGGGCCCAGAGCTTGGTGGGCACAGGGGCTGCCCTGGCACAGGGGAGTTAGAGAGGCGTTGTGGTCGGATCCTCCTCCTCCGCAAGGAAAACCTGGAAAAATTTGGTGGTGAGCCTCAGCCTCTGCATTTGTGTGCGTTTGAGGGAAGGTTTATTAATTTGGCATCTGGATGTGGAGCTGTAAATGCTCCAGAGCCTGTGGGCAAGGAGTGTGGGCTTGGGGAAGGGAGAGGTTGCTGGGTTTGTGTTAGCCATGTGCCATATTAATTAATAGAGGCCATATTAATTACAATATTTGCATTACATTTGGCTATCATTGTTCCTCGGCACTGCTGGGGGAGTTTGTTTCCCTGTCACTGTAACCACACTGTTTGCTTCCGAGGGGACAGCATTCCAAGGAAGTGTCTGCAGTGAATTCCAGCCCTGTTTATGCAGTGAAAATGGGGCTCTGCATGTGCTTTTCCATTCCCTGGGCCATGTGATGGCAGTCAGGAATGTTTGGGGACAATGTGGGCAAGAGGCTTGTGTATGTGACAGGGTATAACATGTTTTCCTGATTTTCTACATCAGCCAGCCTTGGGGAAAAAGGTTCTCTGCATGATCCTGTCTGGACAATATTTCTGCACCAGGCACCAAAGTCCATTTGACTGGTTCTGGTTGTAAATCAGAGTAATTCCTAAGTGTAAAAGGAAATGGATTTGGGAGACACCAGTACACAAACCTTGGGATGGACATGAGGTGTTCACTCCCCACTCCCTTCTCGTTCACTCTGCTGCAAGGATTAAAATTCCAATTCTCTGGAAGCAGGCCTGGATTTCTTGCTCTGGGTAAGGAACTTGCTTCCTGGTTTTGTGCAAAAGCCCAGGATTGTTCTTTTCAAATTTTAAGTTCGAAATGCGATGGATATCTAAGCTAATTCTGCAAGTACACTTGCATTTTATGAATCAGATCCTCTCTGAAGCTGGGACCTTCTTGCAAGTCCCAAGAGATCCTAAGATGGGAAAATATAGAGTTTGCAAGCTTTGGATAGGAGTAAAACTACATCCTTGTTACCCAGAAGAAATCTGTTCTATAAATTGAAAGTTAAATTATAAGGATATCAACATTTAGGAACAACAAAAGCATCAATTTACCTCTTTTTGTGCTGAAACCATGGCAGCATAAAACTTTCTGTGCCAAATTTCCTTGCTTATATTTTTTTTTTTTTTTTTTCATGGACATTAAGGAATGGTGATGCTTTGCTGCTTGGTTGAAAAGATTTGGCTTCTTCCTTCACAGTTTTCCTTTCAGCAATCCGCAGGCATCACAGGGACGGAGGAGAAATAATTGGCCTATAACTTTGACCAGCTCAGGGAAAACACGCAATTAGCAATGCTGCAAATTGCTCCTGGATGGAATTGGTGAGTTGAAAAGTGGAGAAGCCAAAGAGCCCTGAAGTTGGAAAATTTCCCTCTTTGCCCTGGTATGTTTATGATCTGAAGACATCAGTTGTATCTCCGGGCCTTGTTTCCCTAATGGAGCATCTCTTGGGAATTTTTTTCCACTGGAGTGCGTGGGAGACATCAAAGCCAGGCGGGATAACTGGCACGGGAGCACGAGGGAAAAGGTGAAGGCTTTGGGAAACGATGCCTGCAGGCTCTGTATTCCACAGCAAATACAGACTCTCCCTGGCCTTAAAACCAGAGCCCCATAAAACTCCGGGGGAGCCCTTAATGGGTGTAAAATTCCTTGTCCTGGAGCGTGCTTCCCTTTGTTCCTGGACAGAGCTGGAAGCCGGGACAGCAGGAGCAGGGCAGGACAGAGCCGGAGGCAGCTGGAATTCTCCCAGGATTAGGGAACTGCTCCAGCCCTCCCCAGGTGAAAAGGTGAATGTTCAGGGTGCCCAAATCTCACGTGAAATCACGGCAAATTGGGCAATCCTTGCCTTAGGTTTCCATGTTTTGTGGTGTGGGGAGAAAAGGAGTGCGCAGATCTAAGGCATGAAGAGGTGAAATGGGATTTTGACCATTTCTCTGGTGCAGTTGGGTGTGCCCAGCCGATTTAGAGCCCTCTGAACTCCCTCCCATGGAGGTTTTGTTCCACGTGTAAGATCCAAAGTGTTTCAATCGACAAGGATCAGGCATGAGGGGAACAGTTCATTTCAGACCTTGGAGCAGAGAGTTCTTGAGGTCAAGGGGCTGGAAAAAAAATCACTCCCAAAGGATCCCTTTTCACCCGATTGTAGTGGGGACATGCCAGCCCCGACCATGGCAGAGAATAAACCCTTCCCTAAACTTGCCTCGTTCCCCTGTGTAGAACACACCCCAAACCAGCTGAAATGTCCCTTTCTCTCAGTGAATGCCACCAAAAGCCTCCCAAAAACAACCATGGGGAGCTGAAACAAAGCCAACACCTCTCAGTCCTTGCCTCAAGGCAGGTTTTGTCCATTCAGAGACCTTGGGCTCTGAGGAATTGCTCCTCATCCCATCAGTGAGAGCAGCATCCATCAGTCATCTTCAAACTCTGCCATTTCCCACTTGGCTTTGCGGTGCTCGGAAGGGTTTGGAAAGCCTGCGGAAATAGCTCCACGTTGGCATCGTTCCGCCCCTACAAACGCTCTGTGCTCCACGAACGGTGCGTGTGCAGGCGTGCAACATCCTGGGGCGGGGGACCTGTGTCCCCTCTGGGCTCTGTTGGCTGGGAATGGGCCACAGCACAGAGCCTGGACACGGCATCCTGATTCCTCTGGGGAACAGCAGCCGTGTCCTGCAGAGCTGGGAGCACGAGGGGTGCTGGGGGAGGCTGGCTGGAGCCTGTGCAGGGCTGCTGATAGGAGCTCTGAGCACGCTGGGGCTTCTCCTGATTCAAAGGAAGCTTAGGAAACTGTGTCACTTTTTGTGGGGGAAGTGGAGCGCTGGCACACGAGGAAATGCCGGATTTGCAATTGCCGCTGTATCTCATCTACACACGTGCTTCGATGCAGCCTTGGGTAACCTGACTCCTGGAGCTTTTCCTAAAAGCCTGCGCTGAGAGCTGAGCTTTGGCTGCCCACAGAAGTTTGGATCAGGCACTTCCAGCCTCGGAATGCTTAATTCTCCCACCTGGGCTGCTCTGTGGCGCAGGTGAGGGAAGTGCGTGTTCAAGGTGCTTTGTGCTGGGTGACTTTGAGGGTGCTGCACCCAAGGCCTGACTCTGATTGTCTCTGCTCCCAGGAAGCTGCAGTTTCTGGGGTTTTCTGCTGCAGTGGGTTTATTTTTGCAGGCAGTTCTGAAGCAGGGAGGCATCTGAAACCACGGCTGAGCTCTGAGTGTCCTCTCCGGGAAGCCCCAGAGGTGCATCCCCACTGAGCTGTGTGTGTTACCATATGAGGAAAAGCAAAATATTCTTTCTGAGAGGATGGGCTTCCTGTCTTGTTCATCCATGACTCTGTTCAGGAATTCACGTCAGAGATATTCCCTAACTCCAGAGCCCATCACCAGCACGCTGTGGGCATGGTTTGGTGCAGCCAAGGGAGTGCAGCCTGGATGGGAAGGCGTGGAAGACTGGGAAATCAAGGTCCTGACTGGGAAATTCCTTGGTTTCTGGTTTCAGGATAAGGGTGAGCCCTGTCCTCCCCGTGTTTCCCTGTCCATGGCTGGTCAAACAAAATTAAGGCCATTAATTAAAAGGAAAAAAAAAAAAAAGGCTAATAGAGCTGCTTACTAAAAAAAAATCATTGGACAATACCTCGGATGGGGTGCCTGAGATCACTCCAGGCTTCCAGACCTGACCTGAAATACCTTCATAGCTGCAGGAATTTAGGGTTACTCATAGTAACTTAGGGTAGGAGCTATGATTCTAAGGAGCTGAGGGGATTCATATCCTGTGAAAGGAGAAATGACACATGCACTGAAAGGTGGGCTGTGTCTCAGTAGCTCAAGGAGCTGGGCATGGAAGTGACTCAGATGGATTCATCAGAAATTACTCAGGGAGCTGTCAAAACACAGCTCCATTTCCTTCGGAAATTGGTCATTTGAAACAAATTTGTCAGCAATCAGTTGGAACTGATTTGACCCCGTGTGGCAGCAGATCTGAAAGCTGAATAATTGTGTGCTTGACCTAATTGTGCAAAAATCTTTGCATTAATGACTAATAGAAATTCCCTGCTTAAAGAAAACATGTGCATGTTGCAAATCTCAAGGGTTTGGAGGTTCCCCCTGAAGACCATCTCTGAAAAACAATTTTCTTGTCCTTTCTCAGTGATTTGCACTGTAGCCAGTGCTCCGTTCACTGTGCTGCCTTACAAATTGTCTGCTGGGATCCAGTTCAGGACACATCAGAGGATTCCTGTCTAACTCAGCCCGGGATGGAAAATCGGTCCCCTGGACTAATTCTTTTCTATAATACCAGCAGTGACAACTCTCAACTAAAGATGCAATAGAAGGGAGAGGATGAAAACCAGACTTTCCTTGGAAAAGTGAGTGTTGACTTGCTCCCAATCCATAAACACCTCCTTGGGGAGACAGTTTTGGATATGAGAGTGTTTTATCCAGCAGGTGAAGCCGCAGGGATGCATCCTCTCAGGAGAAGGCTGTCAGAAGGATGCACTGTACACCAGGGAAGGTGATTCCCATTGTCACATTCCCATGGAGCCATATCCCTGGTTTTTCACACTCATCTTTGTGCACTTCAGGACTGGACGGGCTCTCCGTGGGGAGAGAAAAGAGGAGGGAGGGAGGGAGTTACTCCAATGAAAAAGGAACCTCTCAACTATGGATTTGGAAGGAATTACAAGGAGAGGCCAGGAGGAGAAACGCAAACAGAAATGCAACTGCAGGAGGAGAAAATGCAAACAGAAATGCAATTCCAGGAGGAGAAAATGCAAATTTCAGAATGCATGTGATGTGGCTCCTTGCCAGCCAGAGGGGCAAGAGCCACAGGAACTGTGAGAGTTAAAACCACAACTGCAAACATCCACGGCAACATTTTTATTTCATATATTTATTTCAATTTTTAATATATTTGGGTTGGTTTGTTTTTTTTTTTTTTTTTCACTGAGCTGCAGATCCATTTGCCTCCTAAATCTGAGCCTGACAGTGGAAGTTTTTTTGCCAAAATAGAAGTCCTTGCTCACTGGTATCTTGGAGATGGGGAAGAATGTGGTGATCAGTGGGTAAAACATGGAAATACAAAGTGCTCCATCAGAACGCTAGGTTTGTTTGCCCAAATCCATAGGCAGGAGCTGGTAAATGAGGGAAAGAAAACCTCCGTGCACAGAGCCAGGGCACCCCTTCCCAACACCAAAATCCCATGTGCTAAAAATCCCCTCCAAAATCCCATGTGTTCTGGTGCTAATGATTCCCTTCATTCCCATGGAAAGAAGGACGAAAGCTCCACGACGTTTGAAACCATTGGAACAAACTGGGACCAGGAAATCCAAGGACAGCCTGTGGATCAAAGGGTAGGAATGCAGGCTCCCAAATAAAGGGGTGATTATGTGAGCACTTAAGGAGGGATTAGAATTGTAGGTGATAATAGCAAGCAGCTGGGAAAGGAGGCAGTAAAGAGCCAGAAATAAAATACAAGGCAGGTGAAAAAAAAAAAAGAACAGATGAGAGAGGTGTGGTGGGAATCCTACCCCAATTAAAAATATTAAAATAAATGCTCTGATGCACCTCTTTTCAAAGGATCATCATACGAAGATACGAAATGAGGCACTCGGAGAGCTTTGGCTCCAACTGATACCCTGACTGTCCTCAGAGTCATCTTAGACCCACAAAACCTTAGCCTAAGTCCTGTGGGTGACCTGGGGATCCACTGCAAAAAGAAAAGCCAATTTTGGCCATTCTCACGTGGCTGGTCCACACAAAAAGTTCAGGAAAATTACTTTCACCTGTAAGTTGGACCCGCTTAAAAAAAAGCTCCAATACCTCCAGTTCTGATCCTTCAGAGCTTTTGTCTTTGTATTTCCTTTTCGCTGCTTCAGAAACCCTTTGGAGCTAAAGGTAACAGCACATGGCAGAGAGAGTAAAGAATAAATCCATTTGAACTTAAATTTGCTTTGGCTTTTCAAAACTCACCCCAAGTCCTTCATACTGATTTGTCATCTGACCTCTTTGCTGTATCTTTTTTTTAATTCCCCTTGCAAGAACCACCACACTCTTGGAAAATCGATGTGTTTAGGCCTCGGAGGAGGCAAGGACGTGTCCTGCACTTCCAACCCTTATCTGGGGTGTTTCAGCTCTGTGATGCCCATCAGGAACCCAATGAAGAAGAGGAAAGAAATTTATGGTAGGAAAAACTTGGTTTAGAGGAAGGTGGTTGGAATGAGATGGGCTTTAAGGTCCATTCCAACCCAAACCATTCTGAGATTCTATAATAACACATTTTTGAGGCCAGAAGCTCAAAAGAATCCCGAAGTTTATTTCTCCTTCTCCACCGTAAAATATCCTCTTGAATTAAGCTGAATCATCATGTTTGTAAGCAGCCTTCTTGTCACTGTGGCTGCCTGTGACAGAGTAGGAAACTGTGGAATAAATATCTCATTTATAGTTTGGGAGAGACTGAAGTAAACAGTGGGAGAGGATTTAAAGCTGGACAGATCCTGATCAGATTTTCTGCTGAGCTGGGGAGGGTGTGGCCAGGTTGGCCCATTTCTGTCATGTGAATAAAGGAATTTATATTTGTATTTATATTTGTATTTATATTTGTATTTATATTTATATTTATATTTATATTTATATTTATATTTATATTTATATTTATATTTATATTTATATTTATATTTATATTTATATAAAGCTCCAAGCAGGGGCAATGGTTCAATGATGCTGGTCTGGGGTCTGGGAGGTCACAACTCACTTTTTGGCTCTTCCAGACACTTGCCAGTGTGAATTTGGGCTCGTAGCCAAAATGTGGCAAGGGTCACCCACAACTCACCAGAGGAGTCTGTTCTGCTGGGTCACCTCAACTCCTTTAAAAGAAAAAAGAAAAAAGTAGAAACCCAGCAGGGACAGTGAATTTCCAGGCTTGCAGTCTCTTGTGACTTTTTTAATTGTTCTGACTGCTTTGCTTCCCCTTAAAATGTTTCAGGCAGCCCTGAAAATGGTGGCTGAAAGGGTCCAGCAGAGAGCCGGGGTGTGACGCACTTTTCCAGCTCGGATCTAAGAGGGTGATGGACATTTTAAGAGGCACGTGTGCCTAGGTCCAGCTCCCTGCAGGAAGCCAGGACCAGGTGGCCAAGCTGCTCTTCCTCCAAATTTTTACCACGAGTGGTGTAGACTCACTGAGATGCCATCAGCTGCTTCTGTCCAGCTGTTTTGCTGAAATCAGTGCTATTCCTCTGCTTTTAAGCTTAGACTAACCCTTAAACCAGCAGGTGCATTTCGGACTCTCCTTTTCCCAGTGATTACATCAAAAATGTGGATTTTGTTCCTTGGTCGATCTAAACCAAAGGAAGCCGAGAGCAGGAGGGAGGTAAAACCTCTTTTGGTTGCGTGGGTCAGTCTCAAGAGAAAAATTCCAGGGGAGAGTTCCAGTGAGCAGGGGCCTTGTGCAAAGAGCAGGAAAGCCATGCTGGAAGGGTGGTCAGGAGCACAGCAGGACTGTGAGAAATGAAGGCAGGGCTGAAGGGTTGGGCTGGAACAGCCATGGAACTTCTCCCTGCATTTCCCTCGGGCTTTAGCCGAAGGTCACTGAAGGTTTGGGGTTCTCGGGCAAGGATTTCACAAGAGAATCTGTTTTGTAACTCTTTTTTTTTATTGTTTCCTCTGAAGACAGCATGCTTAGCTGGCTCATGACAGCACTTACCAAGAATTTGTCCTAGGACAGGATTAATTAATGAGGCTGTCAGCATGTTGGTTTCCCAGCACAGTTCTCTTGCATGGCCTCCCTTGGGAAAAAGGCATTTGCCCAGGGGAAAATGTTTATGGTGATGGGCAGGCTGCAGTCTCCTTTCCCTCAGAAGCCACCCTGATTTTAGGGACGAAAAGACGTTTACAAGAACCTAAAAACTTTTGGAAGTGGTTGCAGTTTGGGATACTTGTGTGTGCCAGCAGCAAATATAATTCTGGTTACCTGTTGGTCTGACCTGAGAGAGGATCCAGGGAGAAAAGAGTAGAGCCTGTCCAGCTTTCATTGTGGCTGTCCCGTACAGGAGTTGGATTTGATGACACTTGTGGGTCCCGTCCAGCTCAGGATATTCCATAATTCTGCGATCCTTTGCTGTGATGTGGCTGAGGATAGACCAAAGGACAGGAAAAAGCAGCAGTCAGCGTCTGGGAGGGAGGAGAGCGCTGGGTCAGCTGGCAGGGCTGCGGTGGGACTGACCTTGGAGTCAGAGATGGAGCCAAGGGCAGGACAGAGGAAATCTGTGAGTTTGCCTTCACCACCTTCTGCAAGACAAACTTGTGAATTCGAGCAAGAAAACAGTTTTCAGCAGGGATGGATGGGCAGGAGCAGAGGTGAGGGACCCTCCCTGTGTCCAAAGGCCTGGCGCAGTGTCCAGGGCAGTGTCTCTGACACCTGGAGCTGCTTCTCTCTTTCCCTTTCCTAAACCTGAGCATGGGAGGGCTCCTGCTCCCCATGTTCTCCAGGATTTGTGGCTTGGCTTCCGTGTCCCCAAGGAAGGGCCATGTGCACATCCCTGCTGCCCCTCTGCCAAGGAGGACAATCCATTGCCTCAAAGGGGCGTGAGGAGGTGGGAAAGGAATCTCTGCTCTGCTCCTTCCTTCCTGAGTGACCGCAGCCCCGAGGGGGATTTTCCAACCCCCTCCTTGCCAGATCCCTGCAGCTGAGCCCTTCCAAAAACCCCCCTCCTCACATGTCTGCTCTGGCTCTTTATCTACAAATGGAAATCATTTGTCTCTTATCTTGGGAGTTCTTTGCAAAGTTCTTTGTATTTTTTCGAAGTGGTTTTCCTTGGTGTCTGGACAGCTCCCAGCAAGGAGGGTCCTCATCAGAGCTGGGCTTTCCCTGTTCATTCCTTTACATTGTGTGCAGCCAGGAGTGTCCTGCTGTTCCAGAGGCTGCAGCCTGGCGGGACTCACGGCCCTGCTTGCATCTGGGGCCATGGCTGAGGGAGGGCTCTTTGGGGACAATTCCCATTTTGGGATGTCATGCCAGAGCGCCCTGGATGTCCTGTGGCTGTGTACAGGTGTTGCATCCAAGTCGGGGTATGTTTAGGAGCCTGACAAATGTCAGGGAGCAGCTGTCCCTGTGATCGGACGAGTGAAAGCTTGGAAATCTGGATAGAAAGGCTAAAAGTCATTAATTGTACCCCGTCTAGACCTTGTGGAGGGCAAAGATGACATCTCAGAATTTCCTTGCACTGCCAGGGGAGCCCTGCAGTGATAACCTTGCTGGCCTTCTCCAAATTTTCTCCTCAAAACAGATCCTTGGCAGGATATCAGGGAAATGGGATGAGCACAGCTGCTGCTGATACCTGGGATTTTTACCGGCTGGGATTTCCTTGCCACTGCTGTCTCTTTGACACCTTTCCCCCTCCATCTTTAGAATAACAGGAACATTTAGGTTGGAAAAGTCATTGGGGATCCTCAAGTCCAATCATCCCCCAGCACTGCCAAGGCCACCACCAGCCATGTCCCCAAGTGCCACATGCACATGGCTTTTAAATCACCCCAGGGTTGTTGACTCCACCACTTTCTGGAGTGCAGGAACTTTTCCAAAAATCCAGTCTTTCCTCCCAGCTATCCTGCTTTTTCACAGCACACGCTCTTTAACCCAACTCTTCTCTTCCCTCTTGCCACACATTACTTGCATTAGCCCTAATGGGAACTTTCCATGCGCATCTCCCACTCAGCTAACAGGGATGGCTCTTGGTTGACAAGATGATCTCACCCATGTGGAGGGCTTTAGAGAGGCTCAGTGAAATTTAAACTCGTTAACTTAAAATTAAAAAAAGAAATATTAAAATTCATAACTTGTTTGTGAGCAGCAGGTCCAGCACACGCAAATGGGAACTGCTGGATAGACCTGGGAGAATCAGATGTAAATATTGGGGAGGTATTCCCCAGGATACCAAAAAAGGAAGTGTTTCATACTGCACAGGAGGCCCCAGCTCCTGTCTCCTGTGGATTTTCTGTTCTTAAACACTTTGGGACTTCGAGATGGCCTAGAAGTGACCATGGGAGCAGAAACCATGCTGCCAACACCTCTGAGAATAATGAGTTAAAGTGTTCCGGGACCTGTACGTGTTCACCTTTATTAGTTTTTCAAATCTGGCATTTTCTTTCAATTTGAGGGGTGCAGGCCTGGAGCTTTAGGTTGGAATTGAGCAGAATTAATGCATTTGAACCCAAAATGCTGCTGTCAATCCAGGGGGGGTCATGTTGCCATCACAGTGAAAAACCTGGTGAAGTCCTGGCAAAGGGATGTTCCCAGATGTACTGCAGAGACTCTGCCCATCGTGTGATGTGCACATTTCCCCCTCTTTGTTCCGGAGAGGAGCATTTCGCCCACGATTATTCGGCCACGCTGCCAGAAAAATTAAGCATTGCATGATGAGGAAGGGAGATGCTCATTGAAAAAAAAAATATGCCTTTAAAACATGAAATAAATATAAAGGGGAAGAAAGCAGAGCCAGCTGTATGAAAATCCCCATAAATTGTGGAGATTTCAGCACCAGGATGAAGTCATGCAATCAGGAAGGTTGAGGTTCCTTGAGGAATGACACAAAGGGGTTATCCGACCCCTGTCCCAGCAGTCTGACAGCCTGGCTAAAATCCATCACATCCCCCCAGGATGAGCCCTCAGCCCACATCTCGGCTGCCCGTGGCACACGGGGCTGGGGATAAAGCTGGATGTGGTCAGGCAGGAGAGAGAGGGGGTTAGGTTGGATAGGTTAGGTTGGATATTAGGAAAAACTTCTCCACTGAAAGGGTGTTCAAGCATTGGAACAAGCTGCACAGGGAAGTGATGGAGTCACCATCCCTGGCAGTGCCCAAGGCCAGGCTGGACAGGGATGGAGCAGCCTGGGACAGTGGAAGGTGTCCCTGCCCATGGCAGGGGTGGGACTAAATGATCTCTAAGGTCCTTTCCAACCCAAATCATTCTGGTGCTCAGTGTCCATCCCAGCTCAGCTTTTAGGGCGTTTCCTCCCCCAGAGCGTCGTTGGGCACTGGAAGAGGCTCCCCAGGGCAGTGGTCACTGCACCAAGCCTGGCAGAACTCAAGGAGCACCTCAGCCATAGGGTTCAGTTTTCGGCGGTGCCATGAGGAGCAGAGAGCTGGGCTCAATGATCCTTGTGGGTCTCTTCCAACCTGAGATATTCCATGATCAAAAAATAACTCTTCTAATGGCAAAGGTTTTATCCTGACTCCTGTATCCATCCCAGGCAAGAATGCTGAGAAGCTGAGCTAATTCCCGACGTGCTGATGCATGCAGTTATTGCTGCTCTTGCTGGATTTGTTGCAAGACTTCCCTTGTCTGTATCAATTTATATTTTTTCTACATCTTAGACAGTACTGATGGTCCTTTTTTCACTTTTTTCACTTTTTTCACTTTTTTCACTTTTTTCCCTTTTTTCACTTTTTTCACTTTTTTCCCTTTTTTCACTGCCTCTTCATCCCCCAGGGCTGTAGACTTTGCTACTGGTGTTGCTCTTGAAATGCTGTGACTTTGCTCCCTCGGCCCTCATGGTTTGAATCACTGTTGCTTTGGGGGAGAGGAAGTTGCTTTCCATGCCCTGGATGCTATTAAGGAAAATCACAAACTGTCTGATGATTATTATTATTTTATAATTTTTTTTTTCTGGCCTTAGAACGCTGAGAGTAATGAATGTGCTAAACCTCACACCAGCAGAAATCCAAGGAGACAGGACATCTATTTATAAAAATAAAGACAGAAATTGCCCTCAGCATTCACGCATCATTAGAAAGCTAAACCACAGCCCCGAAATGATCCCCTTCAGTCTGAACATGTGCTCCCAGCACGGGGAGGGATGGGCTGACACAGAGCTGCTCCATAACGAAGCACTGCATGAAAATCACAATCCCATGGGGACCGGGAAAGGTAATTCAGAAAAAAAAATAGAAGTTTGAGGGAAATCCCTCAGTTTTTGTCACTGGTGTTTGCCCAGATTATTTGGGGAAAAGGAAAAGAGGGTGGTGAATAAAGGGCAAACTTCCACCTGCATCTTCCTGGGCAGCTGCTGGATCCTGCGCTGGATCTCACCTTCTTTAGAGGGGTGGCTGAAGCAGGGTGAATTCAGTTTAGGTATTCCCTGGGAGGGTGGGCAGGCCCTGGCACAGGTGCCCAGAGAAGCTGTGGCTGCCCCTGGATCCCTGGCAGTGTCCAAGGCCAGGCTGGACATTGGGGTTTGGAGAAACCTGGGACAGTGGGAGGTGTCCCTGCCCATGGCAGGAGGTGGAATAAGTTGAGCTTTAGGGTCACATCCAAGCCAAACCATTTTGGCAGGAGTTTGGGCAGTCCTTGTTGAGTTGGACTGACCCAGAGGGAGCTGCTGGTCATGTGTGCTCTGTGCTGCCCCTGGTTCTGCACCCCCGAAACCAACTTGTGCTCAAACACAAAGAGAATAATTTCATCTGGCTGTGATTCTGAGACTCCTCTCTGATCAATTAAGCTTTTAAAAACACAGCCCTCGTGGCCAGTTCTGTTTGTTGTTGATGGAAGACTGTATACAGCAATTAGGGAATGAATTCAGCCTAAGCAAATATCCCTTTTCTTCTGCCTGATGGAGCTTTTTGATATCTTTTCAAAAGGATCCGCTGGGGAAGGACGAGCAGCACCTGCTGAACGTGGCAGCAAGACAAAAGGGGTGGCAGAAGCGATGCAAGGAGAGCTCAGGGCGCTGTGTCTGCTGTGGGTTGGGCCACGGGAGTCCTGTCTGGACCATAAAACTGTCAGGTGCAGGAGGATCACAGCAGCTTCTGGTTCCTCGTTTACAGAAAGATGAAAGGGGAAAACGCACCCATGAATATCCAAAGAGCAGATGATTGCATGCAGTGGCCAGCACAGGCTGTGCTTGCTGTGCTTTGCAAAGCGAGCCAGGAGACAATTAAGGTCTAATGGCAATTAGGCCCCTAAGAGTAATAAAATAAGTGGGATTTATTCTCTGTTAGAAACCACAGCTCAGTGGTTTCAGACCTTCCCCAGGAAACAGCTCCTTCTTTTCTTTTCTTTCGCTCTTCTTATTTTGATTGTTGTTTCCCCAAGCTTAGCAGGGGTTTACTGTTTTCTCAATGAAAAATGGACTTCTCTGCTCTCCAATAAACCCCCCCAAAGAAACCAAGAAAGAAAAGGAATTGGAAAATGACATTTCTGTGAAAACTGTCCCAGGGCAGGGTAGGAGGGAAAAATGTTTTTCATTAAATATTGTGGATGAGAATTTTTTACCCTCTCCCTTCAAGCATCGATCCTGCGGTCTCCCTCCTGATAAGCAGTGTAAATATATCCTTAACCTTTCCACAGCTTGATCCTCTTTTTCCCTGTGCCAGGATTGTTCCAGACTCCAACCATTCCCCCATCACTGCTGGGTCCACCACTGAGCCATGTCCCCGAGTGCCTCATCCATTGAATGCTTCCAGGGATGATGACTCCACCCTGTTCCAATGGTGGACATGTTTTGGCCCCACAGAGGTCAAGAAGAGGATGGATCTGGCTGCAGAGACCCCAACCCCATGGATCGATCATCACCAGCCCCAAACATGAGCACAGAACACCTCAACTCTGCAGTCTGGAAACTCAGACCTCTTTTTGGTTTTCCTTTTCTTTCTTCATTTCAGCATCTCAAGTCTAAGATTTAGTGCTAAACTGACAGGCTTAACTTGTAAAGTAACTGGCAAATCTTGAAAGGATTGTGGTTTCCCCCTTCCCTGAGGACACTGCGAGTGCCATGGCTTTTCACTTTGGTGATAGATGGCACTTGCAGGCGAGGATTTCGATATCTGAGCGCTAAAGCAGCCACAGGTCTGGTTCCTATCCAGAGTACATTCTGTCACACAGAAATTGAAACAGCATGGACACCACACACAGAAATGGAAAGGAGAATTAGACGTAAAATTAATTCTCCCCGTAAAGGAAGGTGGTTTCAGCTGTCTCAGCTCACAGGAGAGCCGGGGGACACTCATTTCCTGGGGATTGCCCACTCCTCAGCTCTACCTTTGATTTTGGGGACCAGCAAACAGAGCTTTTCCAAGCAGCACATGGGTGGAGCCATGAAACCTCAGTGAAATCAGGAAAGAAACAGCAGCAAACCCCCAAAAAGCAACACCCCCTGCCCCTGCAAGCTGAACGAAACGAGCTGATTTGATCAAAAGGGGATTATCAGGGATTGTCATCTTCTCAAGCCTTTCTGGAGCCCATGAATTCGATCTCATTACCTGGGCAGAAATGCACTGAATGTCCCTATTTTAAAGTAGTTATTTCCCTAAATAAATGCATGTTGAGAGCATGGACAGTGTTTGCTCTGTGCACAAATGTCCAAGGGGTGCATTCCCCTACATGAATTCCCAATGAACCAGAAAAGTTTCTCTTTTGCCAGGGAAACTCCTGTTTTTCTCCATGCATTAAAAGAAGCTGGCAAACCTCAGGGGAGAGTTGCCATTTTGGGAATGTCTTGTGCCAAAAGTGCAGTGAAGCTTCTCTGAGAGATCCCAAGAAATGACCTGCCTGGGATGCCTGAGGGATGTTTCAAGGCGTGCCACCCTTCCTAGCTCTTGGGTTGTCTTTTCTTCTCCCTCGGTGCCATATTTAGAAAATAAACCCTTTTGGGTTTTATAAATTTCATTTCCCAGCCGTCTCGTGGGTCTGAGGCTTTGCTGCCTTTAGTTTGGAGGCAGCTGTTGCTAAGGGACATCCGTAAGTCCAATGGGATGCTTTCCATTCAGACAAAGGGATTACAGGCAGAGTCAGCCTGTGTTATGCTCGTGATGGGGGAAAAAACCCCCAAAATTTAAAAGTAAATAAAAAATGAGAGGCCAGGAGTTGCAGCGTTGATTTTGAGAAGAATATATTTAATTTCTTTTCCTACTGTGCACTTCCTAGACAGCCTGAGCCATTTCCTGGCATCTGCGGCCACTCCCTCACCTTGGGGAGATGTTCAGAGGGCACAGAGGGCTGATGGGGTCCAACCCCCAACTCCCATAGAGAGCTTCTGCAACCCCAACTGATTTTGGGGACCCAGTGTGATTTGACCCATTTTGGGGGAGCCAGAGGGAATTTTTTCCAGACCTCAGCCTGTGCCTAGGGCTGGATAACACCAGGCATTTCATTGGCCTTGCAGGATCGCGGCTCGCCTGTGAAGGCCAGCCAAGTGAAAAAGGGCCAATAATGCCTTTTTTTTTTTCTTTTTTTGATTGGCTTAAGTCAGTATTTTTAGCATTTCTATTTAAACACAAGCTCAGAAATCAGAGCAGGTAATCACAAATTTCAGCATCGAGTAAATTATTGCAGGCCCGCTATAAACCCGCAGGGATTTGGGGAACAAAGTCAGAAGGAATTCCGTGCCAAAGCCGGAACGAGGAGCCCTGGGCTTGACTCTGAGGAAAGAGCAAGCTGGGCACTGCTTTAAAAAGCCAGCAACTAGCATGGAACGAATTAAAAAGGGAAGCAACGAACTCCTCTGGGATTCCATAATCATTTAAACATTCCTCTGGGACATCTGAAGCCAGGAGGGAAAGGGAAGGGGGCGGTAAAAAAAGTGTTTCTAACTCACAAGGAATGTTAGCAATAAAAAGGGACCCGCACGGGTGTGCCATAGCCCGTGTTAGTCACAAAGCAGATGTGCAGCCCCGACTTTTCCCGCTTGTTTTCTCTCCTGCTTCCTTCCTCTCCCTCTCCTTCCTCTCCCTCGCTTCCACCTGTGGGATGGCAGGAGCAGGATGGAGCTGCAGGGCTCGGAGCGTTCGCTGTGTTGGGCCAGGGGAGGGAACAGCGGCCCCATAAATCAGTTTGGGAGGGGCCCAGAGTGTGGGGGGATGGGGGGATAATCCGAAAATAAGCCATGTGTGAGTTTTATTCCCAACTGGGTACAAATAATGCGATTTTGGAGGGTTCACCTCTTTCTCTGCCCTCCGCCGCACCATGTGGGGGTCACACCCACAGGATTCATTCATCCCTTTGCTCTCTGTGGTGTTTGAACCCCTTGGAGGAGCCACTGGGTGATGCCAAGGGACTCTGGAAATGCTCTAGTTTGGCCCAGACTAATTTTTATCTGATTATTTAGCACGGAAATTTCATTTTCTCTGTCCCAAGGAAGAAGGTCATCTGCTGAAAGGCCTCAAAAATTCCGGTGGGAGCCAAGGAACCCAAATCCCTCCTGTCTGGGAGCTTTTAATGTCCCCTTGGCTTGCACCCCTGTGTGTGTGTCAAGAACGCCAAGTTTGGGTTTATTAAAGGAAGAAAAGGGGAAGAAATAAAAAACCCCAAGTGCCCAAAGCCCAAGTGTGACATAAGGAGCCTCGAGGCAACTTTCATCATGTTTTTAATGTGGTTTCCTTCATCTCCCTGGCCTGTTTGCTGCAGCAGATTGGATTTAGATGATGTTTTTACCAGATCAGTGTGAGGATGCTCTCCCCACCCCCACCAGCTCCTCTACCCCATAACTGCACCCAATAAGAAAAAAACCACCCAATTTATTCTTTAAATGCACCGTTCTGAAGCACAGTGTCATTTTGTCCTTGCACTAATTCCAAAAACATGAAAGAATTTGCCCTCATTACTCATCTCTGGAGGGACTGGAGATAGTTTGATCCCTAAAAGAAGTCCCAAGCTTTCAGCAGCATAAAATCCCAATTTCAGCCTCAGAAGTCTTCACGTCCATCCCAAAAGGAAAAATAGGGAAAGCCTCCTCATGCTTCAACAATGCTGATGTTTTCCAGGTCAGGTTTTTTCCTAAAATATAAATAACAACAGGGCAATCTATCCTAGCGTTCCCTTGCTCCTGTGCCTGCTGCTTCCCGGATCCCTGCGAGCATCCCGGGTCTCTGCAGCCCCTACCTAGCTCTCCCTGCCGAGCCTGGCTGTGCTCACCCAGGCAGATTATTTTTCTTTTCCCCCCATTAAGAAGCAGTGACTCGTTTTCCAGCCATTCCCACCGAATCCCATTTTTCTGTTGGTTGGGAGGGAGAGCAGGAGCAGTGGCTGGAACCTTGCAGATAGGCTGTGCTTAACACTTGGCTGTCTTAAATCTCTTACAATGTCTATAAAGTGTGCACCAACAGGTTTCGAACCACTCCTGTGGAATAGGAATGCCTGAGGGGCTCTCTTCAGGAAGCTCAGGCAGCTGTAAAGGAGTTCTGGAGCATTACCTGGATTTTTCAGATGGGAAAAGAGTTCTGGCAAGGGGGAAGCGGAGAGTGCAAAGGGAAACAGCCTGACACCAGAACCAGAGTCTCCCCGGTGGTGATTCAGGGGAGCACTGGGAAGCAAATCACATCTTGGAGGAGTTCAGCGAGGCTCCCGGTGCCGCAAGGGAAGATCCTTTGCCGTGCAATCCCAGCAGGGATCCCAGGATCCCAAGTGGGAGGGGGGTCTGAGGGCCAGGGCTGCAGCAGAGCTGGCCTGTGGCAAGGGATCCTTCAGGTCATCTCCAGAGGCTGGAGGATTCCAGATCCAAGATTCCATTTCCAAAGGACCCCCTGTGATCTGATGGAGCTGGGGTGAAGCAAAGCTTTGTTGCTGCGGAAAGTGAAGGGAATCTCTTCCCACAGAGATTTCCTTCCAATGCTGCGCCAACGCGGAAATGGGTGGGTCTGGCCAGACTGCAAGACGTGGGCAGAAGTTTTTGCCAGGTTTTCAAAGGTTTTTCAAAGATTTGAGCGTCCCCAGCTCGGTAATGAAGCCTCGGAGGAGATGAGGAGGTGTTCAGAAGGCCAGATTTGGGTGCGTAAAAGTGACTTTTCCCACCTGGATTAGGCACTCCAAATGTGCACTGCCCTGTGGTTTTCAACTGAGAGCCCATTACTCCAATGTGAGTATGGAAAGTGGGAATTTGGGATATTTAGGTGTAATTCAGTTGTAGCTTTGGAACATCTCCAGGACAAGTGTTTGTCCTGCTTGGAGCCCAGCTGGGCTTTGTGAAATCGGTGATTTGCCTGAAGCTTAGAACAAATGACTTCACCAAACTGAACATTCCATCCAAGGTTTGCTCCTCCCAGCTTGCCCTACAGCTGTGAGGCCTTCCCTCCATCCTTTTCAAGGTGAGAAGAGCCAGCTAAGCTTCTGAGTAGAGATCTTTCCATGGTTCTATGTGTTGGTAGATTTGCTGTCACGCGTTTCCCTTTGTCCCAAGGGCGCTCGGGCGAGGAGCTGACCACAAGCCCACCCACCTCCTGTCCCTCCTGGTGATCTGCTGTTCACCCCCTGGTTTTCCCCTTCCAGCCTCCACCTTGGCTCACCCCCTGCAGTCACCAGGTAAGGAAGCTGGGCTGCCAGCTCGCAGGAAAATTCCAGCTCCCTTTGGCTAGGAGGAGATCTTTGCTCGTAGCCACAAAAAAGGACACACATTAAGGATGCCGAAGGCCCCAAGGAAAGCTCTGGAACGCCAGCACTTGTGCCAGTGTTGATCCAAGGGTTGGAGCCCTTCTGCTCTGGGAGAGCTGGGGGTGCTCACCTGGAGAGGAGAAGGCTCCAGGGAGAGCTCAGAGCTCCTGGCAGTGCCTGAAGTGCTCCAGGAGAGCTGGAGAGGGACTGGGGAAAAGGGATGGAGGGACAGGACACAGGGAATGGCTTCCCACTGCCAGAGAGCAGGGACAGATGGGATATTGGGAAGGAATTGTTCCCTGTGAGGGTGGGCAGGCCCTGGCACAGGTGCCCAGAGCAGCTGTGGCTGCCCCTGGATCCCTGGCAGTGTCCAAGGCCAGGCTGGACAGGGCTTGGAGCAGCCTGGGACAGTGGGAGGTGTCCCTGCCCACAGCAGATGATCTTCAAGCTCCTTTCCAACCCAAACCACTTTATTCTCTTTTATTTCAAGGCAGCACAAGGAGGCAAACGAGGAGAGCACAGCCCCAGCGATGAACACCGTGTCAGACCCTGGGAGCTGAGACAGGAGTGTTGGAATTTCCAGGCATCTTCCTCCCGTGCAGAGGCAGTCCCCTGTAATAAATAAAGCAGGGTCGCTGCTGTTTAAACAGAGAGCAGGTTTTGATGGATGAGGCGTCACCTGTCCCTGCAGCCACGGCCCAAGTGTTGGAAATGCCATTATGGAAGCGCTCGTAAAAGCTCAGTGGAGCTGGAAAACTCTGCCTGCTCTCGCTATCCGCCTGCAGAGCCCCATCTTTCTGCAGGCTGAACGTGTTCTGCTGTAAAACATATAAAGAAATGCCGTGATGAGTTAATAGGAAAACAGGTTCTTAGTAAATGCAGAATATTACTGCAGCAGGGCTGGATGTGCAGATTCCCCGTTTGCTACATCACTCACAGTGGATAACCATGAGCTCCAGGTGCAGAGCTGAGACAGAAATGGGCCTGAAAATGCTGGTGTGGAGCGGAGAAACCAGTGGAGCAAACCGTGGGGAAAGCTTCAGCAGCCCAGCTCCACTCTGCTCTGCCGGCGCTGAGCGAGGGTGCAGTCCCTGGGTCTCCTCCTCCTCCCGAGTGCTCCTGATGTGCTCTGCACCTTACCTGGGCTGTGCAGAGCTATTCCCAGCTCTCCTGTCTCACTGAACAAGCAGGGACTCAGCTCTCAGTCCTTGCATATCTCTACCTAAAAAAAAAAAAAAAATAATAATCCCACTTCTGTCAGCAGCTTTTGTTGCCAAGCCAGAGAGAATGCAAGATCCTTTGTGATCATCAGCACGCCTTGGTAGTGGAGTTTTGGGGGACCTCAGTGCCACCCCAGCTGTGCCAGCCGAGACAGCCACTGTCACATTAACAGCCACAGCTTTATGGCTCTGCCCATGGGAATAACACAGCCAGCAACGTGTCCTGGTGTATTTCCCAGGATGCTTCGATTTGTGCTTCTGGAGACCAATGACGCCTGAAATTGCATATTATAAGCCCAGCTTGTCAAGGTTTTCGGTTTGTTTCTCTCTAAGTGCAGGCCTAACATCCTCCCTTTCAGCCTGGCTGTCCCCTGTAAACCAGCAAGTGCCTTTTGGCCTCGCTGGCCTTCCAAAACACACAATCCCAATGTCTGATTAAGGTCCTCGTGGCTGAGCTCTGGGCTCCCAGTTCAAATGTGGAGCAGTGTCTGTAAAACCTTTTATATCATCTCCAGTAATATTAGAATCATATTCCCCTGACCATCCTTAGGAAAGCAGTCCTTGACACACTGCGGGGATGAAAGGCGGGGAACACATGGTATCAGTAAAAACCGAGTTAACAGAGCATTCCAAGCAATAACATTACACTCTGCAGTGCAGCAACAAGCCAAGGAGTCACAGTTATGGGGAGTGAGTGCGATCCAGGGGTGCCCCCATTACGCTGCTCTCGGTGGAACAGCCTCAGGCGCTCAGTCCCTAAAGCTGGTCCCACTGTCGATATAAAAAGGTTGATATGGCCTCAAAACCGCTCTCTTCTTCCACAGCCACCATGGATAACGGGGGTTTATCCTCCCCTCTCACCTGCCCACATCCATCCTGCCTCCAATTCCCTGCCTTTTAAGCCTCGATGGTGCTTTTTCTCATTTGGCAAAGGACGGTGGGGTTGCGTGGTGAGTGCCTGGGGGAAACCAGGAATTCAGGGTCCTGGGGGAAGCCAGGAATTCAGGGTCAGGATTTGCAGGGCACAACAAACCCACTTGGCAACTCCTCCCTCTCTCCCTCCATCACCCCCCTTCCTGATTTTTGGAGCCATGAAAAACAACTTCCTGTCAATAAACAGGAACAAAAGCTTGGAAGCGTCTTCAAAGTGATGAGTTATGTCGAAAATATGTTTCAAGGCACTTTGAATGTTCCTGTAAACCAGAGGGAAGTGATTGTTCCTGACGCTTTGGCGGTGGAGGGGAGTTTATAAATACCCAGGTCCATGGGAGTTAGCTCTGCCAGGGGAAAAAAACGCACCGAGGGAGAGGAAGAAGAGGGGAGAAAGGCCTAAGAGGGGAAAGAAATTTGAAATCAGTTTCAAAACCTGGGGAATGTGACGGATTTTAAAAGCCAGGTGTGAGGTGGGTTTGCTTTTGGGACGGGGTTTTTTCCCCACACGTGGTCCTGGAGCTCCTGGAAGGGAGGGAGGGAGGGAGGAAGGGAGGAAGGGAAGAAGGAAAGGAAGGAAAGGAAGGAAAGGAAGGAAAGGAAGGAAAGGAAGGAAGGAAGGAAGGAAGGAAGGAAACATGTGGTTCCCATTGATTTCCCCAAGTGAAAACACGTGCTGGAACCTCAGCCAGCCGTGCTCCTTGTTATTTTAATGAGAAATTCCATAATTAGCAGCAAAAAAAAGAAAAAAGAAGCTACACTGCAAGTGAAAGAAAATGCCTCTCTCTTGATAGACACATCAAAGGGATGTGGTGCTTTTACAAACAGATATTACTTGACAGGCCATGATGTTCCCTAATCTGTTTGCTTGAGGGAATTAAAGAGAGACATTGAAACAAAACAAAAACAAAACAAACAAAAAAAAAAGCAACCAAATAAAAATGACAAGTTTTTTTACTTAAAGAGTCCATGTCTCCCCACCTGTGATTCATTTGTCAGCAGTTAAACATCATTACAACATTAACAGCCAATCTCATTGCAGAGGAGCTGGGCTTTGTACAGCCATAAACTGCAGGACATCAAGCTGCACTTTATGGAGTAGGGGCCACTCAGGAGTGACCCCTTCTAAACTTTTACAATTCTCTGCATTCTTCTGATTATGCTAAAGATTTATTTGAACTTTGATATATATATATGTATTTAAAATTTTAAAAAAAGAAACAAAGAAAGAAAAAGAGGAAGGAAGGAAAGAGCATTTTATTAAAAACATTTCATCCAGGTTCTTTAGGAGAAGAAATAACAGCAAGAGGTTTTCAGCAGCATGGACCTGTGGAGCAGGGAAAATGTCCCAGTGCTGTGGGAGTCCTGCTTCACCTGCCAGGCAGCAAATTCCATAAAGATGGGGGTGTTTTCTGGCTATAAAAAATGGGATTTTACTCACTCACTCACAGAAACCCACCTGTAAATGGATTTATATACATATATGATTTTTTGCAGAAAT
>VZRL01004143.1:113389-129804 GCA_013397895.1 Origma solitaria | reverse complement strand
ATGGGATGGGATGGGATGGAGGACTCAGTACCTGCTGTAATCCTGCTTTAGGCATGGCATGGTCCCTGCCCCGTGATGCCCAAGGATGTGTATCCATCACGTTGCTCCCTACACCATTTTATTTTTTTGAAAACACCCTCTGAGCAGGGAGCTTGATTTAGGGACAGATACAAGAGCCATAAATCCTGGGAAGCCCCCAGATCAGAGGAATGGGCTTTTTGGAGGTTGTGCACAGTGGAGAAGTGCTGATGAGACAGATTTTTCCAAGGAAGAGTTGCTGTTTCCCATGGGGAAGAAATGTGCCGAAAACTTGCAGTGTTCTCCTTTTTATAACTCTTTTTCTTCTCCCCATTTTATTTTGAAGGGTTGGGGGAGACAAAGCTGAAATGAAACACTTCATTTTGGTCAGTTTGACCTGATTGGGGGAATATTTCATTCTTTTGATTGGATTGCTTTCAAATCAATTCAGAATACGCTTCAACTTTCCTCAGGGAAAGTGCGGCTCCATCTCTTTTCCTTTATTGGATCTGCTCTCGGGAGGACCTTGATGCCCAGGAGGCAAAAAGCAAGTTTTGTGCAGGCTGAGTCCATGGAATGGTGTTGATCCAAGTCCAAAGAGCAGGGAGATAGAAAACAGCTCTGCTAATCCATAGTTCCTCTCCAGAGCCGCGTGAAGGAGAATAAGAAAGAGAGGAACTCTCTGGAGGTTCTTCTCCCAAGCCCCTCTCTGCTGCCAGCCATCAGCAAGGCATATGGGGAAGTTAATTTCATGTAAAAATGATTAAAAATAAGCATTTTCCAATCATTTCAGCTCCTGTTCGGATTTCCAGCATTTCAAACCATCTCTGTGTCACATCAGTTCGAACATAACTATATAAAATACTACTTTTTTTTTCTTTACTTGACAGTAGTCCTGGAGCCTCATTTGGAATTTCAACTTGCCGGAGCATTCCTTCCCTCCAGTTAAGGTCTTCAGCTGACATAGGGCAGACAAAGAAAAGATGGAATGAGCCATTAGTTGCTGATGTTTTGGTGCTGAAGAGCTCAGTGATCACTGCTGGATTTGGTTTTTTTTTCTCTCTGTTGGCCAGCTCCTTCCAAATTTCTCCAGGTGCTTTCCCCAAAATGCTTCTGTTTTCCTCAGTAAATTAAAGCACAGATCAAATAGAACAGGTTGTCCTTTTTTCTGTTCACATTTCTTTGAAAAAAACCCCAAAACGGGTGTGTTTTGGAATGGAATTACCTTGTCCTAAAAGTGCTGAAACCCAGCCTATTTTCAAAGGCACCATTCTCCTGAATTTTGGGGGTTTGTTTTGTTTTGTGTGGGTTTTTTTTTGGTTTTTGTTTATTTGTTTCTTTGTTTTGGGGGGTTTTTTGTTTGTTTTGGGGGTTTTTGTTTGCTTTTTTCTTGTTTGGGTGGGTTGTTTGGTTTTTTTTCTGGTTGGGTTTTTTTGGGTTTTTTGTTGGTTTTTGTTTGGGTTTTTTCTGTTTGTTTGGTTTTGGGGTTTTTTGTTTGTTTTTGGGGGCGGTTTTTTGTTTTGTTGTTGTTGTTTTGGTTTTGTTTGGGATTTTTGGGGGGGGGGTTTGTTTCATTTTGTTTGTTGTTTTTGGGGTTTTTTTTTTTGCAGTCCAAATGCTACCAATGATGCTGGCTAAAGCAAAACAAAATACCAAAATAGGGAGCCATGAGGTTTTACTGGGACAGATTGGGGAATGTGTCCCTGTTTTTTCCAGGATCCCTGACCACCGCTGCAGCTCCTGCAAGGTTCAGTGGAACTGCAGAGTGGAAAAGATGATTTTCCTGCACGAGGATCTCTCTGTGTGCATTTGCAGAGCTTCTGTGCTGCTGGCTCGGGTGCCAGAGATGGAACTGGAGGCGTGAAGCTCCCCTGGATGTTTTTCTCCATGAATTTGCTGGCAGAAATGCTCTGTCTCAGAGCAGAGGAGTCGCAGGTAAGAGGTCTCCTGTCCACACTCATGGACGTCGCAATAAACACCCCAAAAGGCACGGCACACCTGGTTTCAGCATTTGCTCGTGTCTGAACCTTGGCAAATGTTCCTGCAAACCTCTCCAAGCGCGGAGTAACCTCGGCGAGGAAAGATTGATTGCTCTGGACCCAAACCAGGCAGAGTTTCCTCATTTTGGAGCCCCACGCTCCGGGCTGGGTGACCTGGGGGGTTCTGACGTTCAGTGGAAGGGACCTCCAGGTGTCATCTGCTCTGCCTTCCCTGGCCCAGGGCTCAGCTGTGATCTCTCTAGAGGTTCCTGCTCAGGCTGGAGTGCCCCTCCTTCCTTCTGAGGCTCTGAAGGGCCTTTCCTCCCTTGCTTTAATGTTCTTACCAGCCATGCAACAAGTAAGTCCTGAAATCCTGAGGTTTTTCCGTGTTTACTGTAAGCTGGCCGGGAGCCTCGATGACTCTGGTGCATTAAAAAGACCAGGGGAAACAAGGAATAACAGGATCCGTTGCCATAACAAAGGATGATCCAATATCTCCAGACCTAAAAATAGTTGCTCCCTGTTAACCTCTCTGAGATATCTGCTCCAGGGTTGCTGCTATTCATTTTTTAGGCATCATCAGGAGAAAGGAAAGGAGGAAGGAAGAATTAATTCGTGCTACGGGGAGCGGAGTTTTGCTGGGAATGCCAGCTGGAGCCGGGAGCACACCTGGCCGTTCCAGGAGCTGGAATGAGGAGTGGAAGGATGGGTTTGCACTTAAATGTCCGGGATGAGACCTGGCAAGAGCAGCTCTGCCTTTGGCTTTGCCCCATGCTCCTCACATGGCACTGAGCTGATCCTTTCTGCTTCTTTCTGGGTTCTTCCTCCCTGAAATGTTTGAGGGCAAAAGATTCTTCCCAAAATACTCTTCCAAAGGGTGGTGTTACTCCAGTCTTGCTGGTCTTGGAAGCAAAAGTCTGAGGAAACACTTTTTAAGACCTCTGACCCCACAGCCTGTCTGGCCTCAGGCCCTGTGCAAGAGCCACCACTAGGCTTTCTCAGTAGCTGGGAAACAGCTGGGATTTCGCTCCTGGAATTTCCCAGTAAAACCCAAGGCAGACCCCAAGCTGTCGTGCCCTGTCCCTGCTCTGCAGCTGGAATTCAGTTGTTTTCCCATTTTTATTCCCCGCTCTGACAAAACACACGAAGCTGTGAAGGAAGAGGAGACCTCGATGGATGAAAGGCCTCCCCAGATTCCCAGCTTTGGAACAGGGCTGCCTGCTTCTGAGCCTCTCCAGGGATGTTCTGGTTGAGGCTTTGCTGTCCCAGAGATCCTATAAGAAACCCCAGGCATTGGCTGCCAAGGCATGGACAGCTTCCACTCTTCCCTTGGGCAGCAGGATGCTAATTGCCTTCTCCTAATGATGTCTGCAGGCTGTGGAGCTCATGAGGAGCTGCTCTGGAAGAAGCCACAGCTCCACGCCACTGCTGGAGCACGGAGCTCAGGAGATCTGTGTGTTTTAAATAGCACAATGCAGAGCACACAGAGCAGGCCCGGGGGCTCTGCCCCCTTCTTTTGGATAGATCTGCTAAAGACCTCATCAATTCCTATTCCTGAAGTTCATACCACAGCACAGCCAGCCCAAAACCATGGAAAGTACAATTTATTTGGAAAGCAAAAGAGCCTCTGGATATGCAATGGCTATAAACGCACAGGAGACTATTTTTTTAAACAATAAGTGGGAAAGTCTCATTAATTTTGCCTGCCAGTTTCTGAGCTTTTGGGGTATTCCAGCATGTGCCTCTGTGAGGATTAGAAGCCCTGTTTCTGTGAAGACTGGGATCCTTTCCCAGCAATAAAAGACAGAGGTTATTTTTAGTGGAGGGCTGAACTTAGCCGGGTCACAAGAAAACGGGAGATAGATGGGAAATATTGGTTAAACAGCTGTTATGGGAAACCATTGGGAGATGAACCTGCACTTATTCCCTCAGTCTGCCTATCGCTGGTCTCCACGGCTTTCAGTGCCATGGATTTAGTGTCTGGGTGGAGCTGGTGGGGTTACCTTGTCCTTGGACTTGCCCACTGTGAGAAAGGATCATAAAAAGGTCAAGGAATCAGCAACCGCTGCTGCTCTGTCCCCTTCCTCTCCTTGGAAAAGACTCACAGACTTCTCCAATCTGCTTCCAAGGGACACCAGGTTAAACAGATTTACGAAAGAGAAGAGCACTCCAATTGAGTGCTCTCTTATTGCTGTTTCTGCTCTTCCGCCATGTTTTCAGCATTTTAAACAGCAGCAGTCCTATTGCAGCTGAAAACTCTGCTTTTTCCTCAGGAAGAAATCTTTGATTTCACTGTTTTGCATTAAAATCCTTTAGGAATCCTTGCTATGTTGAGTTAAGAGGAGATGATAAAGTTCAAACGGCAGAGTTGGAGATCGAGCAGGGAAACTCCTGGTTCCCTTCGCTTGAGCAGGACCTCGAGAGCTGCTCCTGAAGCCCTCTCCACAGCAGACACTGCGAGCGCTCACTGCCACTCCTGATGGGCCAGGAGGTCACCTGAGAGGGGCAGTGTGGCCACAGCTGCTGAGATTGGGAGATCCACATTCCCTCCTGCACTGGCACAAGGCTGGCAGGAGCTGTGCCACAGGGGCACAGCAGGAAGAGCCTCTCAGATGGGACTGCAGGCACTGGCAGAGGTTACAGCACATCCACAGCATCCTGGGCTTTGGCTCCGAGGTGAGGGTTTGCCAAAAACCGCAAGCTCTGCCAGGAAACAGAGCTTCATTCTCTCTCCATTTGCTAAGCTCTTTTCCCAGGCATCTCCTCCTGACAGCTGTAACAATGGGAATCTGCCTTTGGACTACTGCTAGCACCGAGTGCATCCCAGCATGGATGGGGGCTGGGATGGTTTGAGCTTCCTTTGATGAAAACGAAGCCAATGCCATTGGGAATCATTGACCTGTGGCGCTCTCAGGTGGAATTTCCCAGTTTGGAGGCATGAGAGACACCTCCACCCAGCAGTGGAGCACAGCCCCGGAACTGGATATTCCAGGCAGGCACTGCTGGGCTGGAATACAACCCAGGGAAGCAGAGATTTGTCTAATTTGAGTGCTCATAAACCACTCCATCACTCCCCTGGTGGTTTGTGTCATTGTGGCTTCTCTTGTTGGAGCTCCGTTGTGCGGAACCACCTCCGCATCGCTCCAGGAGTGGTGTCAGCGCTGGGGGCTGGGAGAGCTTGGCTGACACCTCTGCCCTCGCCAGGAACCCCGCGGGGCCCTTGCAAAACGAGCGGGTCAGCGGAAATCTCTGCCACCACAACACAGACAAACCACATCCATGTCTGTCCACAGCTCTTTCCAGAACTCCCGGGTTCCAAAGGGAAAAAAAAATCCAACTGGGGTTGTTTAGTGACACCAGAAAACCCTCGATGTGCCAATGAGTGGAAGTGAGTCCTCCGGGAGCAGACATGGAGATTTGGAATGCTCCATGGTAGAAGCAATGACCCCATTTTCAATAGGCTTTTCCCACTTATCTTCAAAGCCAAGCTTTGGGTCCGATGTATCCGATGCTGTGGCATGGAATAATGTCTGCTTGGGAAAACCGGGTGATTGTTGGCTGAAGAAAAGAAAAATATCTTTCAGATATTTTATAATCCAAAAAACGTGGTCTCCAATGAGCTTTTTCCAGGCACATTAGCGCTACAGCCATTAATAATCATAGAGCTCAAAGAAAAAAAAATCAGCTGGAAGAGAGTTGAAAGGGAAACCTATTAAAATAAAAAAAGCAATTTCCCAAAAATATATACAGCTTCATTTCCAATTTCTTTTTGCTGGGATTTTTTGGGTTTTCTTTTTTTTTCCTTTTTTTTTTTTTTGAGTTATTTTTTGCTGTAACTAAAACTTTCAGTGACCTAATAGTCCTTTTAAAAGACAGCTGCAGGGAATAAAACGGGGCTGTTTTGTTCCTCTTGCATTGTTCCTAACAGCAGGACCCATTCCTCCTTGTCCTGATTGAATGCTTCCCAGAGTGTCTAGACATGTCACCACCACTGCTGAGGAGCCTGGAGATACCAGGGCTCATCCCAGAACCTGGGAGGACCCCTCATCTGTCCTCCTCCCACTGGAGGGTCTCTCCAAACCTGAGACTTGGGTGAAAACCCAGATTACGAGGTTCCTAAAAATATCTTCGGCGTTGTTCATTTTTAGGTTGCACCGGGGTCATATTTTCCATGTTTTTGGCAGCGGGAAGCTGAGGTTTCTGCCGGAGAGCACAGCTCCCTGAGCAGGGCTTTGGAGGACAGCTCAGGGTGAGCTGTGACCCTCCCCAGCCTCTCGTGTTCCTGCAGCTTGGGACAGCTCTCCCTGCCTTCCAGGGAGGCTCCAGGTGTGCCTACCTGGCCCGACACTCCAGATGTTCCCAACTTTTACCCTGTGGGAGATGTTTCACCCTGGTTTCTACCTCCTTGTCCGACTCTGACCTTGTAGCCACTCCTCGACGTGGCAATTACTTGGCCTTGGAATGTCTCGGGCCGGGATGAAGTGCTGGTCCAGTCCCCTCCTTCCTGCCAAAGGTTGTTAGCACATCCATCCCACAGCTCATAGCTCGTCTCCAGGCACGCCCTTGGATCCCAGAAATCCCATGTGCTAAGGACAGGAAGGCTCTTCCCGACAACCCCGAGAGCACTTGAGGCAATAGGAGTGCTTCCCAAATAAAAAATAGCAGGGATAATAATAGCCCTTATCCCTGCATCCCCCCTCGAATGCACGGGGACTTGGCCAGAGCCTGTCATCCGTAATATCCAATCTATTTCTGTCCTGGGCAGAGGGATCTGGCTGGGGTTCCTGGGATTGGGCTGCTAACATGACTCATTCCCAGCTGATTGGATTGCTCAGCGGCTTCAGCCAGGTGCTCCGGGACGTGGTGTCCTCAGCTGCTTTCCATAAGGAATCCATGCTTCGGGGGCAGGAGGGAAAGGGAAGGGTGGTGAGGAGCACACCCCTCCGAGTGCTCCGCCCAGAAATCGGCCTGGGTGAGGGTTCCGAGGGTATTCCAGAAGTAAGGACAGGAGAGACAGGGATGAAAGTCCCCAGCGGGGGTTTCTGCTGGGCTGAGGGAAAGACGGAGTCACAAAAACCTCAGGGAGATTTCTTGTGGACCCCTCTCAAGAACGCTCAAGATTTCTCGAGGGATTTCTTATGGACCCCTCTCAAGGATCCTCAGGATTACTTGAGGGATTTCTTGTGGACTCATCTCAAGGATCCTGAAGATTTCTCGAGGGATTTCTTATGGACCCCTCTAAAGGATCCTCAAGATTTCTTGAGGGATTTCTTGTGGACCCATCTCAAGGATCCTGAAGATTTCTCAAGGGATTTCTTATGGACCCCTCTAAAGGATCCTCAAGATTTCTTGAGGGATTTCTTGTGGACCCATCTCAAGGATCCTCAAGATTTCTTGAGGGATTTCTTGAGGGATTTTTTGTGGACCCATATCAAGGATCCTCAAGATTTCTTGAGGGATTTATTGTGGACCCAAGAGTCAGGGGAGGGACAAGATGGAGGAATGACGTCCATGGCATGGTCTGGATGATGAAGTTGGCTCTAGAGTTGCAGGATGCACTATGGGAAGGCACAGACAGGCCTCAGAGCTGTTCCCTTCCTCAGGAAGCACAGGACTGAGCAGTAGTGTCTTTTCACCCCAAGGGCAATTCCTGAGGAATGTCCAGGACCCTGACCTGCACCAGTGTCCGTGAGACCTCTGCATGTCCATGTTCACCATGTCCACCTTCCAGAGGCATCGCTGACATCCATGAGTTCATGTCCAGTGCAGAAATGTTGGCTCCTGCTGGCTGTGGTCAGCTGGGCCTGGAAGAGCAGATCCATGAGTATAAAAAGGGAGGGAAAACTCCCTTTAACATGAGTGGGGTGAGAGCACCTCTGGGTGGGAGTTCCAGCCCAGTTCCCACGCTCTGGAGCACCTTTCCAAGGTGTTCTTTCCTTTCCAAGCTCGACGGCACTGGGATCCCAGTCCCACTGGTGTCCTGTTCCTCTGTGTTTTCCAGCACAACCTGGAGCAGGTGGCTTGGAAATGCAGCCCAGGGGGACCGGGCTCCAGCAGCATCATCAAGCCAGCTGTGTTTTCCAAACCCTGTGGCAATTCCCAACTCATGAACAGCCATTTGGCTCTTCTGTCTATCAGCAGGGCTTTCCAAGAAATGAGTCCTGGATAATCCTTCCTATAGGTGGTGGGGGCAGGAGGCACCACCGCTGCACAGGCGATGGAAAATGGGGAAGCTTTCCCTGGCACCTCTTCAAACCCACGTCCTTTGATTTTTCCCCACACGATAGATGCTGCAGGTGACAAACACCAGCTGAGCAAGGAGGGGAGGGGACAGAGGGGAAGCACAATCCCAAAAAAAAGTGATGCTGGCGTTGGTGTGAAAAAGGCAAAGCTGAAGGTGAACTGAGACCTCGGTGCAGAGCTCCGGGCAGGGAGAGGAATGAAATGTGGTCCTAATTACTTGCTAACTATCCCACATTTCACAAGTAATTTTAATGGCCCGAATGGATTCCTTTCAAGCTCGGAGCTAATGTGGGAATGATAGGGATAGAGTTCTCTCGCAGGGGGACACGTGGTGCCAGAAAACCCTCTCAGAGAGGAATATTGTTATCTGAAATGACATTAATACATCCTGTTATTCCCTCACGCCGGATCGTGTGCCGGGAAGGGACCACGCTGTTAAAATGTCAGCATTCAGGCAGCATCTCGGCACAGTAGCTGGTGCTGAGGGGTCAGGCAGGCAGCCCTGGGACTAATCCCGATTGCTCTGGGCAAATCCAGACCCATGCCGGGAGCTGGGAGCTCCATCGGGGCACCATCCACCTGTGCTGTGCTTCCAGGTGTGCTGGAGAAGGGATGGGTGGCACTGGATGCTGGTTTGGCCCACGGTTCTTCTTCCTCCACTGCAAGTCCTCTGTACCCAGAAAACACTGCTCCATGGATAATGACAGCTCTCACAGAAGATCATTGCTGCTTTTCCATAGCTTCTGGGCACCTTACAATAATTGGAAACAAGTTATGGAAAGCTCAAAACGAGGTGGCTTGAAACTCACCACATGCCTTTAAAAAATAAAATATTTTTCCTTCCCATTCCCCTCGAGTTTCACTGAACTTTAAGTGGGGAGGAGCTGAGAAACCCTGTGGATATTTCCCCAACTTCACCTGCCTAGTGAGTGCCTCTGCTCTGATCTCGTGGCTCAGCTGCTGAGGAAATAAAATGGAAAAGGGAAAGGAAGCGTCAGCTTTGGGTTTTCCTAATCAAGGAAAAAAGCCCCACAACAAAATTAAACAAACCCCCTCTTTATTATGTGTGGAAGAAGATGCTCCAACTCTTTTCCGTCATGGGACCATTTGGGTTGGAAGTGACCTTCAAAGCTCGTGACGCCACGAGCAGGGACGCCTTCAATTCGATTTTTTTACTCTTCATTTACCTTGCTGGCAAGTGGGGTAGATCAGCGTATTTTCAGTCCCAACCTGCCTGAACACAGGGAGCTTCAAGGCAGGGCACGTGTCGCCGCTCCGAGCGCTGCTCCACGCCGTGCCTTGGCCGGGCTCGTTCCCCCGCTGAGCACTGCGATGGTTATCCCAGATAAATTTGGGATGTGGTGGGATCCGGTTGACAGGGAGCTCGCCTGGGCCCTGCTGAGGCAGTTTGTTGTTTCAGGGGCGTCCCCTCGTCCGTTCTGAGATCTGATTGTCAGCACTCAGCAGAGGGATGGAGGCAGCTCTTGGCTAGGGAGCAACGCCTTAATTTGGGAGTGGAAACCCACTTAATTTTGGGAAGCATGACCCTGGCTCTTCCCAGGGACACAGGTTTCTATTAAATGACAGTCCACCCCGCACTGCATCATCTCCATTACACCCTACAGCTGTGCCAAAGCGCTCCCCTGTTCCCAAATCCCACAGCAGCAGCTTTTAGGAGAAGCATCTGACACATCTCCTTTCAGCCCTCACCCTTCCCAGGGAGCTTCTGCCCCACCCTGGAGATGAGATGTGCCTCTCACCACCTTCCAGAACTTCAAGCTTCAAGTCTCCCTTGCTCAGGAGCTTCATCAAGGAATCACCAGAAGCAGAAAGCTCTCCCGGCCACCAAATATGGACTCCCAAGCGGAAAACTATAAAGTTGTGTGTTCCTTGCCAGATGTACTGACAAAATCAGTGATCCTATTGAATCAAATTTCCCCCCAGGACTATGCCTAACAGATGGATTGCTACTGGGGGAGAAATACCAGTTCAAGGACGTGTCAGTGAAACAAAATGGATTCTTGGCCAGTTTGGAGCCAAAGTTAGGTGGATGAGTTTGAATCAGATTTTTCTGCACAAGATTAGGTTCAGCTTTGAAAATCTGCTCTCAAGTTCCAGACCAAGGAGAGGAAAGCTCTGGGATTCATTTGCCAGAGATTTCTTGCAAAACTACCAGCAAAGCAAATGTCCCCTCAGAACTCATGCATATGAGAGGTTCCCAAGCCAAATTAAATTGAGATGTTCTCCAAAAACCCAACCAAAATGATGGAAAAGGCACCACGAGAGGCAACTCAACAGTGTTCAACTTCTGGGCTGATTGCTCCTGCCCAAACCCAGGGGCTCTTTGCTGAAGGCTCATAAATGCTAACTTGCAGTGCTGTGAAAAAGTTTAAAGATTAACGTCAGGTTTGTGGATTTACCGGAGGCTGAGATAGAAATGATTGCTGGGCCTCAGAGAAGACTGAACAGGAGACAGCTCTCCAACCTCTGCTGCTGTTTCTGAGAACAAAAAAGTAAACAACACCAAAAAAAATCCCATTCTGATGCGGTGTTAATGTCAAGTTGAATGAAAATTTGACCCAAACCACCAGCTGGAGTCTGCAGGGGAAAAAAAGCTTCTTTCAGATCAATTCTGTTGCTTCATCTAGTTTTTTTTAACATCATCCCCAGCAAAAACACAATTCTCTCACATTCTAAAGAAACCAGGGAAAATTCTTTTTGGAATTAAACATGCAACAGCTCAACAATTTGGAAGCATCAAACACCAGATATCCAGAACCCCTCTTTAAAAACCCTTTTAAAAAACAGTTCAATTTTCAGCAAATCTGTTAAGAACAAGCAAGCGGTGCTTCCTGGAGGACAAAACAATAAATATTTCTTCAATATTTCTCAATCCATAGCTGGTTTTCCTGCTAACCTGGTGTGAAGCCCCTGCTCCATCAGCTGTCTGTCAGCCTCCAGAGGGCTGGGAGCTGCTGGAGAGGATGCCCTGCCCCAGCTCCATCCCCACAGATAACTTGCAGCACTCCATGCCCAATCCAGGAATTCTGGCATCTACTTCCAGACCTGCCTTGCTCCTTTGATCTCTCCCAGAGCAGTGTGGTGGCTCTGCCAGCCATTTCCACTCCCGACTTCTGGCGGGAAGCAGCACACCAGGACAGCTTAACCCCTTTTTGGGATCAGTTCTCTGCTGGAAACTCATGTCTCCTGCTCCCCATGTTTTTGCACTTTGCCTGATTTGGGGGCTTTTCCCACCACAGCCATTGACTGTTAATTGGTTGTTGAGAAATATTGCATTTTTTAAAAGATTTATCAGATGCATCCTTGGTTTCTCTGGCCACCAGGCCAAGAGCATCCTCCAGTATAGCCAGCTGTTCAAAGCCTGCTGATTTGCATTTTTAGCAGCAATCTCTCAATCTTCATCTCTCTCCTTCCCCTCCCCACCCCACTCATTGACTAAAAATGATTCTGGAAACCTGGAGCAATTATTCCCAGATTTCAAATGCTGGCATCATTCCTTGTGCAGCTGCGAGCACAGCATTTAATCTCTTCACTTTTCTAGGCTGAAGTGGTGGTTGTGCTCTGTGTTTCATGCCCAGCCTCAAGCTCTGACCCTGCCCTCATTTCCAGAAGGATCCTGCTCCATCCCTCTGCAATGGGCAGAGCCAAAACTCCAGGGCACAACTCACTCCAAGTTCAAGGCTGTACCCAAACCTCACAACTTTTGTGGGTTTTTTTTTCTGCCTCTGGTTTCAAGCTACTGGAGCTGAGTGGGAAATTCCTTCCAGAATGAAAACTGCTTCCTGAGAGTGAAAAAAACATGGCTGCCCAGCTCGAGGATCAAAGTTTCACATTTGTGTGAAAACTGGGAATCCAAAAAGCTGAACTATGAAGACACCCATGGGAGATCTGAGTCCTGAACCTCTGTCCCTGTCCAGGCAGGGATCTCATCCAGGATTTACCTGATCTGGTAGGTCCTCAAATGGCCAAGGACTCACCTGGGAAAGGCACCTTTGAATTTTTTGTGAATTGTGTCAAAGTGAGGTGCTGAGGGATTTTATAGTGTTGGCTCAAGGAGGGAGATATCCCAAACATCCCTTCCGTGATCCAAAGTGTTTTCCCAGGCTGAGACACCACAGGAAAACACAGGTCGTGGGTTTTCTTTTTCTTTTCAACTAATAATTAATCACCTTCCCAGGCATTCAAATCTCCAGCTTGGCAGGAGGGAAAGAACAAGATCTTTTTGGCAGGAGGTGTAAATCAGCAGAGCACTACATGAAAATAAAGTGCTGATGTTTTAGGGAAAGAAATCCCTGTTTCCCTGAGCTCCTTCGCTGCCGTGGGATGCAGTGCTGTGCCTTGGGCAAGCCAAGAGCAGGAAATCATGGAATGGTGTGGGTTGGGAGGAACCTTAGAGCTCATTCCACCCTGTGCCACTGGCAGGGACACCTTCCACTATCCTAGGCTGCTTCCAGTCCCTGCTCGCGGACACTTCCAGTGGGAAAGAGCAAAAAATTCTCCTACCCATCATTTTCCTGGAAGGTGCCACGTACTGGGAGCAAGAAAGATCACCAGCAACTCCCTCCTTCAGCTACTTCTTTTTTAGATTATGATTGTTTTTAGATGGGTCCCAGATTGCCAGGTAATTGATTGATTGATTAATTGCTGGCGGGATGGGAAAAAAATAGAAGAATCCTGCAAACTTGAGAAGGCACAGGAGGATTTGGGGAGGGAAGGGAGGAAAGGTGATCCATGCTACAAAGCCAAGGAGGGGGATTTGCCCTGCAGATAATAATGGAGTTTTTAAATGGTAGGTGCTGGAGCTGTAAGAGCTGGAGGGAAAACCAGGGAAAATTGGATTCACAGCCAAGTCGGCCACAACAAGGCACCGGAGTGAGCTGTGGGGGAAAACCAAAGGAAAACCCAGAGTTTCAGGTGGAATGAGACACACCTAAGGAAAAGATCGGCTGAAAGGCTGGAAATTAGAGAAAACAGTTTAGAAATGGTGAGTGACACCTTGGAAAGGATCATGGGAGCTCTCAGGCTTGGCTGCAGAAAGGACAAGGTCAGCAGGTAGCAGTGGGTGCTATGGATTATAAATACATACGCACACACACATGTGCCCTGGCTGTGGCACATCCACACTCCCACCCAGTCAACACACTGTGGGGAGCAGTTTTTAGGAGAAACACCACCAAGGATCCTTCCCCCAGGTCATGGCACACATTTAATCCCCAAGACTGCAGCCAAAATCTACAAAACTCCTTAAAACCGATGGGAAAATAATGAGGCTGGAGTGACCAAGTTTTTCTTCATTAGCCTTTCCCTCACTTTCTTGATCTCCAAAAAAAAAAAAAAGAAAAAAAAATTGGATAATTGGCCTTTTTTTAGAAATCACTTCTGCAGATGGAGGTGGACGTGCTGTGCAAGGATGTTTGGCTGCCCTGGTGGCATAAAGACTTGATCCAGAGGATGGAGCTGGAAAAAGAGAGGCTTTTTCCTTCTCCAGTGCTCAGCTGTAAGAGATTCATTGAAGCTGCCATCCAGGGGATTTGAGAAGGGGCCAAGCCTCCATCCAAGCGTGGCTTGGGATGGTGAGCTGAGGACAAATCCCTCACAGAGCCAACGAGTTGAGCAGCTCTGGATGTCCAAGGCATGATTTTGGCACCACAGCAAGGGCTGGATCCATTCAGGATGGATCCATCCAGGCTGGATCCCAAAGCCCTGGAAGCTTAGCCCAGGCTGGGCTCAGCTGGCACCTTTCAGGCAAGGGGTCCCTGAAGCAAAAGGGCTGGTTTAGCTCTTGGAAAAAAATGAACACGCCGAGAATATCCCATCGTGAATCCCTGTAAAAGGAGCCTTAAAACCCGAGTCAACAAACACACGCAAGTCCTGATGGAAATGCATCCCAGTCGGACAGGTCTGGATCCCATAACTATAAAGGTGTTTTATTTCCTGGAATTCTGACATCAAAGGGGGGATTTTCAAGACAAATAGCTGCTATTTTCATTCCTCTGGAGAAATCATATGATGTGATTGACAATTAAGATCAGAAAAAGATTCGATGGGCAAAAGATCAGGAAATAAATCTCGCCACACCACCAAATCCAGGGCTGTTATCAAAAGCTATTCCTCCCTGCTCAGCACTACGAGGATCACAGGAATGTGGGACCTAATTTAGGGGTATTTTTTTTGTAACACTTACAGAGGATTGGGGGAATTTGGTTTAGTTTTACCCACTACAAAGCTCTGTAAGTGCTTGAGTGAAGGAGCAGATATTGAGCCAGATTCCCAAACGATGGCACAACGAAGACATGGGATTGAAGGGTCCCCCTTGGACATTTTAACTCTTTGGGGCCAAGAGTTTTTTCTACATATCAGTACCTCCTTCCATCTCGATTCCTCAGGGGATGGAAGAGTTGATGCACCAGGGGGAAAAAGGACCATTTAGGATGTGACACTGACAAACATTTTGGGGCACGTGGTCGTGAGCTGTGACTGTTTAGGGATGGTAGGAATGGGGGAGAGGGGGTCATGCTCACCACAGCCATCCCAAAAAGCCAGGAGGGTTAACAGGTCTAGGACTCTACAGCTGAGCCTTATCACCACCCACCCCTGGCCATTGGGGAGCTTGGGCTGGATGTGACATGGATTGACCTTTTTCCTCCAAGGAGAAAATGTTTGATTTCCTGAGGTCATTGCATTTTTGTGTCACATCCACACAGGCCAGGCTGCTCTGCTCACAGCCAAAGGCATCTGGTTTGATTTCCTGGGGGCAGCCCTGTGGTGTGCAGGGGGACAGCTCGGGATGCTGGGCTGGTTCTGCCCCGAGGGAACCCAGGGATGGTGCTGAGTCCTCAGGAGGGGAAAGGAGCGCAACCCTGAGGATGTGGAGTCAAAGGATCCCACAATGGTTTGGGTTGGAAGGGACCTCAAAAAACATCCAGTGCCACCCCTGCCATGGCAGGGACACCTCCCACTGTCCCAGGCTGCTCCAAGCCCTGTCCAGCCTGGCCTGGGACACTGCCAGGAATCCAGGGGCAGCCACAGCTTCTCTGGGCACCTGTGCCAGGGCCTGCCCACCCTCGCAGGGAACAATTCCTTCCCAAAATCCCATCTCTCCCTGCCCTCTGGCACTGGGAAGCCATTCCCTGTGTCCTGTCCCTCCATCCCTTGTCCCCAGTCCCTCTCCAGCTCTCCTGGAGCACTTTAGGCACTGCCAGGGGCTCTGAGCTCTCCCTGGAGCCTTCTCCTCTCCAGGTGAGCACCCCCAGCTCTGCCAGCCTGGCTCCAGAGCAGAGGGGCTCCTATAAGAGGGGAGTCAGAAACAACAATTGGAAGGAGCTGACAAATCCTTCCTTCCTGCACCATCCTTCCTTCCCTTCCTGTGACCTGCACAGAGTTGGATAAATCCCCTTTCAGGTGGATGACTCTGCCACCAACAGAACAAGCAGATGACTTCCTTTCTTTTTCCCCATTTTTAAAAACTTTTTCCCCTCCCAAAAAAACCTGCCCAAAGACAGCACTGTTATTTCCCCATCGTTCCAACCTAAATCCGGGAAAGCACCTCAAGCACACGCTTAACTCCCGGAATGTGAGTAATCCGCGCTCCTCTTCGGCTTCATTTGGAATGGGTTCTTGGGCGCTGCTGAAACGTAAGCTGGTGTTGGAGTGCTCTGCTGGACGGCAGCCAAGGCCCTCAGCACCGCCGGGGCTCAGCTCCTCCAGGGGCCATACCAGCATGCAGGAACGCTGCGAACTCGCGGGGTTTGCTGAACTTTCAGGTGTGACTCGGTAGAAAATCTTAACCTGTGAAGCTTGAAGTGAGCGAAGTGGACAAATGCCAACTGGAGCTGGTAAAACAATGAAAAAAAATCTTCCTCTTTTTTTTTCACCTTCTCTTTCTCTTTTTGCTGATATTTCACTTTTTTTGAAACATCAGCAGCTCTCTGTGTGTGTTTAAAGCGGTCAAGCTTATTCAAAAAGCCAGAGTTGGTCAATATCTTGAAATTCCCAGGTTTTTACCCACTCACAGGGCAATGATCACTTTTACAAGTTTTTTACGAAGTCAGCACATAGAGAAAATGGATTGTAAACGTTTTTAAAGAAGTGATGGGTGTGCTTGTGCCTATATAGGATCACATAAATTTAAATATAAATATAAATATAAATATA
>VZRL01004143.1:74499-113181 GCA_013397895.1 Origma solitaria | reverse complement strand
TAGAAATAGAAATATATGCTAATAGAAATATAAATTATAAATATAAATACAGATATAAATATAAGTATAAATATAAATATGCATATATATTCATTTTCTCATAAAACCCAGACAATTGTTTAATCAGGGATGCAACTTTGCAAGGGTCTGGAAGGGAAAAAGATCTGCAGAGAGCACTTCAAAACATGCCCCTGCTTTTAAGGCTTCCTGACCATCCTGGATAAGGACATGCACTGAATATCCCAAATTTTCAGCTGGGTTTCAAGCTCAGGTGGTTTGTGAAGCATCCAATGAGTCCCTGGCTGAGATCTGGACGTTGCCCATCTGAGCACACATGTTGGTAAAATTTTTTACGGGGGGAAATTCCACATTTTGAAGGGAAAAAAATTATTTAAAAAAAAAAAAAGAAAAGAGTAGCAGAGGTTCGGGTCTGGTTCTCTTTAAAAAATGGCAGCTGTTTGAAAGCTGCCTACAAGTTCAAAATGTTCAGAGCTGGTATTGGGAGCTCCAATCTGGTGTTAACAGAGAGGGAGGAACTGATCTCACGACCGCAGAGAGCCGAGGGGAACTCGGAGCTCTTGCGTGGATGTAACACTCTTGTAAATGATGTTTTAGGGCCTTTTCCGGGCTTTTATCCGTGCAGGATAGCTGCCTGCCATCCCCACGGCAGGATGAGAAGAGCTCTCCGAGCCCAGCGGTAGACCTGAGGTGCTGGAGATGATGGGAAGAGGGTCGGTTCCTCCAGAAGTTCGGGCTGCACTTTAATCCCAGCGTTTTCCCCTCCTAAACAAAACAAACACTACGAATTCAGGTGAAACAGAACTTCTGGTTTAATTAATTCTGGCCTGCTTTGGATGCCTTCCCAAGCCAGGCCACTTTTAAAAAGAAAAATAACACCGATGAATGGATATTAATGACAAAATAAAACGTTTGAAAGTTCTCCAAGCGAAACCTTTTCATTTTTAATATGCCAAAGCACGGCATTTTGACACCTAAGAAAATTTAAACAGATATTTTTCTCCTTAAAACACACCGTCTTGCCAAGCACGTGATTCTGCCCTCCCCAAAATGCATTTTTTGGGCAGTTGTAGCTGCTCTGGCAGAGTTGTTCCTGCAGCAGGAGCAGCAGTGAGCAGGGGAGGTCCTTGTGGAGGATGCGTGGAGTTGGTCCATAAATATCCACTTGCGTCTCTATTTGAGCCTGGATCTCCAGCCCAAACCCTCCTGAATGCCCATTTTCCAGGGAAGACAGAATATTTTGTCTATATATTTTCTCTTGCCCCCTCTTTTTTAGGATCCTGTTAGAGCAAAGGGTTAATTCATGGAGGGAAATGGGGGAGCCAGGTCTTCCCTGGTGTCTGTCACCACTGGCTCTGTCTTCCAAGGCCGACATAAATAAACTTCCCAGTAAAATCAGCAGTTTTGTCATCATAAAGGCTGGCAGCCCTTCCTGGCAATAAAATAAACTCCAGTCATTCCTTCGAATAAAAACCCAAAGAGCAGCAGCGCGTTCGCAGGAGGGCCTGGACAGACTGGGAAGGGAAGGGAAAGGGAAAGGGAAAGGGAAAGGGAAAGGGAAAGGAACGGTCCGCACACAGCACATCCAGGAGGACGTCGGGAGAGATCCGGCCGCCGCCCGCGGTGCTGGCCCGGCACCGGTAGAGNCGGGGAGGGAGAGAGAAAGGGAAAGTGAAAGGGAAAGGGAAAGGGAAAGGGAAAGGGAAAGGGAAAGGGAAGGACATTAGTCCTTGGGCACCTCACAGCCCTTCTCTTTAGAGACTTGCTCTGCAAGGGAGCAGAAAAGGGACACAGAAATGGCGAAAGAATCGGAATTATCAAATTCTTTTTTCCCATTTTGTCAGGGAGGCTTTTTATTTCTTTGAAGATCAGTAAAAAAAAAAAAAGGTTTAAGTCCCTGTTGGACAATAAACCTTCTGTCTTGTGAGGAATATTTAACTGAGTGACAGACTCTCCAGAGGATGAAAATGTGTCACTTGGGTGCGTTTCCAGCATGGTCCATGTCCCTCTGCATCAGATCCAGGCCACAGAAGTTTTGCCAAGGATTTTATGTCCAATGAAAGGTTTGTTTGATTTTTGTTTCAATAAAAATACTTAGTCCTGGAAACTTCAGAGCATTTTGCAGAAGTTTTGCAAAAATTTCCCTGAGCAGCTCAGTTAAAAAATATTTCTTAGAAGTCTGAGGGTGTGGCTTTGTCCTGATCCATGTTCTGAAATAAAACATTGTGGGTTCTCCACACAAAAGCACCTTTGCTGTTTTAATGCCCTTACTTTTCTTTGCTTTGGGTTTTGAGCACAATTTCCGCTTGCTCAGAACTGCGAGGCACTGCTTCTCTCCTAAGCTTACCCAAAATAGCTTCCCTTCCCTGGAATTGATGTCGTTTTGGTTTGGTTTGATGGAAAAAAAATTGAAATCAATTTGATATGACTTGAATTCATCACTTTCGGGATTGCTAATGGATCAGGAATCATTCATTTGGAGAACTGGAATCTGCCAAGATGCAGTGCAAGAGACAGAGCATGGGAGAGCAGATGAGAACATCTGCTGAGCACTTTTACTGCTTAAAAAAAAAAAAGGAGCAGCTTCCCTGGAAAAGTCGCTGGCCTGGGTAATGCTTGGAGAATTGAGGAGGAGCTGGTTTGTCTTAAACTCACTGAAATCTGCACCTCTCTGAAAAAAAAACCTCATTGGAAATGCATTAAAACAGCATTTGAGGGCTCTGAAAAGGCTTCTCAGTGAGCTGTTAATAATAATAATAATAATAATAATAACAATAATGATAATAAAATTCCTCACTTTTTTCACTTCAGTAAGAAATCCTGAATTTTTTCAGAGTGATTTTCATCCCTAAACCAAGTCATGGCTGCTCAGGCTGTAGCTTTGAGTATTATTGGACTGTTCATTAAAATCACCTAAAATGAAGAGAAAGGAAAAAAACCAAAACCAAAACAAAACCCAAAAAACAAAACCAAAAATACCAACAGAAAATTCAGACCCCTGGAAGTGTCCAAAAAACCTGTGGATGTGGCTCTTGGGGACATGGGCTAGTGGTGGCCTTGGCAGTGCTGGATTAAGGGTTGGACTTGATGACCTTGGAGATCTTTTCCAACCTTCATAATTCCATGATTCTATCTCTCCTTGTCCCTCTTTTCCTGAGAAGGAGAAGGAGGAGAAGGAGAAGGAGAAGGAGAAGGAGAAGGAGAAGGAGAAGGAGAAGGAGAAGGAGAAGGAGAAGGAGAAGGAGAAGGAGAAGGAGAAGGAGGAGAAGGAGGAGGAGGAGGAGGAGGAGAAGGAGAAGCTCCTCACTTCAAAGGATAATGTGCGTTGACTGAATCAGCCATAATTTAGAAGTTTCATTTAATTCTAGGAATTAAGGAGCACAGGCTCCGTAAATCATTCTTTGACTTGTAACACTTTATATGGTTATTTATAGTATCAGCGTCAGGTTTTTGGGTGATTTTTTTTTTCCTGGTATATTCCCAGCTCTTCTCCTGGGCAGCCATTTCCCCTTCCTGGCTCATATTGAATGAACATTTTTTATAATGCTTCTTTCATCTGATTTTTTAAAACGCTTTGATCAAAATCTCCCTTCTGAGCACTGAATGTGGTTTGAATCACCAAGCCCTGGCTATTGCTAATAAAAGGAAAAAACTGACTTATAATGACTTTGCTGGTGTTTGTGTGATCCAAGAAGGAATCACTGGGAATATACCTGCAGCTACCAGAGGCCCCTTTGTGCTTATTTTGTGTGAATTCCTTTTCCACACTTCCCCCCCACCAACACACACTTTTTTTTCAGAATTTTTATGGAGTCATCGAGAAGCTTTGCTTGGTTTTATTCTCAAAGACTACAAATTTATTTGACTTCTGCTTTCTTTTCTCCGGGGATGTCCTGTGTGAAATGAAGATTTTTCACTGCGAATCTCTGCAGGAAAATCTGTTCCATGAACACTCAGGTTTTGAAGCAGCTCCAGGTAACGCACGATGATGCTAACGAGCATTTCCATCTTTCAGCCCAGGAATATCCTTTTGTTCTCACACCAAAACTTGCATGGGAAAGATCATTGCAAGGCCACGCTTGGGTGGTGGGATCATCCCAGGATGCCTTCATTCCCAAAGAAAAGAGCAAGCCAAGGAAGGTGTGTGTGCAATGTGAATCCCACCGCTCTCAGGAGCCGTCTGCCCCCCGTGCATCGACAACAGGGCTGGAAACTGGGATCCAGAGTGCTCCGGGGCTCGGGACAATCTGCTTTGTGTTTTCCCAGGCTGGGGAAGCGCGCAGGCAGCTGCTCTTCATTAAATGCGCTGCTTTGGCCTGATACAGGTAGTGTGTTTTCACTCAGTAGCTCTGGCATTCAAACCTTATCTCGTGAAATGAGAATTTCAGGGGAGAAAATGTCAGCTCCCCGTTTGTGGATGTCCTGCGTTGAGGAACACAGTGGAGCTGTATCCAGGCGGGCAGAGAGCTTCCCTGGAACGCAGGAATCTCACCTGCAGCCTGGATTAGTTTGCGTCAAACCCTTCGTGCCTCAACCAAAGCTGAGTGTGGTCAGAAGTGTCCTCTCAGATGCTGTGGAAAACTCTTACTCCCCTTCAAATCCTGAACTCAGACCGTGCCCATCCCTTCTCTGTGCTTCCCCCGGGGTCTGCCTTTCCCTGAGCCACCCTTCATCCATCCTTTACGCTCCCATCCCAGACCCTGGCAAAGCAACACCTCTGGGAGCAGCCATGAGGGAAAAACTGTGATTGTCTTCCTTTTTTCCCTCTTCAGACACCATCTATCCCATCCAGCTCCGCAGCCTTCCAACCCCTTGGTCCTGCCCTTGAACAATGCTGCAGTTAACTGAGTGTGGGAATGACGATGTGGCTCATTTGAGGTTTTGTTTCCACTCAGACCAGAGTTAATCTCCCCTGCGACTTCCAACATTTCTCCTCCTGATGAATTGTTTATTCTCTGATTCTGGATGGTTTCTAAGAATAGCACTTTTGGGTTCTGTACAAATTTGCTCTTGTGCTTTGATTCATTGCACTTAAAGACGCTGTTGTCATTCTCCCAAGTGTTGGCACACAGTATTTGACAATCTTCAATGGAGCAAATTCCTGGAATATAAGAACAAGGCCTTGCGCTTTGATTTAATTTGCTTTTTTCCCTTTTTCCGCAGACGCAGAAATGGCTGTTTATTTTTCATTAGCATTGCTGCAGGATTTCTGAAGGCACGTTCCCCTCGCTTTTTCCGGCGTTGGGTTCGCTGGGGCTTTCAGCTTTTGTTCTCCACGGATGTTATTCCAGCGCTCCCGTCGGAAGCGCCGCCGCGGCCTTGCCGTGTCGTGTGGTTTCCACAGCGGGTGAGGTGGTGGAGCTGGGAAAACTGCCTTGGGATGAGGCACTGAACAACAACTCAGGGGCTACAGTGGCTGCCTTGAAGGCAAATGTCTTCTCCTCCATGTGTGGAGTGAGCTCAGCCACCCCAATATTCCACCTGATAACCTCCGAAGGTTTGAATTCTTCTTCATTCTTCATTATTCTCCCAAATATCCCACCTGATAACCTCCAAAAGTTTGACTTCTTCTTCATTATTTTGGGGTTTTGTCATTTTTAATCTTCTCCTCCATGTGTGGAGTGAGCTCAGCCACCCCAACATTCCAGCTGATGCCACCAAAGGTTTGATTGCTTCTTCATGATTTTGGGGTTTTGTCAATTTTAGTCTTCTCCTCCATGTGTGGAGTGAGCTCAGCCACTCCAATATTCCACAGGTTTGATTTCTTCTTCATTATTTTGGCGTTTTGTCATTTTTAGTCTTCTCCTCCATGTGTGGAGTGAGCTCAGCCACCTCAATATTCCACAGGTTTGATTTCTTCTTCATTACTTCAGGGTTTTGTAATTTTTAGCCTTCTCCTCCATGTGCAGAGTGAGCTCAGCCACCCCAATATTCCACCTGATATCCTCCAAAGGTTTGATTTGTTCTTCATTATTTTGGGATCTTGTCATTATTAGCCTTCTCCATGTGTGGAGTGAGCTCAGCCACCCCAACATTCCAGCTGATGCCACCAAAGGTTTGATTGCTTCTTCATGATTTTGGGGTTTTGCCATTTTTGAGGCAAGTTCTGGCTGTCGTTCCCTGCTCCAGGAAGCTCCAGAGTAACGCCAGGTTCCTGCAAGTGCCTGAGAGGTTCCTGGTGGCCTGGAGCCCCCAGCCAGCCCCACCCACACTGGTGGTGCCTTTGAACTGCTTATAAATAGCTCGTGCTCCATGTGCAGCCCTGGCAGCGCCGCGGAGCGCCTCAGATCCCAGCACCACGGACAGGCTCCGGTGTCATCCCAGCCATCCATCACTGCCCAGCCCCTTATGAAATCCAGAAGAGATCCTGACATGCGATTTTCCCGCTCCGTCACGGGGGGCTGGGGGCGGGGATATCTGATTTTTTTTTTTCCTTAGGAAAGCAGGCGAGCTGCAAGGGAACTGGCAGAGCTCCTGCCACACGGAACGAATTTGCACACTCACTTTGATCCCTTTATGATTTTTTTATTTGTGTTAGCCACATCCTCTTTGCTGCACCACTCAGCAAAAGATGCTTTAAATTAGATGAGGCTTGGAAAACGCTCTCCCCGTGGCTCCCTCCCCCCTCGCCTCGCCTGCCCCCGAGGCCCCGGATTGGTCTGGTAGCCAGAGCCCTGCCTAACATGAAGCTGGCACCAGCGAAAAGGCGGACAAATAAACCTCCAGGAATCTTGTTTGTCATATTTAATCCATCATGTTTCCCAAACAGCCTGCTCCAAAAACGCTGCAGCAGTGTTTACATCATCCTGATTGAAGGCTACATCCGTGCACATAAACGCTCTTGTTGGATGTGGCTCCAGTTTAACACAAAGGCAGCCCCAACCAGAGGGAAAAAAGCAATAAACCCCCTTTTGCATTTCTTCCTTCTCTCATTCCTGCCCAATCCAACCACCCAGCATTTGCACACTCATTTTTATTATTGTTTTCCCTTCCTTTTCTCATGTTTTCTGGAGAGCGTTGCCCGATTCTGTGATTTCCTGCTAAACGAGCAAGTGGAATCCACGAGACCACGAGGAGAGGGTTTATCCCTGTGCCAGGGAAAGTGGCACAGTGCAAGCCCTGGGAGGGTTTGGCATCGTCATGAGCCATGGTGCTGGCACTGGGGCTGGCAGCATCAGCCTCCCAAGTGGGGAAAACCGCGGGAAACCACATCAGACCGCTGAAATGGGAGATCCTTTCCAGGGGAGTGACTGGGAAGTGTGAAGGGAAGCGGGAAAAAGCTCTTTCAGCACCAGATCAGGGAGTAGGAGATGGCCCCGACCCCACAAAAAGGCCAACAATCCAGGCAAGGATCATTTCAGCACCTGCACTAGTGGGAGATGTCCCTGCCCATGGCTGGGGGATTGGAATGAAATGAGCTTTAAGGCACCTTCCAACCCAAAACATTCCGGGATTTTCCTGGTCCGTGGTGGCAGAGCTCAGAAAGGACCACAGAGAGTCCAACGCTCCATGTGCCACTCCACCAAACACTGCCTGACACCTCCAGCTCTTCAACAGAGTGAACAGCTAAGAAAAAATAAAATAAAAAATCAAATAAAAGGACACTATCCTGCTTGGGATCAGATAGCACAGTTTGTCTCATCAAAATAAAGTTTTCTGTGCATTTCACAAGTTTTCCTGCTAAAAGGAAGGCAATCACAACTGTCATTTTATATTCTCACCTGCTCTTTCCCCAGCATTTTTTGTGTCCTATGGCCAAAATCCTCCATCACACTGGATGCAATTTATCCGCTGTAAACTGCACATTGCAGTGCTAAAGATCACGCTGGGCTGCCTCCAGTGGTTCTCATCCCATTCAGATACACACATTCCTACAGAATCACGGAATGGTTTGGGGCACCTTAAAGCCCATCCAGTGCCTGCCCTGGGCAGGGACAACTTCCACTGTCCCAGGCTGCTCCAAGCCCTGTCCAGCCTGGCCTTGGACACTGCCAGGGATCCAGGGGCAGCCACAGCTTCTCTGGGCACCTGTGCCAGGGCCTGCCCACCCTCACAGGGAGGAATTCCTTCCCAGTATCTCATCTGACCCTTCCCTCTCGACTCTCCTTAAAGGGCAAGTCCATTATTACAGTGCACTTGGACACTTAATTTTTTTTTATTTTGTGCCATGATTTTTGGTCACACCTATTGGCAGTGCTGTCCAGAGGTTGGATTTCTAAAAGGATTGGAGACACACAATGTAGAAATGAAAATCTTTAAAAAACAGGGCTCTGATTTGGTGTCCCTTTGGGTTTGGGATGGCTTTTGATCCCTTATCGTTGAAAACCTCCAGCCCCAAAGGAAACAGCACCTGTTTTATCCAGCCAAGCAGCACAGACATTTCCCAGGTGGCTCCTTGCACTCCTTGGAATAAAAATAAGGCTGTCAGGTGATGCATCACAGAAAAATCACTGGTTTCCCTGTCAGAAAATACCCACCCCTTTATTTATAAGTGTTTTTAGCATCCCTAACTCTGAAATTAGGGCCTTGCTGTGGACTAAGACAGACACGGCTCTCTCAAGTAACAGCAAGCCATATAAATTTATAAAAAGTTTTTCATCCCTGTAAAAAAAATAAGAGACTGTAAACCCACTTTTCCCCTTCCTCCTTCACCTCTTGCCTACTCTGAAGCAGGAGCTGCTTCTGGCCTCCAGATGTCAAACCCACGAGCTCTTCCCTTTTTGCTATTTTTGCCGCGTGCTTTGATCTTTAGCAATGGCTGCACCGGGAAGAGGGGGGAGGCACACGGGGTTTGGGGGGCTGGGGGTGCTGCTAGGCCCCCTCTGAGCCCGTGGGCTTCACTCTTGCACTTCTCTTTGCCCTTCAGAGGGAAATCCACCCCAAAAAAGTGGGGTGAAAAGAGAGGAGAGAGGTGGGGGAATGGCAGGGCTGGGAGAACGGGAAGAGGGGAGGTGGGCATGGCTGGGCAGAAGTGGGGCTGGAGGGCACCTGCCTGGGGGCTCAGCACTGAGGTTTGAGTGGGGATGGTCTTGTGGGGGGTGGGAAGGAGTGTGATCCATTATTTTGGGCCAAAGTGGGATGCAGGAGTCGATGGCAACGCTGCCTTGAGCCAGGGGGGAGCTGGAGGTGGAAAAGGCATCACTGCGGAGCCACTGCCTGCCCCAGTGCAGGCAAGAAATACATAAATCTCACCTGCTTCAGGGACATTTGTTCATCCTGGACTTGTCTTTTCCCTGGATTGAGGGTTGAGCACCATGGCATTAAGGCCAGGGGGATTACTGTGCACACAGGGACATGAAGCACCTGCAGGGTGCCTGACATCCAGGCATCCCTAAAATCGCGAAATTCCCTTCCAAAGGCACCTGAGCCTTTCCCAGAGCACCATCTCTGTCATAATTCCCTGCCTAATCAATGAACTGCATCACCCCATGTGGTTTAGAATTTCATAATATTCACGGGATTAGCGGCAGCAGGCAGAGGAAGCTGGCAAGGAAGCAAGCAGAGACCCCCAAGATGGCGAAAGAGAGAGTTTTATTTACAGAAACTTCTTTATATATCCATTAATAATCTAGCAACCATTGGTCAGCAGAGAATCCACCTCCCAAAGTCATTGGTCACAGCTATACAGCACCTAATACAAAACATAGAGATTAAGAAAGTACAAGAAGTGCAGCTTATCTCTATTCTCCATGAGAAAGAAGAGAAGGATTTCTAAAACAGTGCAACTACAACCCCATGCTCTCTTAGCCCCACTAACACCTTGAAACCCTCCCTCTCTCCCATAAAAGCAAACGAATATTTTCCATGCCTTAATACACAAGAAAAATGAAATTATACTGTCAGTGGGGCTCATCCCTGGAGCAAAGGAAGCAACCTTACAGCTGGAGAGTCAATGTCCAGCTGGAGAGTGGGGAATATCTTCTTTTTGCTTCCCTGCCAATGTTTTATTGCTGTGGTGGGTAATATCAGGGAGCTCTCACAGCACAGCTCAGCTCGGCTCGAGGCACTCAGCAACTGCAGGCTGGCAAAATATTGCCCAGAGGATGGTGTGGCTTGAGGCTTTTACGGCCAAAAAAATAATACAAAGTGAAAATTGATGGGTTTCAAAAACTACAGGGACAAGAGGTGGGAATTAATGTTTGTGACTGAAAGGAAATAAATCCCATCAGGTATTCGCACAAATTCTGCATTCCGCATGGTACGGGATGAGGGCTTGGGGTGAGGAACAGCCCATATTCCAAGGAACACCTGGAGGTAGCACTCTGTGCTCTGGGCTGGTGAGAAGGTGGGGATCAGTCACAGGTTGGACTTGATGGCCTTGGAGAGCTTTTCCAATCTCAGTGATTCTCGGATTTTATAAAACAGGTGCCTTGGGATAACACTCCCTCTCTGCCAAGCTTGTGATGGACACCCCAGTGCAATGTCCCAAGGAGCTCTCAGCTCACCAGGCACCTCCCCAAATCCTGTCTCCATCAACTCTGTCTCAGCCCCTCAATCCAAGCTGCCTCTGCCAGCAGAGATCCTGGCACGCCAGAGCTTGGGAATTGTGCTCGAGCAGGAAAGGGATCCTCCCACATCAACCCAATCCTCACTGGAGATGGGGGCATGCGGGTGGGAGAGGCTGACCCCAAAACTCTCCTGAGGAACCTACGGCTGGAGGCACACCAGCATCTCCTGGCGTGACCAGGCTCCAAAAGTGGGAGGATCAGGACACTGGAGAGGGGTGGCACAGCTTTCCAAAAACCCAATCCCGAGCAATGCTTTATCCACGGAGCACTCGGGTGATTTACAAGGTAAAACACTTGAGTTTGTGTCGAATTTCCCTTCCTCTGCTCCCCAGCACCCACCTGGTTCCTTGTTATTCCCCTGCTCCTCCCGCCCCGCTCCCAGCCACCGTCACCTCATTGCTCATTGTGGCAGCGCCCAGGGTGACGACAGCCGAGCCTGGACCTGCACAGAGAGCCCAGAGCCCCTCAGCCACCTCGCCTTCACCTGGAGAGTGGAGTGCCACCCCTTGGGAATGCTGCCAGCCACCACCTACCTTCTCCTGGCCATTTCGGGGCCTAGAAACCCAAACCCAGTGTCAGCAACACACAAACAGGTGTTTCCCCTCTATGTGCACGTCCACAAATGTGTATCCCTGGCGTGGCACCGAACCTGCTGGCTGTTTCCCGTTGAAAAGCTTTGCTTTTGCCCCGAGGCGCTCACAAAAACAGGGCCGTGATGCACATTACAGACAGATCCCCCCCAAAATCTCCTCTCCTGCAGCTGCAGCGCCTCTGTCCCTTGTAAATGGATCAAAACTCGCTGCCTCCCAACGAATTCCCGCATCCCCGCGAGCTGCATACTTGTGGCTGTTTAGTATTCCCAATTTAGGCATTGGCAGAAACAAAGAGTGAGTGAGTCTAAGAACACATATGCTGAGAAAGGCAGTGCTGAAGGGTATCCCACCCTTCATTTAAACAGAACTAAAATATCTTGTGTGTGTGTGTGTGTGTGTGTGTGTGTGTGTGTGGGGACACACATGCACATATGTCACGGCACTTAGGCAAACATGAGATCCACAGACCACTGAGCATTTGCTTCTCCTGTGCCCCGTTTGGAAGAGTGCTAATGCCTTCTGGGAAATGTGGAGAAAATGTAAATATTTGGTTCCCGAGTGACGCAGTTTGTCACTGTGCTTCTCTGACTTTGCTGCAGCAAACAGTTAGGAAAAAACACCGAATGCTTCTGCTTTCTCCATGTCCAAGCTCCTTCTGTCCCTTTGGAGCAACCCAACTGGGAGCAGGTTCTTTCCACACTGGATTTTTTATGCTTTACAATCACAGAATCACAGAGTGGTTTGGGGCACCTTAAAGCTCACCCTGTTCCACCCCCTGCCATGGGCAGGGACACCTTCCACTGTCCCAGGCTCCTCCAAGCCCTGTCCAGCCTGGCCTTGGACACTGCCAGGGATCCAGGGGCAGCCACAGCTTCTCTGTGAGGCCTGCCCACCCTCACAGAGAACAGTTTTTTCCTGATATCTCACCTAAATCTCCCCTCTTTCAGTTTGAATCATCAATCAATTTATCAATTGAATCATCCACTCACGTCGCCTTGGGGACCAAGAACCTCTGTCCAAGCTGACTGCCAGGGAAAGGGCTCTAGATGCAAGAACTGGGCTCAAATCCCCCCATTCCCAGGCTGATACTCTGACCATGAGGGATGGGATGGTTCCTGTTCCAGAATCAGCCACTTCAGGACTGGTGTCCTTCTGGGACATCCTCTTGAGGACCACCAAGGACACCTGGAGGGACAGCCAGGCCGGTCACCCTACACTGTGAATGGCTCAGCAGGTGAGGAGATGGAGATGTGCTCCAAGCTCTCATCTTCAGGGAGAATCTGATGGTCCCCTCCATGGGGATGCAGGAAGTTCCCTAAAATTTTGCCATGGAAATGCAAACGGAGATGGTGGAATCAGACTAGCTACAAACCACTTCATTAACGTCCATAAATTTAATTTATTAACATGTTTCCACCACACTGCCCTTTATGGGACCCTCCTGTATTATGGGATATACTTTTATTTGCCACAAGGAAAAAGCTCTTGCCCCAAAAGGTTGTTGATCCCTCAGCAGCTCTCTCCAAGTGCTGAGGATGTAAAAGGAGATACCCCAGCAAGAGCAGCAGCAGGACATCGCTTTCTCCTAGGTTTTTTCCCCTTTCTTTTCATGGAAAACTGGCTCCAGTTGGTGGCACTGTGACCTGAGGGTCTGACGTGCCACACCCAAGTTTTAAAGCAAAGGATAAGCCATGGACAGCGGGTTTGGGAGAAGTGGGAAATGGAGGCACAAATTTTTGTTGTGCGGGAAGATCTGAGCCTGAAAGGCAGGATCCCTGCTCCTGGTGGACGGGATGGCAGTGTCCAGTGGGAAGGGATTGCTGACCGCCCCGTGCAGCCTCTGGGCTCCCTCGCAGCTGCCTCTGCTCAAGGTGCTCGCACAGGAGCACTGCAGGAGATGAGACACAGATGACCAAAGAAAAGAGGCTCCATTTACCTCAAGCACACATTTTCCCAGAGATTTCTCTGCTCTCTAGGTGGAGATGACACCAAGTGGATGCTTGCCACAGCCTTTGGGGCCAGCCTGGATGGGGAGGGTGGCTTCACCCAGCAATCCCTCAGAGGCCATGGAGGGCGAAAAGGCACGTGGGAATGTTTGCTCAGTATTTATGGACACCAATAAAACTGCCGGGGGAGGAAAGACAATCAGGGCAAAGCGAGAAGTGCTCCAGGGTTCGCATTCCTCCACCTTCCATCCCAGAGGCGGGGAGACACTCTCCCTCATGTCCTGCCAGGAAAAGAGATGGCTGTAAAACTGCTGAGATCATTTGCAGTTCCTCCCCCCCACTTCCAATCTGCAAACCTCATCCCTGCTCCCCTCTCAGAGACTAGGGAACGGTTTGGGTTAAATTAGCGTGGAAGCTGGAAAGCCTGGGATCGGAATCATTTCCCCGCTGGCCTTCCAGGGGCTCCGACGGGAAAAGCCCCCAGGCACAACCGGAGAACAAGATCTCCTGCCAGGTCTTCTCCTGCTTACACCTCCCCATGCTCCACCTCTGGGATCTGCTTTAGCATTTAGGTGCTGGGGCAGCAGGGGGAGAAGGTTTTTCTTTCCTTCAGCTTTTGCAAATGGACTTCCAGACCCCCCAAAAAAATAATAATTGGCGCAGGCGAATGCAACGGCCAAGGCATCACTTGGCGGGAGGAGGTATAACCTCTCCCATCACTTCTCTGTGTTTTTATTGCCAAAGCAACACCCTCCTGAAGGGAATGCTGAAATGTTGAATGGAAGGTGGAAATGGACTTTGGACAAGGGATGGAGGGACACGACACAGGGAATGGCTTCATTCTGACAGAGGGCAGGGACAGATGGGATTTTGGGAAGGAATTGTTCCCTGGGAGGGTGGGCAGGCCCTGGCACAGGTGCCCAGAGAAGCTGTGGCTGCCCCTGGATCCCTGGCAGTGTCCAAGGCCAGGCTGGACAGGGCTTGGAGCAGCCTGGGACAGTGGGAGGTGTCCCTGCCATGGCAGGGGGTGGAACAGGATGGGCTTTAAGGTCTCTTCCAATCCAAACCATTCAATGATTTTATGATTCTGTGTACTCCTGTCCTCCAGGCTGGCAGCACAACCCATCCTGCACCTTTTGGGATTGAACATGCTCCAAACAGGCTTGGGATCCCCAGAGGAACCAAAGGATGCTGAGTAGGTGCAGTCACGCTTCAAAAAGCAAGTGAAGGTTTCCAAGAGGGAAGTGTGAGAAGGTGAGAGGGATGACACAAGGACAGGGGGGCATAGGGAGCTCACCTTGGAAAATCCAAGGCATCTACAGAGATCCTTGCAGGAAGCTCAGTTTGTGCTGTGCGACGTCAGGGCGCTGATGGACTAACACAGAGGGCAGTGCAGCTCTCGAGACTGCAGCACTGCATTGGGACACTTGGGACCGGAAACCACTGGAGGCCTCTGGAAGACATTTGCACGGAGGATGCCTCTGTCATGAAGGAGCTTCCCAGCCTGGCTTGGTGCAGGTTTTTCCATGGTGAGGCTCCAGCTGGAGATCTGGGACTCAACCTGCTCTGCGCCAGGTGTACGAACACCAAGGTGGTCCTGCCCTGTGGGATTTAGCATCTCCCATCCATGCAGGCTGACTGGGGCATGTCCCATCCATTTCTGCATGGATGGAGACTTCGCTGCCCCCACAGCCCAGGAAAAAGTCCTTTCCCACATCTTTCAGGACCACATCATTCCCTTGAGCTGGCACGGCAGCCTGCAGCAGAGGTGGGTGTAGGACCCAGCCTCCAGCTCTGCCTGTTAATCCCCAAACCAGCCTTCCCTCCCCATGAATAGAGGCAATTCCAGCACTCTGGCAAAGCCACTTGGAGAGAGGTGATAGAGCCCTAAGGCTACTCCTAAATCTGTCACACAGCACGTGCTCCTTCCCTCAGCACTTACATATTGATATTGTTGAGGGGGAAAAAAACCCAAAAAAAGCAGCCCTGGCTGTCCCTGTAGATCCCAGAGGAAATGGTTTTATGGGACTCTGGTGGATGCAGAAAATAACTTCCACTTAACGGCAGGCGCTGGCTCAGCATTTGCTGGCCTGAGACAGATCAAACACTTCAGAGCAATTCCCAAGTTATTGGTCCTCCAGCTCAGAGGTTCCCAGCCAAATCTTTATCCTCTGCTTCTAAAAGCTGGTTCTACTTTAATATTCGGGAATAATATCCCTTAAAACACGCATTTATGAACGAGCAATACTTTCCTCACCTCCACAAAAGCCCGGCACTGGGCTGGAGTCCAGGATGCTGCAACAGCATCTCCTGCAAAAAGGTGCTGAGTGGTGGTGTGCAGACCCCTCAAGTGTTTTGAGAATCACATCCAGCCTGTCACTGGCACCTTAACAAACTGGACACGGGAAAATCACCCAGCCACGATGTTTGGTTAATGAGCATCTGCACAACGCTTTTAGCTCTTGTATTGAGAATATTTGTAGTCCTGGTGACCCTTCACCCCTCATTTTCCAGCCAGCCCGTGTGGATGGGACTTGGTCCCCCAGGCCAACCAGGCTTTTGAGTGGACATCACAATTTTTGAGTGCAGCTTGAGCTGCACTTTTTAAAAATGAAATGGCGCCCAAGCTGGATGAACCTTGGTGGGCAAAGCCTTCGCACTTTGGGAAGGAGCATGTGCAGCTCAGAGAAAGAAAACCAGCACAAGGTAAATGGAAAACTCTCACCCAGGGCTTTGCTAATTGGGACCAGCTGGTGCTCTGCTAATATTTTGATAAAGTCCTGTTTTCTCTCCAGAACAGAAACTTTACAGAGAAAATTTTTTCCCCCTCCCCCACCCCTTCCCTGCCCTTTCCTTCTGTCAGAGTTTTGGCACGGTGTAAAGGGGAACATATGCAGCAGACAGAAAAGCTGGATGAAAGAAGAGAAAGAGAGGAGGGGAAGAAATCCCACAGCTCTGTCGGCACATCAAAACCTGGATTATATCCCCACTGCCCTCTTCTCCCTCCCTCACCACCCCAGGCTCCCACAGCACTAAAGGGCAGCAGAGCACAGACCAGAGAGTGGAGGATTCCCATTATAAATCTGAGGAGAATGAAGAGGAACCAATTCACTCCACATTCCATGCTGGATTGCTCTTCCTCACCAATGCCTAGCTCTGAAGAAGTTGCTGGGCTGGGTTGTCCCAGCACAACCAGACCCACAAAATCCAAGGGAGGGAGACTCCAGGTGTCAAACCCAAGGGAGATCCCAGGAACACATCAGCTTTATGCCGAATAAATATAGGAGAAAAGGAAAAAAACCCCAAGAAATTATGTCAATGGCAAAATGTTGGTGATCTTGGAGGTCTTTTCCAGCCTGAAGGATTCCAAGATTCCAATGTCCCTCCCACAGGGCATGGGGAGTTTATTTTGTTTAACCTACTGTTGGATAATAAGACATATGTCCACACTGGCTCTTATTTTGGATAGAACTAAACCAGAAACAAATGTATGAGATGGGATGAACGAATATGAGGAGAGTACCCTGATCCAGGATGTCCAATTAAGGCAAGAAAGAGACCCTGGCTCTTGTAAATAAAAAAATTATTTGAGGGAGCTCCTTTTTGGATGGAAAATGGGAATACCCATAAAAGGAGGGATTCTTGGAGTACAGTGACTCCTGTAGGGAAGTTTCCTGTAGGAAAATATAGCTGGAAGCAGGTGAAATAGAGGAAAAGTGGTGGCTCTGCCTCCTATTTCAGTCCCCTGGGGTGGGATGAAGAATTGGATGTGGAACAGGACACCCTCTTGGAGGAAAGGCACATGCTCAGATGCCTTTGAAAGCTCCAGGCAGTAATTCCAAGTTGCAATAGAGATCAGAACCACCTCGGCAAAGAAGACGGAGCAAACCAGTGCAGGGTGAGGCGGAGGTGCAGAAGCGAAGATCAAAGGAGAAGGGCAGGCTCAGGGAGCCACCTCTGGAGCCAGGGATGTCTCTGGTCGCCCCGGCCTTCCCTGCACAGGTGTCCCTCTGTTTGGACAGCTGTCCCTGCCCCCGGCTGCTCCCAGGGGTCGGTGCCGGTGGCTCGCGGATGCCTGCGATGGTCCCGGGGCTCTCCTGGAGCCTGTGTGTGGTCAGGGCACTGCTCTCCCTCGCAGAGCCTGGGGTTCCACAGAGCACAGCTTGAAATGCACCTGAAGGACGAGAGATGGGAGCTGGGAATTCGGCACTGCGGCTGCCCGGGGCACCAGCAGCAACCAGTACGGGTTGTTCTAATTTTTAAAGCGGATATTAGGGATGCAGCTGTACTTAAAGCCTGTCCCAAAAGCCTTCATCCTTTCTACAGCTGAAAAAGGCAAGTCGAGCACCCCAGGTGCCCCCAGCCCACTCCAGGGCAGCTAAAGCAGCAGAGATGAGCCATCATTCCACAGAAGTGAAAGGTTTGTCCCCCCATCCGTCACCTCTTGCAGTCAGGGCTGGGGCTCCCATCTCAGGACAAACATCCTACAGTGGCTGCTCATCTTCTTGAAGGCCAGAGGAACCTTCTGAAAACAGTTCAGCTCATGAGGCCACAGTGTCACCCTCAGCAAGGTCCCATTTGAAACTCCTCTCACCTTCAGCACATTTTAATTTCCCTCAGCACATCGCCCTGCCCTCAGATCCTTACTTCGCTTGTTGGCTTTGGCACTTCTTTTGTACTATTTTTGGAGGATTTCAGAACATGTTTCTGACTTGGGCCATCTTCTTCCTATAATTATTAAGGGTATTTTTCCTTCCAGACCCTGGCCTCATTCCCACGTTGGCTGCAAGGCTTCCATCGTTGTTTAATTCAACCTTCCTCTCTTTCCAGGAGCACCTTCCCATAATGCTGTTACTGAGGTGAATCCATGGAAAATGACAACTTGGGTAACCAGGGGCTGGGGCTTATGGAAAGCACCTTGAATTACATTCCCGTGTATGTTTTGTCCCATAAATGCTTTCTCTCCCACTTCCATGAGGCCTGGTAGGACTTCCATGCGCCTGAGAGGACACAGGGAAATCCCCAACACCTCAGAAGGCTTAAAATGTAATTTTTCTCCCTGAAAAGTTGGAATCTGGCAGCCTCCTAGAGTGGGATATCCATGCCAGAGCAGAAGGGATCTCTTGAACAAGTCTCCCCCATTTGGGACCAGCCAAGGATTCCTTTTTGGGGCCCCAGGAACCAAGGGAAGACCTGAGGAAGGAAACAAAAGGAAGGGACATGGCTACCAGAGCAAGGGAAAGAAACAGGAAAAATAGTCTGGAAGAAGCAATAGGTACTCCTGAGCCTAGAAAATCTTCCTTCTCTGAGGCACTGATATTATGTCTCCTCTGCTTCAGCCCTGAGACTGTGCAACATTCCCGACCCACATCCCTCTCAGCTCACCAGAACCCCTCACTTCCCCTTCTCCTAAACCTCCACCTTTTCTCCTGCCTGTGGGGGTCCCTACACAAAATTAGCAAGCAACATCTTTGGGAAAACCCTAAAACCGTTCTGAAGGGATTGATGGGAAAAGAAGGTGCTTGCCAAAGCGATGTTACTCCCAACAGGCTTCCCGGGGCAGGGGAGGGTTTTCAGCAATGGAATAACACAGCCTGCGTTGGGACCCCCTCCCACCGTTCCTGGATCGAGCAGCACGATGGTATCTTAAGGCACCACTGAATTTTCCAATAATAAAACAGGGAAAACCTTCATTTTGGGCACCTCCTCCTGCCTCCTGCCTCAATCTAAAGGCAGCACAGAGAAACTGGGTGAAAATTCCTTTATTTGTTTGAATTTGATATTCCTGCCTGCTCTGCCAGAAGCTTTCCCTGCCCTCCATAAGCTTGCACTGCACAGCAAGGGCTGTTACACAGGACATGAATAAAAAAATTCAAGGGGATTTATCCCACGGGGTGAAAGTGAGATGAAATTCAGGGGTTTTCCCATTTGAGCTCGAAATTAAGCAAATTTTAGCTTCTATTTGGGGTAAAACTGAAGCACAAAGAAGAACTGGGGGGCAAGGAAAAGAAAACCAGGTAACCAGGGTGGGATTTTTCCTGAACTCACGTGGCCCCAAACCACATAAACCAAACACTGAACTTGGAGCTGAGCTTCAACATGGCTTCAACCGCACGCAATTAGCCCAATTAAAGGGATTTTTTAAGGCCCTGTTAGGTCCTGCCAGCATTTTAAGTGGGACAAAACTTGCTTTGCCAGCAGATGTTGCCACTTTTGCAGCGGGGTTGGAGTTTGGGGCCACATTCTCGGAAAAGTTGCGTGCTCAGGGCGTGAGGAAAGGCAGGGAAAAGGTTCCCTGTCAAGATGAAATGCATTAAAAGAAGCTCACATGCTCCCTGATCGTGCTGTGCCAGGCACCAGGGAATGCGACCAGCTGAAAATGCCTCCTAAAAAATAAAAGCAAGGGGGTGGTGGGGCGGCTGGAACCCAGGATTATTAAAAAAGAAAATAAAACCTGGAAACGTTCGCTGAACGAAACCAGATTTTGGTGATTATTTTGTAATTATTCATGGTGGGAGTAACAGGAAAAAAATCCAGGATTTTAATGGGCTTATTTGTTTGTTTGTTTGAGTCCAAATGCTAATGGTGATGGTTAATGGGAATAAAAAAAACAGGGAAGAAATGTGGATAATTGACACACAGTGCTTTAGTTCCCAAGTCAACCAGCAAAACCAGTCTTATCACTGTGGGCCCTGTGTGGATTTTATTCCTAAACCTGCCTTTCAAATCGTGGGTGCTGTCCAGGAATTAGTCTAATAAAAAAAATTTAAAAGATATCCTGGAGGCTTATGAAATACCTTTCCCTGTACACCAGACTCCATCAATGATGTTGGCATGGAGAGCAAGGGAAAGAAAAGCAGATTTCTTTCCCTTTTTATTAAGTCAATGAATTTAAGAATGATTCTGGGATGCTCTGAAGTGGCTCTGTGCCCCTTGGAAGTCGTGCCTTCAATCTGAAAGAGATCCTGGGAGTCCAGGAGTGTTGGTGAGCAACCAAACAAGCCCAAGGCAAGAGGTGAGGGCTCCAGGTTCCCCTCATGCTCCCCTGGCATCCCCTGGCATCCTTTGCTGACTGTGAATGTCTGAGGAAAATGATTCTGCAGGCTCCCCAGCTGGGAAAAGATGCTGCTGCCCTACAGGACAAAGCAGCAGCACTGCACACATCAAACACAGAATCCCGGAGTGGTTTGGACTGGAAGGGACCTTAAGGATCATCTCATTCCACCCCTGCCATGGGCAGGGACACCTTCCACTGCCCCAGGCTGCTCCAAGCCCTGTCCAGCCTGGCCTTGGACACTGCCAGGGATCCAGGGGCAGCCACAGCTGCTCTGGGCACCTGTGCCAGGGCCTGCCCACCCTCACAGGGAACAATTCCTTCCCAATATCCCATCTGTCCCTGCCCTCTGGCACTGGGAAGCCATTCCCTGTTGTCCTGATGCTCCACACTCTTGTCCAAAGTCCTCATCCTCTGCCAGCAACAAAATAACCAGCTCAGACAGTTGCCCTCAGGGCTTAGGAAGGGACAGGTTTTCCCAGTGTGCATCAGAGATTTAGGAACACACATTCGCCTGACACCTCAGACATTTAAGGGCCTCTGAAAGTGCCTAAGCAGGAATGCAAAAGACCAAACTCTCTCTGCTCCTCAAACCGTGGCCCTGCACTGACTCAGACCAAGGCCTCACAAGGTCCCAGATGTGATGTCCCAGACATCCCAAATGGTCCTGGAAGAGCAGCCACTGCCTGAGGTTGTTCCTGTTTCCTGCTGGAAGCAGCCCTAGCCATGAACAAACACCATGGGTGGGCACTGGAACATCCAAGCTGAGACTTTTCGGGCTCCTTCCTAAAGACGGGAGCGGCGTGCGTGGAGCTGCTCTGGGTTACTCCAGACAGATGTGCCAGAGGTCCCACATCCTTCTGGAGCAGCCGTGGGACACTTGGCAGCCCGACGCACCAGTCCTAAAGTGGCAACATCTTTGAGCAATTGACTCCAGTCCGGGACATCTGAAGCATTTTTTCCATCCAGAGACCTCATCCTGGCCCCTGCGGATAAAACACTCGGGAAGATTTGTGTCCTTGTCCTGCAGCGTGCCGTGATGGAGAGCTTGAGGTGCAGCCACAGGCCAGAAAGAAGGGACAAATTCCTATGAGGAAGGGCAAGCAGGTACAGGGATTAGTTTTCTGGAGACATGGCCAAGAAATTGGCTTTCCTGAGGAAGGATGGAACAGGACAGGTTTGGGGCTCCATGGGGGAAAGGAAGGAGCCTCCAGGCATGGCAGATGCTGACCACAGGAGCAGCAGGCTCCTCTGTTGTCCCTACCCAGGGGACAAGGCTTGCCTGCTGAGGGGTTGCACCAGGGATGCCCCATTTCTCCGAAGGGATCCAGACCCACCTGGTGATCCTGGCCGGTGGGAAAGATCCCATTCAGGCACCATTTGACAGGGGCACTTTAACAACCTCCACCTTGCAGTTGCCAACAGGCACTGGCATTAGCTGGATTTATAGCCAAGCTTTATCTGTTGCCTGCAATTCTAATTTGAGGCTCTTAGGCCATAAAATTCCAAGTTTTCCAGGCAGGGGGAAAAAAAAGTGACGATTGACTGTTACTGCTGCCTCTTTTTTTTTTTCCACTGGAGCTGTTCCTTATGCAGTTGTAACCAAATGGTAACCAAATAGACTCTCTAATGGCCGGTGCTGTTTATTCCAAAACAGTATGGATTTTCCATTTGTAATTCAAAAACCATAGGGTGTCGCTTTCCCTGCTTGGCACGAAGCAAGGTCAAGCTTTGGGGATACAGAGGATCCTGAGGAAAACTGTCCCTGCCTAAAGAAGGAGCCGTGAGAATTAAACTGCCTTTCACTGTGGGTGAATGATGGATTTTTTAAAAGCATCTCCAGCCTAAGCTGCAAACCAGCCACTGGTTTCCCAAACTGAGTATTTATTAGACTGTGCACAGCTCAATGCTTTTTATTCCCACTTAAAAATCCATTTTTCCTGGTCAAGCTTCCATTTATACTGGAAATTGGATTTTGAAACAAGCTTCATCAACACCACCCAGCCCACCACGTGCCAGGGCTGCTTCCTGTGGCAACACATGGAATGACAGAGCCATGCTGAGGGGGCAGTAATTTGGGGGCTACGGAGCAAAGTTCCTCTCCCTCCTGATCCAGGAGAAAATTTGGCAGCATTTTAGAACTTTAAAAATAGTTGTGAAGCTGCAGGAGCCTAAAGGAAGGTGGGTGGGGGAAACGCAGTAGCTTGGAAAGATGGGGTTTGTCAGGTGTGGGGCTTTCCATATTCCCATGAATTCTGAAAGCCTGGAAAATGTTGGCATGTTTACCTTGCAGAAGGGGGCAAAGCATCCAGGCTCTGGTGTGTTCTTCAGTGTGGGTAAGATCAGGGATTTAGGGTTGGATTTCCAGGAAGGTGTGGAGCAATGCAAGTGAAGGCTCAGGAGAAAAGAGCCAGGTGGGATCAGATCCCACCCCAGCAACATGGGAAAGACCCCACGGACAGGACAGCCTCAGCAGGAGCAAGGGAGATCTGGGGAAGCTTTTTTGTGAGGAGCACCAAGAATTGGAATAAAATGCACGAGAAGAGGGTGGGGCCCCGGCTCGGTGCTCATCCCTGGGAATAGGTTAGACAGGAACACTGCGAGCGTGCGGGAGAGCTCTGGGCTGGGATGGACTGGGCAGGAGAACAGAGTCCAGCCCAGGCACAGCTCAAGGGACCGCAAAGCATTTTGGCAAGCAGAGCCTCCCCAGGAGCCAAAGGGCAGAACAGGGAAGCTTTCTTGCAGGCCAATTACCTCGGCAGGAATCGAAAAGATATTCCCATTGCCTGCGAAGCCGCGTGCCAAGTCTGGTGTTTGTTTGTGTCTGTGTTTATTTCTCAGAGCGTTTCTTTCTCTGCACCCCGGGGAACTGGCTGGATGCAAGCTCTGGCCTTCTCATGGAAGAAGAATTAACTCCTGGATCTTGGCAGCACCGGTGAGAGACCGGCTCCCACTGAATCGCAGCCTGACGCAAGTCCCGCGAGCCGCAACATACCCAAAAATCAAGTTCTGCCTGCCCCTCATCTGCCTGGAGACCCGAAAACCCCGAGGCCCCTCTGTCCCCTGATGCAGAGTGCAGCTCTCAGCACTGCTTGGGCACCTGCTGTGTCCAGGCCACTCGGAACTAGAAGTGCCCACAATCCACAGCTCCTTGTCAACTTTGCAGGTGAAGAGAGGGGCAAAAACCCAGCGTGAAAAGTGCAGCAGTGCCTCAGACAACAAAGTAAAATTTGCCCAAGTCCAGTTTCTCACTGGGCTTTGGAAGTCCTGAACGAATTAAAATCTTCTGGTACAAACCGGTTTTGCTTCTCCGGTGGACAACGTCACCTTGCACAAAGGGAAGCTCTGAGCCATCCTTTGAGCAGCTACTTCTGCTTTAGGAGAGGGTGAGTAAGAGCTGAAACACGAGGGGACTTCAGCATTTGGGGCCGTTCGGTGTAAGATCCTCTCTCCCCGTCCCCAGTGGGGCTAAACCAACGTCACTGCCCGGCAGTTGCAGGGAAATGAATCGCCGGGTTGGGCTTCCCGCACGCCGGCATCGCACATTCCTGCCGGCGGTGAATCACAGCCACCAGACGTGGCACTTGGCCACGGCAACCCAGCTGGGACCTGGGGAGTCTGGGCACAGAGATGTGAAGGAAAAACCCTGAATTCAAGGAGAAAAGGGGTCTGGCAGCTCCCAGGCTTGGATGTTCCCATGGGATTCGAGTCACGCTAAGTCGAGAGCTCATTGCTCCATGCCCTGTGTGGCTGCTGCGAGCAGAGGAGGCAGAGAGGCAGCTTCAGACACTGGGAAGGCAAAATGCAGATGGACTGGTGGAGTCACCTGCACAGGGACATCAGGAATCCTGTCAGGAGGAGGGAGCTGGGGGCCTGACCCCTGGCCAGCACCCCAGGCTGTGGAACCAGCTCCATCTGGGAGCCCATGCCTCGTTTGAAAGGGACGTAGTCTCTGGAAGCACACGAGATCCATCTGATTTGTAATCTAATCTTCCAATGACATTCATGGCATGGGAACTGTTTTCCATGGAAACCTATCTGCAGGAGGACATCCATGCCAGACGCCTTGATTTAATCAGCCCATATAATATCTTCAGTAATGTTTAAACATCTGACCCGGCCTAACCAGATCGGGCACTTCAAAGCCGGGTGAAGCATTTTTCATGCCAGAGAAAAAAATCATGGAATCTCCAGAGATGGAAAGGACCCACAAGGATCATCCAGTCCAACTGCTGGCCCTGCACAGGCACCCCAACAATCCCACCCTGTCCCTGACAGCATTGTCCAAACGCTCCTGGAGCTTTGGCAGGAGTGAGGCCATGACCGTTCCCTTGGGAGCCTGTTCAGTGCCCCGCCACCCTCTGGGGGAAGAGTTTTCCCTTCAGCTGGATGGACACCATAGTTGGGAACCAAAGTGAAACTTCGGCCAAGGCTTCCCAGTGAATTCTGTGCTGGTTCAGAGTGGAATGATGCATTTTCACCATGTCTCCGTGGCACTTTGAACACTCTCTGGTGAGAAGCAAGCCCAAACCCGCAGCAGTTCACAGCAGCACAGAGCTTGGTGTTACCGAAGTCTGAATGCACAAAAACCCTCTAACTCTCCTAATTTTGTCTTTGGATAGCACAGAAATATGGGATTTATGTTTACCTGCACTTTTGGCCCCTCTTGATGCACAGACATATCCACAGAGCGAAGAGGAACAAGGTTCCCAGCAATGGGAACGGTAAAACTTCCTGGCCTTGTTTGCGTTGGCACTCCAGCTTTTGCTGACATCTTTGCATCCTTCACGGTCCACGATGCACGAAATATTCTGGGTTATCACTGAGCTGAAAGCTGATGGACCCGACCCAAAGTTTGCTGAACACCCAGCAAGAACAACTCCCAGCAAGAGGGACCAGACACTGTCTCAGGCTGCTGGGTTAAAAATAGTTCTCAATTGTCAGATCTCAGAGCTGGCCTCCAGCTCTGTTTGAGTGATGGCCCACGGCAAGGGGTGGAGTGAGATGGGCTCTCAGGTCCCTTCCAGCCCAAATCCCTCTGGGATTCCATAATGCTTTAGCTTTAAGAAAGTTTTCACTAATGGAGGTTGGTAACTAAAGGACCTGATATTGAATGGGACTTAGGACAACTGGGAATTTCTGCTTCCGAAATAGTATTTATAGGATTGATTGGTTGCTTTGGGGAAGGCCAAGCCTTGAACCCCTTCAAACTACAGTCTTGCAATGTATTTATTATAAAGCCAAATTCCTTTCCAGCTCAGTAAGGCAGACCAGGAGGTGGATGTCCAAGGGCCATGGGCAGGGACACCTTCCACTGTCCCAGGCTGCTCCAAGCCCCAATGTCCAGCCTGGCCTTGGACACTTCCAGGGACCCAGGGGCAGCCACAGCTTCTCTGGGCACCTGTGCCAGGGCTTGCCCACCCTCACAGGGAGGAATTCCTTCCCAATATCCCATCTGACCCTTTCCTCTGGCAGTGGGAAGCCATTCCCCCTTGTCCTGTCACTCCAGGCCCCTGTAAAAAATCCTTGCATAAATATAAGATAAAATGGATAAAACTTCCAGAAGCTGCTCCCACACTGATATACAATGCTCAATAACTGAAATTTTCTCCCCAAAAAGACTTTTTTTGGTAAAAATTGCATTTTGTGAGAAGTGAAACAAGGCATGAATCTATTAATACATTCCAACTGCAAACAAAAGCAGGCTCAGAAACACCCACAAAACAATCCAGTGCATTCCCTGTGCCTCCTAAATATCCCGTGCCTCCAACGGGTACCACAGGCTCACAATGCCGTGAGTGACACCACAACATGGGGCTAACAGCACTTAGCGCTCTTAAAACTATTTCTTAATTTAACTTCCAATTTATGGAGGCATTTTACCATCCTTCAACTCTCATTTTCTCTGAGGAAACGCAGGCCCCGCTTTGCAAAACGTTCAAATAAATGGATGTCGCCAAATTATTAAAATTAAAGGCAAGTGCAGGGTTGGCCAAGCGGATCATGGCTGGAGCCCAGCTTCCCAAATTCCCTGAGCAGCTTTCAGCTGATTGTGGAAAGGCGCCATCAGAGGCAATGCCGTGTCTGCAAGCATCACCTCACCCTGGTATGTTTGGAAAGCTCACGGAGAGCCTGTGCCACGGGGAGGGGAGCGTGAACACATCGTTCATCATCCCAATGCCTTTGGGGCGATGGCTGGAGCTATTAATCAACACCGTCCTGCTCCATCCTGCCCATCCTGCCTCTATTTATCTCTCTGTGCTGGATCATGGAATCCCAGAGTGTCGGAAAGGAGCTTGAAACCCATCTCGTTCCTCCACCTGCCACGAGCGGGGACACCTTCCACGAGGCTGCTCCAAGCCCTGTCTTTTCTCGGTTTGGAGTTTGGAGAGCCTTTTCAGGAGCAAGGCCATGGTGGCACACGTGGACTCCTGGCCAGGCATGCTCAGGCTGGCTGAGTTTCTGTTGGAAAGCTCCGCCGTGCCTCTCACAAACACCAGATGCTCCACGCTGGGAAAACAAAGAGCACTTTCCTGTAAACAACAGCACATTGCAGCCCTCTCCCAAGCACGAACAATAGAAAGAAAAAAAAAAAGAAAAAAAAGAAAAAAAAAAGTGAAAAGAGGTGGAAAACAGAACAGCACACGTGTGTCGAGGGGGAGAAGTGCTGGATGCAGAGGGAAGAATGAGAAAAGTGCTGGATGCAGGTGGGAGTTCCATGGGGGGCTGCAGCCTCCTGTCACTGTGCAGGGCTGGGGGGGGGCACAGGGCTTGGGGAGCCACTGTCCTCTCCATAGAATCCCAGAAAGTTTGGGATTTGGAAGAGCCCTTAAAACTCATCCCATCCCACCCCCTGCCATGGCAGGGACACCTTCCACTGTCCCAGGCTGCTCCAAGCCCTGTCCAGCCTGGCCTTGCACACTGTCAGGGATCCAGGGGCAGCCAGAACCTTTCTCTTCTTTTTCTTCCACAACATTTTTCTTTATTTTTCTTCACGATTGCAACTTGCAGGGGTCGAAGAGCTCCTTTGGGAGGGAAGACAAGCCTGGAGGAGTTGATGGGGAGCAACAACAACAACAAGAAGTTAAATAATTTGGGGCTTCCCCAGCAGTGCCTGGGGAGTGGGAACAACAGATCCTAGAGGAAATGCTTTGAGCCTGCCAGAGATTTGGTCAGTTCTCATAGCCCAGAGTGAATATTTAGGCACCACACAGTGCAAGAAAAAATCTTGTCCTTGCTGCTGCAGACCTTAGAAGGAGATTAACGAGTGTGAGCAATAAAGGACATGTTGAAATGCTGTTAAATAAAGCAAGGACAGGCTTACAGGTGAGTCTGTCACACAGGAAATTTGGTGAGAGGTGAACAGAAATCCCAGCCTGTCTGTCTTGGAGGGAACAGGTAAATAACATACAATTCCTTTAAATATTTCCACAGTTATTGTCCCCAAATTGGCAGCTCAAACATACACATCTCCCATTTGAGGATAAATCTCCAGTTCCAAGCTGCAGCACAGAGATGCTGTCGCTGACCCATGGGTACCAGTTTGGGGTGGCCTGATGGGAGATGCATTGAGAGGCAGGAGGGAAACACTCCAAGTTAGAGGAATCTTGAGGCTGGAGATGTTAAAATTTAAGATTAGGGCTTGTTTGGCTTTGTTTTTCATCACCATAATTCCAGACCATTCAATCATTTTCTTCCGATTTAGGAAAAACTCTGGTTTTGCCTTCAGAGGAAATGCTGGCACCAGATCAGACAAACATCTCCCAAGTGAAAAATGCAAGAATCCTGAAAAAGGGACCATGCCCTTGCCTGGAGACAGCTGCAGGGACTAAATCCTCAGGTACACCTGCTAATTCTCTGGAAGAACAGAGCAACCATCAGAAGCTCTTGCAGCTTAAGTTTGCAGAAGTTTTCCAGTGCAAATGCCACAAAATAAAAAAAAAGCTAAGTTATAAGAATCAAAATATTTTGAGGAATTACATCTCCTTGCAAGCCAAGACAAACTGAGGAAATGCCTTTCCAGAGCTACCAAGGGAACAGGAGCAGAAACGAGAGGTTTGAAGAGCTCTCTTCAGCCTGGTATGAGGGTGGAAGAATTCCAGGATGCCCTGGAAACCTTCCTGGGGGTGGCAAGACAGGAGCTGGCATTGGCACTGTCCCTGGAACCCCCGCGCGGGGACCGTGGTTCTCCGGCCCCCTCCAGTGGCTAGAGACCAGGGAGAGGCCAGCGGGATCCAGCTTTCCCAAATCCGGAGCCTTTCTCCGTGCTCTTGCACTGGAACATCTTTATTGGGCTGCACATGGATCCAGGTTCAGCACAGGGATCTCCCACCCACGCTCGGGTCTGATCCTGCTGCTGTCCACAGCCACTGGACCCTGGGAAAAGCCAGCAGGCATGGATTGGCACTTCTGGAAGTGGGATTTTGTCCCCTCTGTTGTGCCCTGCCTCAGTTTTCTTCACTGGAAGAGGAAGGGCTAAAGAGGTGCTGCAACTCAAGGGCTGCTTTGGGGTAAAAAGGGCTTTACTTGACTTGGGGGATTGAAAAACAAGAAACAAAAAAATCCCCAAAATAAACCAAAAAACCACTTCAACCCAACAGATGCCATTCCCCCGCCTTTTGCAAAACTCCCAAAGAGCAGGAAATGATATTTGGATCCCAGCTACCAGCATTCCATGCCCTGCAAATCCTCCCCTAGCAACAAAGACAAGAAAGCCAACATAAAAGGACAGCTTTGGATCAGCTTGGCTTCTTCCAGATCTGTTTTGCCTCTTCAAGCGTTTTCCATATCTTATTATCCTGGCCCATCCAAGCTTCCAGCAAGGCCACACAGCACACACTTTATATATTCTGCACAAATAGAATGGGTATTTTTTAAAGGATGGGACGTACACCGCAGGAATGTCTCATTTCCCACCCACAACTTCACAAAACTCGATTTTTACTCGCATTATCTGAGCTTGCCCCACGGACAACATGGAAAAAAACCACTTTTACAAAAAGTAAAATGCTTTGCTACATAGGAGGGAATGGTCAAGTCCAAGTTAAGGCAAAAAGAAATGCGGTTTATACAGTGTGAAAGGATATAAATGCACAAATTATTTAGATTTCATACTGAAAGACTGTTGTTTCCTGGGTTTAAAAGGACAGGGGCAAGCAGAGGATGGAGGGTTTGGCCCTATAGGACAGGACACCAGTCTGTGAATATCATTCATCTATTTTAAGATTCGTTATTATCTCTCTACAGTGACAATTCCAATTTTTCTATGCATTAAACCAGCTCAGTAAAGCCAGGTTTAAGTAGCCTCAGCAATCTATCCCCACAGGGGCTTCATTCCAACAGAATTCTGTGCACTTACAGCTTAATTTCATGTCAGTTGTCCCCACGCTGGACTCGTTTCAGGCCCTCGAGCCAAACAGACCTTTTCCAGAGGCAAAGTGATGATGGATGTTGGATGGATGATCCAGGCACCGCAAAGCTTTGACTCTGCACATCTCCAAGTCACTGACAAACCTCGAGCTGGTTTGCCACTGGGCTGGGAGAACCATCCTTAGATCCAGAGAGATCCATAGTCAGGGGAATCCTTTGGATGGGATCTCTAATTAATAGCCTAATAGGCTTAGCTTTAATTATAGACTGGAGTTCCATCAAGCACTGAGTTGAGTCGATTCTCTCCATTTCTTTGGGCCACCCTCCATCATCCCCACCATGGCATTTCACTGTAGCTCATTCCAGGTGGAACCACCATCCAGAGGGTGGCTGGGCACTGGAACAGGGAATGCTCACGGCCTAAGGGCTGCCAGATCCCAAGGAGCATTTGGACAACACTCTCAGGGTGGGATTGTTGGGGTGTTTGTGCAGGGCCTGGATGTTCCTTGTGGGTCCTTCCAGCTCTCTCCACAACCATCCCACCACCTTCACCCCAACTGGGTGCCGTGTTTACAAACCACGTAAAAATCCATGGGGAAAAGCCAACCCCAAAAGCCGTTCCTGTGGCATTTTCTCAAGATGACCCATGTCATTTTCTGCCTCCGCACGCTGGAGCTCAGGAGCACGGGGAGCTCCTGCAAACCATTATGGATCCCCCAGCAAGGTGCCAAAGGCTTTACAACCTGTTTGCATCTCCCAGGCATGTTCACACCTCTATAAAGCCAGTGCACAACTCGCAGGGAACGCGCTGCCAGCACCAGGAAAACCAAAACCAGCTGCAGGCCTGGGAAGGGAATGGTGCAGAGCTGCCCCTCCTCACCTGCCCACGGCTCCACAGCCATTGCATCTCACCTGGAGAGGGTCTGCAAATATCCTCCGCTCGGGTTTCCTTTGCATTTATTAACGCCTCTGGGAAAAGAGTATTTTTGTAATCAGTGTCAAGGCCTACAGGGTAAATCCACAGGGTCCAGGGATGGGGCTTGGAGCAACCTGCTCTAGTAGAAGGTGTTTGGAACTAGGTGAGCTTTAAGGTCCCTTCCAACCCAAACCAGTCTAGGATTCTCTGATCTTTAAGGTCGCATCTGGAAAAATACCTTCGCCAGCTGGATGAGCATGGGAAGAAGAGCTGGCAAAGAAAAAAAATCCAAAAAAATAAACTTATAAGACAGGGACTTTACTTGAATCAGTAAAGTAAAAGCAAGTACCAATTATCAACTGAGATTTTCCCAAGATCCTGAGGCACCCTCATCTTTATCATCCAAAGTTGCTATTTTGACAATGATTCCCCCACACTGCCTATGTCACCAGCTGACCCTGAGATCCCAACAAAAGGCTCGCTGCAGAATGACTCTTCTGGGAGCTTGTGGCATGAAGAGGCACTGGAAATCAAAGGAGCCCAGGCTGCTGGATGCAACACTGTGATAAGGAGCACAAAATCGCCCAACACCTAAAAAAAACCCTTTTTTCTCCCTTTTCTACAGTGCAAACAAAACAGACTTGTTAAATGGACCTGGGGGGCTTTTCTGTGGTCTTACCATAGGATGTGGAGTACAATGTAGGTAGGAACTTCTGGTTTTATGTGCTGCGATGGCAAAGACAGGAAAGTAGGGCCACTTTCCCCGCACAGAAATGCCACAGAGACCCCAGGTGTGTGTGACACTGAGCAGTAACAGAGGTTACACATTTGCCAACAGCTACAGGATATATTGTATTTACTCCAGCAACACCCACACACGTTTAGCAGCCTCTCCCCAGGGAGATAAGACACGCGGAATCACTGCACCCTAAATCCAGAGGGGGAAAAACCACAGGAGCAGGGAATTCTGTGCACTCCATGAGCAACACTGTGGGGAGAGGGGCAGGATCGGCACCTGGCTTTGTCAGGGCGCTCATTTACCGAGTCAAACTGTCCCCAAAAGCAGCCAGTCGCCCTTTAGCTGTGTTCATGGAGCAAAAATTGTTTAATGGGGTCTGGGATTGGAAGGCTATGGATCAGATCCAGGCGGGATTTGCCAAGTATTCTCCGCACAGCTATGCGGCACAGAGACAAGAGGCTCCGGGTGCGGCCTGCAAGGAAAAACACAGGGAAGAATTACTGGGGAAAGAGAGAGCGAGAACAGCAACACCGAGGTGGTGCGGGAGAGCTGAGTGTGCACAAATCCTGCCTCGGGAGGAGGCCAGAACTTTGGGATTTGGAGCAGGGACAGCTGCCACACAGGCAGGCTGGAAGGGCCAGCTGGAGGCTGTATGGGCTCGCAACCATGGAGGCCATCACTGCCAAGCCACACCAGGAGCAGAGGGAACGGCTGGAGCTGGGCCAGGGCAGGGTTACGGTGGAGATCAGGGGAAGTTCTTCCCCCAGAGGGTGCTGGGCACTGCCCAGGCTCCCCAGGGAATAGGCACAGCCCCAAGGCTGACAGAGCTCCAGGAGCATTTGGACAGTGCTCCCAGGGATGCCCAGGGTGGCACTGTTGGGGTGTCTGTGCAGGGCCAGGGGTTGGACTCGATCCTTGTGGGTCCCTTCCAACTCGGGATATTCCATGATTCTATCTGGACCATTTTGAAATTACATGGATCTTATTTTTCTCTCGCCCGTGCCTTGGGAGACAACAGCAGTGACAGCCAGCTCGGGCCTTGTCCCAACTTTCTTTGGAGGTCTTCTTTTGAGTCCCTGGAGGGCTCTTCCAGCACAGGGACAAGAGGATGGTGGTGCCCACGTTGATTTAGGAACTGGACCACCATAGCACCACTCCGCCATCCCATGTGCTCCACCTAAGGAGTCCCGCTTGCCTCCTACACCCAGGCCTAGTGGAAGCCCCCTGCTCCAGCTAACGTGAGCCTCTCTCAACAGAAGCCCAGGCACATTTAAAAACCAAGCGCGTGCAAAGCTGAGTAACCTGGGGATGTGAGGTGTATCCCACAGCCTGAATCCCTTTGAAATTTCTCAGGAGATCAAGAGGGACACCCCACTTGCACCCTGGTGTGAAGCTGTGCCCTTCAGCAGGTGCGTTTCGAGGTGCTGCGCTATTCCCCACATTTTTTCACCTTCATCTGAGCTACCTCCTGCCCCTTTTTACCACCATTTGTGGCTTTCCTTCCCAAGCAGCCTGGCCAGATTAAACTCCCTCGTGGATTCAGATCCCAGGGTCACGCAGGCACAGTTGGGACACACCTCTGTGGCTCGGGAGAACGGGATCTCCCTGGCGATCCACAGCTCGGATAGCGTCCCTAAGCCTTGCCTCAGGCTGCTGAGGACATGAGTAGGCAATGGAAAAGAGCTGGGAAAGGTGAAAATGGCAGAGCTACAGGCAGAGGTTGGGCTGCTGGAGGACTCGGGAGGGAAAACACCACGTGAAGGCACAAAATGCAATGGGTGAAAAACAGGGAGCGGCGAAGCCATTATGGCTTCGTTATCAGAAGGTCCTTGAAACGAGGACAGCAACACCCGCCCCACCACCTCCGCAGCCAAAGCGCTCTCCCGAATCCAAAACCCCACTCACCCCTGGCTTCCTTGAACACCTCCAGCGCCTCGGGGTTGACCTTGACCCTCCCCGTGGCCTCGCCTCCCAGGGCCTCCACCTTGACGAGGTTGAGGTCAGCTCCAAAGTCCACGAGGAGGCGGACGAAGGCGGGCTCGCAGCCGTGCCGCAGCACGGCATCCAGCACGCACACGGGCGAGCCCCGCGAGAAGCCCTGCACGTTGATGGGCCCGCAGCAGTTAAAATCCGGGTTGGCTCCCGCCTGGAGCAGCAGGCGGAAGCAGGGCAGGTTGTGGTAGGCAGCGCTGATGTAGAGCGGGCACACCACGAGCGTGGTGAGCGGCCGCAGCGCCTGCCCCGGCCCGCGCGGGGCCAGCTGGTGGTTCACGTCCACGTCCGCGCCGTACCTGCGCAGGCAGAGGAACGGCGAGGGATGGTTGGCAATGCCCAGGGATGAGGCTGAAGGGCATGTGGAGAGGGAGAACCTCCGGAGCCTGCCCATCCCTACCCTCAGACGGGGCTGAGTGGGGACAACGCCTCCAGCACGGTCTGATCTTCCAGAAGCAAAGCTGGTTCCCCGCCCAGGGTTTGGAGAGAGGAGCAACAGCAACATCCTTGGCCCCCTGATATCCATATTGGGTGTATCAGGTTTGCATGGCCAGGTTTTGGTAGTGGAGGGCCAAAGGTGGCTTCTTTGAGAAGCTCCGCCCAGGGTGGATGAGGGGGAAGAGGCAGAGCTTGGGAAGGAGGGAGGGATGGGGAAGGTGTTTCTTAAGATTCATTCCACTTCCCATTATCCTGCTTGGATTTTATTAGGAAAAAATTAATCTGATACCCCCAAGTCAAGTCTGTTTTGCCCTTGATGGTTATTAGTAAGTGACGGTCTCTCCTTCCTTATCTCTCCCATTCCTTATCTCAACCCAGGAACCTTTTGTTGTATTTTCTCTCCTCTCGTGTCTTGGCATCAGGGATGGCTCAGCCCTGAGCCAGCACCACGTCATGCTAACGAGCTGCCTGGGGAGCAGGGATGATTCCAGATGACTCCACCGAAGAGGGATGGTGAAATAACCTCCCCACCAGGACAGAACGGGCCAAAAATGCAATACAGGCAATCGCTCCCAAACAGCAGGGAAATGCAAACAGGAATCTGCACCACACAGTGAAACATCCATGACAAAACTCTGCTCCCGAAGCAGCTGGAGGGGCTGGAATCTGCTGGGGATTCCCTCAGGCACTGGGGACAGTAATTCCACCCACCTCCCGTGCAGCTTGGGTGGCAAGGAGGAAGACAGCACAAACCCTAAATGTTTTAATTGCAAAGCCCTGTGCCTTCTACCCACTGAGGGAGAAAAGGTTCCTTCACCCACAAATTCCCCTCCCCAAATTGCAAACTGGGTGCTCAGAGAATTAGGTTTTTCCTAAGATAGCGCTATATTCCTTTCAGGAGTTCATAAAACTAAGGAAGATACCTGGGGACAAATCCTGTCTCAAAGCAGGCACAGTTCTTGCTGAAACCAGCGGGGACTGCTCCCTATTCAGCAAACATTTAACCAAATCCTTCAGTTCTGAGGATGCGAAGAGTCTCATTTAAATTAAGCACACCCAGAACAAGGACTGAGAGACTCCTCTAAGGGCTGCAAATGGCACAATGTGTATTTTTTCCCCTTAAAATCAGATTACACAAGCATTTGGACAGAGTTATTCGTGCTGCTGGGGGACTTCCATGGGGCTGTTGGAAGGCCACTGCCTCCTGAGCAGACAGCAGATACACCTCCATTTCAGCCCTTTTTATCCCCGTTATTGCCATCAAAATTCTCACTGGAAATCCTCAGCTCAAAGCAAACTCCCAAATTGTACTTTTACCAGAGCCAGGCATGCACCTGAGGCACGGGGGTGATTTGGCAGCTCTCTTTTTCCCAGTTTTAGCCTGGCAAAAGGATCCTCTCATCCTTGCTACCCTCAGTTCCACTGCAGGCAGCAATGGATCCCATCACAGCACGATCCGAAATTATGAGGAATGTCACTTATATCCTATTAGAACCCTAAATATTTCCCTCAGCCTCCTAATAAAATGGATCCCCATTCCATAGCTCCGTGTGGATTTACTACTCATGGATGGAGTTTCACCTCTTGCTTGGTTCAGCAGTGGTAGGAATGCTCAGGGATCCCAATGGTGCTACCACAGGATTTTCAAACCAGGTGATGTTTAGACACCTGCAGCAAACCTCACTGGTTTCAGGCTCTCAAAATATTCCCTCCTATCTCAGGAAAAGTGTCTTCCTCACTGTACTCCTTCCAAATCCTTCAGATCCAACATTTTAAAAATCTCTGTGAGATAAAGGCTGCATTTTTCACTGAGTAACTCAGCACAGATCTGTGAAATCCTAACTCCGAGATATTTGAAATTTTGGGCAATCTGACAATTTGGTATTAGCTTAGCAGCCTTGGGAGAGACACTGCCTAATAAAAAGTGATTGGACAAACTCCAGTTAATTTTTAATCCTGAAAGTTTTCCAAAATCTTGCTTTTAATATTGCTGGCGAGGTATCCCAAGGAACAGACACATAAATCAAGGCATCAGCTCTCCCTGTGCTGCTGAAATACCATTTGCTACATTTCACCCTGCCTGGGTGGAGAGATCAGGGGAGATTTTTGGGAATGCAGCGAGTTGAACCCTGCATCGACAAGCCTGTGCTGACGGGAACATCCTCCTCTCAGCTTGCTGGGAAAGGAGCAAGGAGGGGGGATTGTCTCCCCTCCTTTCTCCGTGCCAGCTTCCTCAAAGCTGCACTTGTACGAAAATTCAGAAAAAGGAAGAAAATCCCCAAGGATTTTGAATTTTCTCCTATTCAAATCCTTTTGTTATTTTCTAGCATTTGAGGTCATCGAAGGGATTCCTTCAATCTTCTTGTCTTTCACTATTTCTCTCCAAAACTTGCATTTTCCTGTTCTGATCTGTTATTGTTTGGCATGCACGGCCCACACAGTTGCCCAGCAAGATCCCTTGGACAAAAATCTTCCCATTTAAAGGGAGGAAAAATCAGGGCATGCCACAGAAGGAGCAGTTCAAGGTCCCTGCTACACCCTGAGCTGCCAAGGGAGTTTCCTGAGAGAAAACCCAGCACCCAGGGAAGTTCTTCGGGGGCATCCACCTCCCTCATAACTCACGGTGGGAGGTTTGGATCAGACTGGATGGTGGGCTCAGAAATGGAGCCTCCTCTCTTGGGCTTGGGTTGGGACAGGCATGGAAGTCACACGGCGAGGCCGAGTGACAGGGACGCAAGGATGTCCATTCGGGCACCTCCCCACTCCCTCTCCTCTCCAGCTCAAGTGACGTGAAGGCCGTGGCTAGGCGAGAAGGGAAGGGATCCCACGGGAGCAGAAAAAGGGACAGCCACCCCCGTGCCCAGCCCCTGCTGCCCCGAGCTCTGACCTGATGAGCTCCCGCAGGATGTCGGCGCGCCCCACTCGCGCCGCGTGGTACACTGGGGTGCTGCGGTGGTGCCGGCTGCCGTTGGGGTCAGCGCCGGCCTCCAGCAGGATCTTGGCACACTCCAGGTGCCCATTGACCACGGCCACGTAGAGGGCAGTCTGCCCCTTGACGTCCACCAGGTCGATCTCGGCGCCCTTCTGCAGCAGAAAGTCGACGCAGGGGCCGTGGCCGGCGGTGGCTGCGATGCGCAGGGGGGTGCAGGGCAGCCACCCGCAGCACCACACCGACTTCTCATTGATGCGGCTGCGTGGGGAAACACGGAGTTAGAGAAGCCCCCATTCCCTCCAGGATACTGCTGCAACAGCCCAAACTTCTCCCTGCGAGCTCAGGCTCCCCAGGGAATGGTGACATTCCCAAATCTGCCAGAGCTCCAGGAGCGTTCGGACAGCACTCTCAGGGATGCACAGGGTGGGATTGGTGGGGCGTCTGAGCAGGGCCAGGGGTTGGACTGGATGATCTTTGTGGGTCCTTTCAACTCAGGATATGGTTCTCTGATTTTTGGCACTTTATAGCAGTCCCAAAAATCTCCTGTCAATAACCTGACAGGTGCTGCCTGTTGATAGCCAGAGATTATGGCATGAAGCAGAGCAGAGCTTGGATGATGGGGCTTTAGATGTGCCAGGGGCTGCACATATGCACAAATCCTGCCTCAAAAATCCCCTATAGAAAAAAACCTCTCTCTTTTAACAGGGAGATGTCCCAAACTGGTTGCCCAGAGAAGCTGTGGCTACCCCTAGATCCCTGGCAGTGTCCAAGTCCAGGCTGGGTGGGGCTTGGAGCAACCTGGTCCAGTGGAAGGGGTCCCTGCCCAAGTCTGGGGGTGGAACAGGATGAGCTTTAAGGTCCACATCCACCTCCAAATTCAAAGACATCACTTCTCTGCTCACTCCATCACCTGTGGAATGGTGCTGTGGGCCAAACTCTGCTTTTTCCAAGAAAAAAAAATCTCAGCCCAAGGGTCCCAAGAGCCCCAGCTGCCCAGGTAGCAGAAAGATAGGCAGGCTCATTCTCGTTTTTTGCTGAAATAACACCTTTTTTTTTGAGGCTGGGAAACATTTAGCACTCTAAGCAGATTTCTCCATGGTGCAGGAAAATTAATTAACTATCCCTACAGTCACAGGGTTAGTACTGGGCAGATTTTGTAACATGGGGTGTTTCAGGTTTATAGTTGATTGTAATCCCTTTTGTGTGTTTTTCCCATTATCCGTGGGCTCCCATTTTCCTGGTATCACATTCCTGTCCTGATCTGAAAAGAGTTCGTGCACAGCTGCCATAGGCTCACGAGCTGGTGTGAGATTTGCCTCCTGGGAAACCAGGGGAATGATCTGGAGGAAAGCAGAGCATCCTCCCACCCCGACACCTCTGCCATAAAAAAACCCCATCCCTGGGAGTGTCTAAGGCCAGGCTGGACAGGGCTTGGAGCAACCTGGGGTAGTGGAAGGTGTCCCTACCCATGGCGGGGGGGGACTAAATGATCTTTAAGGTCCTTTCCAACCCAAACCATGCTATGAAAAAACAGGGCGAGATGAGGGTCCCCAAAAGGAGCAGGCTGTGGGGATGGCAAGAACATCCCAGGAGACACCTCTCCCAAATAAACGGGATGAGATGGGAGTCCCCAGAAGCTGCAGGCTGTGGGGACAGCGGGCGGAGCACCCTGACACCTCTCACAAGAAGAAGGGGCGAGGTCGGGGTCCCCAAAAGGTGCAGCTGTGAGGATGGCGAATGGAGCATCCTCCCTGACACCTCTCCCCCAAAACTCCTCCTCCCTGGAAGTGTTCCAGGCCAGGTCGGACGGGGCTGGGAGCAACCTGTTCCAGCGCAGGTGTCCCTAGATGCTCTCTAGGCTCCGTGGGAATCGGGCGGGACGCGGGTCCCCGGAGGGCACCCCGTGCGCTGCGGGGGGAGCTGGCAGGTGGCCTGGCCGTGTCCCCAGGGCTGCACCCCCACCTCTGGAAGCTCTCGTCCTGCAGCAGGCTGCGCAGGGTGGGCAGGTCCCCCACGAAAGCCGCGTCGTGCAGCCGGGTGTCCTCGCAGTGCTCCAGCGGGTGGTCGCAGAACTGCTCCCGCAGCCATTCCTTCAGGTTGCGACCTGCGCTGGAGACAGGCACACGGCGGGGTGAGCCCTCGGGGGTGCGGGTCACCCCGCCGTGCCCCGTCCCCCC
>VZRL01004143.1:0-74277 GCA_013397895.1 Origma solitaria | reverse complement strand
GGGCACCTCCGGGGCTGCCGCGGCTCGCCAGCGATGGGCCGAGGGACACGGAAGGGCTGCGAGCTGAGACAGGGCTCGGGCAACGTCCCGCAGCTTTTTTGGGGTCATATCGTCCCCGTTTCGGGTCATTCTCCCGATCGTGTCTCGGTTTGCCCCTAGCGCAGCTTCCAGGATCTTCTCTTGAAAGGGATCCACAAGCATCATCCAGTCACCTCAACACTCCCACCCTGGGCATCCCTGAGAACGGTGTCCAAACGCTCCTGGAGCTCTGGGGCTGTGCCCATTCCCTGGGGAGCCTGGGCAGTGCCCAGCACCCTCTGGGGGAAGAACCCTTTCCTGATCTCCAGCCTGACCCTCCCCTGGCACAGCTCCAGCCGTTCCCTCGGGTGCTGTCCCTGTCACAGAGAGCAGAGATGGGAGCTGTCCCTCGGGAGGAGCTGCAGAGCATGAGGAGGTCTCCTCTCCTCCTTTTCTTCCCCAGCAAAGCCACTCCTCATCCCTTCACCATCTTCATTCTCTCTATTCTCTCTTCCCTTCATTCTCTCTATTCCCTTCACCATCTTCATAGCCTTTCTTTGGACACTCTCTAATAGCTTTATATCCTTACTATTGCTTTCCGAGCGTTCAAAACACCCCTTCAGCTTCTGAGTGCACGTTTTGGAGTGGCCGGTGCCAGCAGGGAATGGTGGTGATCCATCCATGCCCACTCCTGCTGCTCTGGGGCAGGACATCCCTCCACAGACACCAGGCTCTGGCTGCAAACACAGTTTCCTGTAACTGTTGTCATTTGGGCTCGAGGAACATGGAGGAGAGAGGCACAATCTGCAAATCGAACCCTTTCCTTCTGCCTGCTGGAAGATCAAAAGGGGATGGGATTGATGGGAATTTCAGATCCCCTAGCACTGCCAACTTCCCCTGCCTGCAGCCCTTCTGCCGCTGGATGAGGCAAACCCTGGGCCAGGAATTCCTTCCTTGCTTTCTAGCCCCAATTTACAGCTCAGTGTGCCCCACTCCATGCCCACTCCGGGGCAGGGAAGGAGCCATACACATCCCAGTTCCCTGCTGCATCCCTTACACATTGAATTGGATTACCTTTGAAGAGCTCCTCCAGCTCCAGTGGAGCAATGGGGGCTCATCCACAGGAAAAAACATGTTGGTCCATGGACTTCTTTTTAATTTGGAGCTCATTCTTCTCTTCTCCTACAGGGAAAGTGTGGACAGGCAAGAAAGGGGAGCAGAGGATGCAGCATTGTTTACTTGCGATATATCCCTGTGGACAAAGCAGAGCCCCAGAGAGGAATAAAGTGACAGATAAACAGGACAGACAAAGCTAGAGTTGTTCATGGTTCAAGGTTCCTTCAGTTCTTGCCGCAATGAAGGCAGAAAGTTCTACCATACCATATCCCACTATATTTTCCAGGAGTTTATCTCCTGAACCAGGCTATTGATTTGTTATCCATGGGAGACCTTTCCAGGCTGCTGTGCTGATCCCAGCCCATCTGGAAACCAATCCACACAGAAACTGCAGCCTCCAGGAGGAGGCTTCCAGGATCTAAAAATAGCCACTTATCCAGCACAGCCAACACACGCTGGCTCACCCATTAGGGAAGACCTGTTCACCAGCTCCTAACCCTGAAGCAAGGAAAAAAACCAAACCCTAAAATTCAAGAAACAAACAAATAAATAAAGCAAATAAAACTTCTCCTGGTGCTCCAGAGGATCCCTCAACCACCCCTCCACATTCACTAACATTTCCCACTGCCCCTCCAGAGCAGACACGTCCTCCCACTCACAGTCCTCTCCCAACCATGCTCCTCATGCTCCAAACAAAACAAGGAGTTCACCCACTCTACTCCTGAAAAGAAAGTTCTGGATCCCCAGAACGGACCAGAAAGGAACCAGCCCATCCACTGGGGCCCCACCAGAGTCCTGTCCCCACAGGATCCTGCTCGCTCCTTCCTTCCTTCCTTCCTTCCGCACCATTCCTTCCGCACCATTCCTTCCACACCACTCCTTCCACACCACTCCTTCCTTCCTTCCGCACCATTCCTTCCTTCCTTCCTTCCTTCCTTTCCTTCCTTCCTTCCTTCCTTTCCATCTCCCACACCACTGGAGAAGCTCTGCCTCACCTGAACGCAGCCAAAGGGAAAAGAGGGGCCAGGGGTGAACTCCTGTTAATCCATTGCTTTTACTCCCTGGAATGAAGCCAGTGGTTGCATTTAGTGCCAGACTGAGAAGAAAATGCATCTCCCTCTCTCTCTCTCTCATTCCTGGATAAACATGGACATCGTGGGAGTCTTGCCTGAAAAGGACAATGATTTATACCTGGTACTAAAACCAGTGGTTAGTCCTGCTACAACCACCACCTCCAACGCCCTTTTCCAGGGGCACCACACCTTTTAAATCCACCCAGACCTTCCAAGCAGCAGAAAAAAGGTTGAATTATGAAATATTTTGAAATTGTGACTGCTTCAGTGCCAGAGTCACAGTCAAGGAAAAGAAAGAAAGGAAGGGGGGGAAAAAAATGCCGTGACCAGAAGTGTAATTCACGCTTAGCTCAGTCCATAAAACTTCTCCCTGCCTGGATCTAAGCCACGGGCTTGGATTTGTGGTGAACTCTCCAGTAAAGTTGCCCTAGTGATAAATGCATCTGTGGGGAAAGAGGTGGGGAGAAAAAGATCCCTCATCCCCCTGTTTTTAGCACAGCTCAACGTTCTTCTGTGGAATTCATGTAGTTCCTGAAGTGGATGTGAAGATGTGCATTAACAACAGAAAACAGGGATGAGAGATGGCAGGAGAACTGAATTCCAGCATCCAGGATGTCATTAGGACTGGGGCTGGAAGCACAAAGATGACAACAGAAAGGTTGCTTGGAGTCCAAAAAGTTAATTCTGCTGCAAATGGGCCTGAGTACGTCTGTCCTGAGGGAAAAGAGACAGCACTGGTGCATCAGGCAACTGAATTTTAACCTTCCATCAGGTGTCCAGGACTTTGCACCTTCAATCCTGACCCGGAGAAAGGTGTGGAGTGAAGATTGCACTGTAACATCACAGAAGGGCAGGGATTAGAAAACCCCACCCATCGTCATCGTCACCATGGCACCAAATGAGACAGAGCTGAGCAGTCACCTTGATGCTCCCATGGAGACTGAGGAAAAAGGGCTAAAATTGAGTACAGAACCACCAGGATTAACACCATTAAGGAAAAATGGCCCAAAAAATGCAGTATGCCCTACTGGTTGTGCATCATACCACCTCTGATCCTTGGAATTTTGCTGGTTAGGATTTTAAGCCTGTTGATAAAAAACCAGGGCAGTCCTACACTTCCCTTTCATTTCTCCCAATGAAATGATGGGATGACTTGAGAGAGCAGGATTCCGTGCTTTTTGTCTCACTCTTTTCCTACAATTTATTTCTGTTAAGGGTGTGAAAGGCTCTGGAAATCCTTTCCCAGTGGCACAGCACTGTCCTGCGGGAGCACCTCAGGAGCATGAAGAACCCAAATCCATCAGTCCAGTGTCTCCATGAGGAGACAGGATCCAGCCACAGGTTCCCAGCTCATGGATCAAGCACACTTGCAGGTATTTTCTCTTCCAGAGCCATCATCATCAACAGCTTGAGGCAGGGAAGGAAAACACCGATGGCGTTTTTATCACCAGTTTCCAGGAGAAACAGCCATCTGGAGCCTTCCTTTGATGGCAGATGTGGGAATATCAAAGGAGAAGCAGGCGCCTCCTTTACCTCAGTCCACAAAGGCAACACCTCCTTGCAGGCAGGTTAGAAAATAACAGCAAATCTGCTGAGGACAAGTTTCCATCCACGGCAAAGGGCTGCCCAGGAATGAGTCACTCAGGAACGTTTCAGCCCAACCTCCCCCACTCCCACCAGGGGATTTGCAGACAAAAGGGATTTATTTATATTTTTAGCTGGGTTTTTTTGTCAGATTTGGATGGGAAAATAAAACTGGAAAGGGTTTTCTTCCACCCCCCTCTTTGTTTTTGCCACTTGAGCAACTTCTTTTGGCACTTGTGTGGAATTGTCAGAAGAAATAGCTCAAGGAAAAGCAAGAGAGGGGGAAAAAAGAGCTGGGGAGGAGAAAAGCTCATTTCCAACATACCCAGGAGCTGGACCTCAGTGATGCTAGTGGGTCCCTTCCAACTCAGTGATTCTGTGATTCCATGTCCCTCCCTCTTCCCTTGAGTCCCTGCTCGCGGCAGGGGGTGAGACTGGATGGTCCTTGAGGTGTCTTCCAGCCCAAACCATTCTGGGACTCCTTGACTGCACCACAGTTAAAGGCCTTGAACAATTCCTAGGCGAAAACGTCAAACCCAAGGCAATTCCAGTGCTCCTTCCTCCATGGGGAGGTGGAGATTTCCACATCAGTCCATCCACGGTGCTCCAAAGTGCCCCAAACCAGCGTTTGTGACACACAGAGAGATCAAACAGTGAATATTTCATAGAAATCACTGAATGGTCCAGTTCACCCCATCAGACAGGGAATATTTCATAGAAATTATAGAACAATTTGGGCTGGAAGGGACTTTCAAACATTATCCAGTCCAACATTCCAGGCAGTCCGGATCCATGCAGCTCCCAGTGCCTCAGGAGGGATGTTTTAAACGAGGTCTGCTGCAAAGCTCAGTGCGATCAGCACTGAGTGACGATGTCAGAAACCTTCCTTAGTGACAAAAGGCTCATCAAGAACCCTGTGGCAGCATCTACACCTCCACATTCCCTCAGAGGAGGTGCTTTGGGAGGTGCATCCAGCCAGGAACAGGCATCAGGTGCTCCACAGTGTTGGATGTGGATGGAGAAAGCACAAAGGTGACAAATTTTGTCAAAAAGGAGAAAATACAGCAAGCAGGGGACCATGCAAAAATAGGAGACATAAACAGATGAATTAAGCTGGCTCTCCAGGCAGCTCTGGCCGTATCTGCCTTGCAAGTGCTTGGCTTTCCCACCTTAACACTGTGCTCTCAGCTGCTTTTTTCCCCAAAACTCCCTGAAAATGCAGCTGCCCACCCACCTGCTCCGCAGTAAGAGAATCCCAGTGTTGAGTGAGTGCAGGCACTTCGGGCTGACCCAGGCACAAGGGTCTCTTTATGGAGCAGCTCTGGGCACACAGGACCTGGAGCAGCCTCAGTGAATCAGCAGAGAAAAATAAACATCCTTCTTTTGGAAGTGCCTCCCACAATTTCATTAAGCTGGGCTACGGCGGATGTGTATTTATTGAGTCGAGCCCTAGGAGAAACAAAAAGGGGGAAAGAAGCCCCTGGGCTGCTCTGCTGAGGGGGGATCGAATGAAACCAAACAAAGCAAGAGCCACCTCCACCCTCCTCAGCCCCCGGCGCTAAAAAAAGAACCCCCAAAGTCATTTTTAGCCGCGATTTCCATGGAGGCAACGCGGGTGCGCCGCCGCGGGTTCCAGAGCGCTCCCTGAGGGAGGAGAGGTGTCTTTGGGAAGGAGGGGCACAGGAATTCCGAGTGGGATTCCAGGCACAGGGATTCCTGCCTGTTTTACAGCAGGCCCTGGATGCTGGCCCACCTCCGAGGTGGGGTGTGAACAGAAAACATTTCCCAGCCCTTTTCCCCACTCCCATCCCGGCCTGGCTTCCACTCGTGCTGGCAGAGCTGATTAAGAAATGAAAATTAACTCTCAACTCCACACCTTCACTCCCAGGGAAGGGGTTTCTCTCTCAGGGTATTCCAGATCACTTTTCTCTGCTTAGGTTGTCTCTCTTTTTAATTGGAAGTGGCTCCAGGGGTGCCACTTAAAACGTTTCAGTTACCAAAAATCAGCTTCCAGTCCTGTTGTGGGCTCCCCATCCCTGGAAGTGTTCAAAGCGACACTGGACAGGGCTTGGAGTGACCTGGGACAGTGGAAGGTGTCCCTGCCCATGGCAGGGCTGGAATGAGATGGTATTTAAGGTCACCTCCAACTCAAATTCCGTGATTCTGTGGAAAAATAACACCGAGTGCTCTTATGATCCTTTCTACAGCGTCCCTCCCACCAGTGATGCAACATTTCTTTTATCAAATGACCCCAAGTTCCTATTTCTCCACTCAAAAAGAGGTCATGGAGCGGAGGTACATTGGAAATGTCACCCTGCTGTGCTTGAGAGACACAGAAAATACAGCCTGTCGTACCTGAAGGACATAAAAATGTTTTACTTGTGCTCAGGACAGCAATGTAGCAATAAAACCTTTAAATACTGCTAGAAAGGTGTGATTTTAGCTTTTAGAATCGCAGAATGCTTTATTTCTGCACCTAGTTCTGCGCTCAAAAAGGTTTGCAAAGGTGGGTGAGTAGACTTACTACACATGGCTGCCCTGGGGCAGAGGAGCAGAGATAATTATTATCCTTAATTAGGTAGCCATACAAGCCTATTAAGACTTTGTTCCTCAAGGAGTGAAAGTTAAACTCTAATACAATGCAGTTGCCTCTTATTTTGTTTGTTTAAATAAAAGCTAGACCTAAAGAAAATGGCAAAAAAACCCCAAAAACCAACAAAAAACCCCCCAAAAAAACCCAGTCACCAGCACCTGGTTATTGCCAGAATCCGTAGGTATGGAATCTGACTCCCATTGCCTTCACCAGCTCAGGATTTGACAAATCAAAGATTATTTGGATTTTTCAAGGCCTTACAACAGCACAGACGAACCAAAAGCTGAGCACTCCAGCCTCGGCCTTATTACCAGTCATTTTCAGAGCCATAAACCAAGAGAACAATGTCTCATTTTCTAATTAATGCAGATTGTCATTAATAGATTCCAACAAAGCTGCCTTTCATTCCTTTCTTCACTGGTGCATTTGGTGAAGCACTTAAAGGGGGCCAGCCCAGTGCATGCACAGAACTGTTTTAATTACATCCTGTGAATTTATTTTTCCAGGGAGAAATATTTCTCAGGGAAAACGTCTATAAAAGTAACTTTAGAAGCAAAGTAATTTTGTGTGTGTTTCCTATAGGAAATCTGTTTAGTTTAAGTCCCAGGTTCTAACACTCTCTTTTATGCAGCAGTGTGACCTGGAGAATGCTGCTGACAGCCCCGGTAAATCCTGGTATCTCCTTCTGAAATTAAATTCCTGATGGATTTGGGAGCGGTATCGTGATGGGACCTGGCCTCCTCCCCCGTGGTTGGATTTCCCTCACATGGGGGCCCCAAAAGAGGCACCTCACCTTCGGGGCTGCTCCAGGTGTGGGTGTTCTGTTTGGGAGTTATTTTTACGGTCATCTATTTAAGCAAGGGCAGCCCCACAGGAGCTTGGTTGGAGTCTCCCAGCTCGAAGAAGAAAAGCTTTATGGATTTCCCAGCCATCAGAGTGAGAGCTCCCAGGAAATGCATCCTCCAGGAGGGCTTTGGGCAGCTTTGAGTGTTTCTTTCTTTCCCTTAGGAAGGAATGAAGCTGGAAGCTCCAGCCCACGGCCCCTCTGTCACCCTGGAACTCCTCCTTCCTGGGCTCTCTGCATTGTTTCACCTTCAGCTTCATCCTGATCCGCCAGGAGCTGCACCAGGGGAGCAGCTGCCCTCACCTGAGGAAAGGGCCTGCCTGCTGAGCAGCCAAAAAGGCAAAAGCAGCTTTTTCTCTAGGTGACGACAAGGAATTGGATGCTCCAGAGTGTCCAGTGTGTGCCCTGGCTGCTGAGGGGACATGTGTGACCAGGGTGGCCTTCCCAGACTGTAGGACTGGAAAAATAGCCTGGGTTTGTGCATGGAATCATTGAATTGTTCAGGCTGGAAAGGCCCTCTAAGACCACCGAGTTTAGCCATTCCCCCAGCGCTGCCAAGCCCACCACTAACCATGTCCCCAAGTGCCACATCCACTCGTCTTTTTAGTCCTTGAACAAAAGCCCATTTTAGGCATAAGGCAAAAAACTTAAAGAAAATACCGGGAATTCAGCAATTCGTCTGCAGAGCGTGGAGGATCAGCTTTGCCAGCTACAAAACCTTATCCTGGTTCCTTCCTCCCTGCGGTGACAGAATGTTTCCACTTTTCACTCCAGACAGTGCATTAGTGGTACCACAAATGAGTCTGCAAGGACCATTTTTAATTTGGGGAAGGCGCAGCTTTCAATGCCACAAAATGTGCTGCCACATTTCCACTGCCAAACACACGTGGGAAATGTGCAGGGAGCGCTGGAGGCCAATATTGCAGGAGAATCATGGAATCACAGACTGGTTTGGGTTGGAAGAGACATTAAAACTCACCCAGTTCCACACCTTCCACTGTCCCAGGCTGCTCCAAGCCCTGTCCAGCCTGGCCTTGGACACTGCCAGGGATCCAGGGGCAGCCACAGCTTCTCTGGGCACCCTTCCCATCCTCCCAGGGAAGAATTCCTTCCTAATCTCTGGAATAAACCCACTCCCTTTCAGTTTAAAGCCATTCCCCCTTGTCAGTGCAGGCGATGAGTTTATGGCCACAATGAGAAAGGATCAACTCACCTGAGTAACTCCTAAAGCTCAGGGAGAGTGGAAGGTGCTGTGCCGAGCAGAGGGAATGTGGAGCAGCAAGGCTTGCACTTCCATGCACGGAAGGGTTCCAACAACTTTCTCCATGGCCAGTGCTTCCCTGCTGGCTCTCCTGGCAAGGCAAGGACACCCGCCTGCTCTGTGGCAGGGGATGGAGGAGGAGTTCAGGCTTCATGTCCCATCTCCCAGGCTTGTCCCTGGGTAAGAATCACCCCGAGAGAGTGCTGGGAACGAGGTCATTTCCCCCTTCCTTCTCGGGGGGTTTTAATTAGCATTGCCATTGCACTCCTTAATTGGACCGCACTCCTGGCTTCCAGTTTAAGCCCCCCTTTCATTTTCTCCCCCTTGTTCTGATCCCTTTAAGAGCCAGCTGTAAAACTCCACAGGCTGTGCGCTGTAACACTTCATAATCACACTCACACTGGAGCAGCACGGCAGAAATCAGCTCATTCCTGGTGATCCAGGGGCATTGGGAGCAGCATCTCGTTCCTTGCTGAGTTCCCTCAGGTGGATGCTCCCCACTGCAGGTTTTCCTGGCAGGGCTCTGTGGCCACCATTGGGGTGTGCCGGGTGCCACAAGGTGCCTTGGGGAGGGTCCTGCATTTCTGTGCAGGGGGATAAGACAGAAGGGAGAAAATAAGATTCTTTTTGGGTCACGAGTGCCCAGGAAAACAATCTGTGTGTGAAAAGTGTGCCAGTAGAGAAATGGAGTAAAGCATCCTTTAGGGCACAAACTCACACGTGTGGGCACATTCATCCACCACACCTGGGCTCTCACTTGCTGCTCATGGAGTCCTAGACTGGTTTGGGTTGAAAGGGACCTTAAAGGTCATCCAGTCCCACCCCACTGCCTTCCACTGTCCTAGGCTACTCCAAGCCCTGTCCAGCCTGGCCTTGGACACTGCCAGGGATCCAGGGGCAGCCACAGCTTCTCTGGGCACCTGTGCCAGGGCCTGCCCACCCTCACAGGGAACAATTCCTTCCCAACATCCCATCTAAACCTCATCTCTTCCAGTTCAGAGCCATTCCCCCTTGTCCTCTCACCAATCATTCCCTCCCTCCGCCCTGCAACGTGCTGCAGCGCCGTCCTCGCACATTTTTCCTCCTGGCTGCACTTTCCAGGCCCTGATCCAAGCCTCTGAGGAGCTTGCCCTCGCCTCGAGCAGGTCTTGGATCAGGTGCCTGGAGCGCAGTGTGTCCCAGCCAGATCCCAGCACCGGGGTGTCGTTTGGAGCCTCAGTTCAGAGCCTGTGCCTGGGCTTGGCTCCCTCGCTGACCTCTCCGAAAACCTCTTCTCGTTTTGCTTGGCTCCTGCGGCGGCTCTGCAGCCGCCTGTGGGTTTGGTGGTGGCTCAGGTTACTCGCTGATGGCCTGCTCTCCTACCTCTGCCTTTCAGGAGGAGTTCACCCCAGGATTTATAACAGGTTCTTGGTAGCACCCTCTGTGCTTCGATCTGTAAAAGCGTTTCAGTTTAACCACCTGTTTTCACACGCTCGTAATTTCATAAAGCATCCACCTTTTGGGAGAAAATTTTCCGTGCTTCAGCTCTTGCCTGAGGTGCTAGTTTGTTGGGTTTTTTTGGTTGTTTTTTTTCTTTAAATAAAATTCCAAAAGAAAAAGTAAGTTTGATCCAAATCCATTCCACATTTCTGTGCTTGGCCCCAGGGCAAGAAATTTTCCCTTCTCAAAAAAAAAAAAAAAAAATTCTAACCACACTTCTTGTTGTGAAGCTCAAAGGAAAAAAATATTCTGCTTGGGAGCTGCCACAAACACTGTAGGAAAAGGACTGGAGCCCAGCCATGGGCTGAAAACCCTGATCCACCCCAAAGACTTGAAAATGAGGTGCTTCTCCTTGCCTTGCTGTCAGGCCGTGGGTGGTACTGAGCCTGTGGTTCCTCTGGCACCAGAGCCCATGGCCAGGCTCTGCCCCAGCCTCTCCTGGACACAGTGGGAGCGTTTCCATAAAAATGGGTTTTTTTCTCATGCTTGCGAGTCCTTCACTAATTACGGGTGGGCTCAGAGCTCCCTGAGGTGAGGAGGAGCCTTCCCGGTGCCCTGGGGACTGGGGGAGAAGTTGCACAGGTTGTAAAAGATATCCCAGGTTTTCCTTGGATTTTCCACCCCTGGGAAACGAAACACAAAGAGCTGTTGCAAGCCACCCCAGAGCCCCAGACATGGCAAGCAGCACAGTCCTGACCCCAAAATGGGGCTCCAGCTGCCTCCAACAGCACTTTCCTCCCCCTGCCCTGCAGGGCTGTCCCACTAATTGCCTCCACGGATGAATTCCTGGTGGCACACACCTCCACTCTGAGCTCTGGCTTGGAAATCCTTAACCTGGAAGTGTCCAAGGCCAGGTTGGATGGGGCTTGGAGCAGCCTGGGACAGTGGAAGGTGTCCCTGCCTGTGGCAGGGGTGGCACTGGATGGGTTCTAACGTCCCTTCCAACCCAAACCTTGGGATTCTGAGATTCCTGGAGTGCTGAGACACGGCGCAGCCCTGGCTGGATATTTTTCCTGATATCCAATCCAAAGGTGTTGGAGCTGATCACACAGAACATGTGCCCACATTGATCAGTCCCTGCTGGGAGCACCCAGAGCATGTGAAGGTGTGCACAGCTAAAGGTGTGCTGGGTGAGCACTTCAGTATCTGACACAACAAAGGCTCTTGGCACTTGCTCAAAATAAGAACAGATGTTCTGGCTGGGCTCTGGGAATGAGCTGGAAGCGAACCCCAGTGGGTATCAGACACTTCCCACAAACCCCACTCCCTCCTGGGCAAATTTCAGGCTGAACTGGGCACTGAAATCTGCCCTCACTAGCCCAACACTTCCCCAAAAGTGCACCGAAACCTCCTGCCCACCAACTCGTCTGCTGCAGGTGCCTGGCACTCAGCCCTGCCTGGCCACCCTTCCACCAGTGTGAGAAGGGCTCCATCCCTTCGGGAAGGGCTCCAAGCTCACTTTCCTCCCATGGAGAGTGGTTTCCCACAAAGCTCGGGCTGGCTGGCAGCAGATGCTGCGGGCAGCAGTGGAAGTTCACACACGTTTCCCACCTCTGGAAGCAGCTGGATGCCTCGGGGTGGTCCCGTGCTCTGGGCAGTCACACATGGAGAGCAAACACAGCCCCTGACACTTGAGAAAGTGACACTGGAACAAAATCCCGCGTTTTCGGCGCGTTCTCCCGGTGGCTCCGGCAGCGGCTTTGGAGCCAGCACAATAGAACAGTATTTGGATGTGAGAGAGCCGGGGCTCCCACCCTGCTCCAGAGACAAGGATCCCATTAAGGGCAGCTCCCAGCTTACAGCCCGGTGGGGTTCAGCATAACACCAGCCCTTTCTTGACACTGCCGTGGAATGCCGGGAGCTCGGGAGCGCTGAAACTGGAGGAGAACACCTTCCCTTCCTCCCAGGCTACCTGAGCAGCACAGAGCTATGGTGGGTGGCCTGGAATTCCTTCTGGCTCCAGCACCAGCTGCCCCTGCAGCCGCCAGGACCCCAGCAGGAATGCTGAGCCCATCAAAGGGGCATCTCTTGCTCTCCTCTCCTCGTCCCGCTCCACCCATGTGTGGGGACAGGCAGGGTTTTCCCACTGAAAACCTGTCACTGTTGGAAACTCTCCCCTGGCTCTTCTGCTCGGTGCCTTCCCCCCCATCCAGGATGCTCAGGGTCAGGTTAGATGGGGTTTGGAGCAACCTGGGCTGGTGGAAGGTGTTTGGAACAAGATTCCAAAGGTTTCTCCCAACCCAAACCGTTCTGGGATTCTGTGATCACTTTAAATCCAGGTCTCTTGGAGCACCCTCCAGAACTGATATCCCTTTGCTCTCCTGTCAGGACATTTGTGTTTGGACCCCAACTGTTGCGACTTTTATTCCGCTCCCACCCTGCCAGGAGCAACAAGAAGCAGGAATAAAGCTCTTAGTGAGACTAGAACAAATAAACCTTCCTCTTTGTCAAGCTGCACATCCCAGGAAGGGCTCAGCATCTTTGTCCAACCTAAATAACTCTACCTCTCCTTGCAGACCTCCCCTCCAAGTGCAACTGGCAGGGAAGAAGACCCCACCCCAGAACAGGGAGATGCCCAAAGGAAGCTTTGGCCCCATGGGAAACCCATGGCAGAGCAGGGTCCTGTCAGGATGTGTGGCCCTGTGGAGAGAGGGACCCACACTGGAGCAGTTCCTGCAGGAGTGACCCCATGGGAAAGGGACCCACACTGGAGCAGTTCCTGCAGGAGTGACCCCATGGGAAAGGGACCCACACTGGAGCAGTTCCTGCAGGAGTGACCCCATGGGAAAGGGACCCACACTGGAGCAGTTCCTGCAGGAGTGACCCCATGGGAAAGGGACCCACACTGGAGCAGTTCCTGAGGGACTCACCCCATGGGAAAGGGACCCACACTGGAGCAGGGAAGAGAGTGAGGAGTCCTCCCAACAAGGAGGAAGCAGCAGCACAGCCCACGAGTGATGAGTTGACCACAGCCCCCATTCCCTGTCCCCCTGTGCCACTGGAGGGTAGAAGGAGAGAAAACCAGGAGTGAAGTGAGGTGGGAAGAAGGGACAGATGGGAGGAAGGTGTTTTAAGATATTTTTAATGATTAAGCAGCTTTGGGGGGCATCTGGCATCCAGCCAGGGTTAACCCACCACAGATGGTCAGGGGAGTAACTTGGGTATTTTGGAGAGGAGCATCTCAGGGTCTTCCTCTGCCACCTCTCCAGTTCAAATCAAATCAAATTAAGTTAAAAAGCATCATGGAAATGATTAAGGGCTGTTGGTCTGCCTTTAGGAGGATGTGAAGAGACAAATCTGCTGGCACAGGTGCCCAGAGAAGCTGTGGCTGCCCCTGGATCCCTGGCAGTGTCCCAGGCCAGGTTGGACAGGGCTTGGAGCAGCCTGGGATAGTGGAAGGTGTCCCTGCCCATGGCAGGGGTGGGATGGGATGAGTTTTAAGGTTCCTTCCAGCACAAATCCCTCTGGGATTCCACGAAAGTCCAAGCCTGTGTGCTCTGGCTGCTCATTCCCGCTCCATCCGTGTCACTTGTGGCCGTTCCTGTCCCCTCCTCTGCCCCAGCCCCCGATGCTGACCCAGAACCTCCCTCAGGTTCCCACCAATTTCCAGCCCTGGAACGTGCATTGGAAGTACTGCCGAGATTATTTGAATTGGACAGAAAAGTTTCCTTTCTCCTTCCCGAGGTTAAAGCCAGAGCAGCTTGGAACCTCCAGCTCGGAGCAACTGCTGCTTACCCAAGCAGCTCCTCCTTCCCAGATGCGGATCCCCAGCTCCTCCCCAGCTCAGCTGACACTCAGGCTCCAGAAGCAGCAGCAGATGCTGTTCCAAAAAGCAGAGAAAACCTGAAAGCACAGGAGAAACTCAGCACCTCGTGCCACCAACTAATCCCAGGGAAAGCTGCTGGCCAGGAAGCAATCCCTGTGGCTAGGGCTGGGCCAGGAATGAGGAGACACTGGGCAGCTCCTGCCCCACTTCACAGCCATTTCCTTCTGACCCACTCGGTCCTCTGAAACAAAAAGGGCTGTGTTCAAATATGCCTTTTCCATGAAATCCGTGCAAGTCCTCGCAGTTTATATCCCAGACACCTGGAATGGGCTCTTCTGGCCTGGCAGGGAGGGAAGAATTTATGCCCATAATTGGCATTTCAAACAAAAGCAGTTATTGCTTGGGTTCACCCAGTTTCACAGAGGGAATGGCTGGAGCTGTGTCAGGGCAGGTTTAGGTTGGGTATCAGGAAAATTCTTCCCCCAGAGGGTGCTGGGCACTGCCCAGGCTCCCCAGGGAATGGGCACAGCCCTGAGGCTTCCAGAGCTCCAGGAGTGCTTGGACAACACTCCCAGGGATGCACAGGGTGGCATTGTTGGGGTGTCTGTGCAGGGCCAGGGTTGGACTCCATGATCCTTTAGGGTCCCTCCAACCCTGGATGATTTTAGGGACGGAAAACAGAGCCCATTCCCTTCCATAGCATCACAGCACCAGACCTCCCAAAATGTGCTTCAGGAGACAGAGAGGACAGGCCCTGTTTTCCATCCCTAAAATCATAGAATATGATGAATATGATCTTCCTGTCCTTCCCAGGGAAAGGAAATTCCTTCTCTTTGTGTCTGTATTTCGGCTGTATCTGTTATTTCAGGTATTTCAACAGTTTCTCCTTTTCCCTCTCTGCCTGATCCTGTGCAGAGTGAGACTAAAATGGAGGGACAGTGGGGAAAAATCCTTCCCTGTGAGGGTGGGCAGGCCCTGGCACAGGTGCCCAGAGCAGCTGTGGCTGCCCCTGGATCCCTGGCAGTGTCCAAGGCCAGGCTGGACAGGGCTCGGAGCAGCCTGGGATGGTGGGAGGTGTCCCTGCCATGGCAGGGGTTTGGAACAGATTAAAGTCCCTTCCTGCTAAATGAGCAGGAATACAAACATGCAAGGCCATTGGAACAAGCACAGTCCCAATCACACCATGGGGAAAGTTCTTCCCCAAAATAACATTTCAATTACCTTTTGCTCTGCTTCCTCCTTCCCATGGTCCCTTAAAAGCTCCCCATCTTGCCTCAGTGACCCAGCCAGCACCTGAGCACACAAGTGACCTGCAAGAGCAGCCAAACCCATCCATTTCCACCCCATTCCTGGGCACACAACAAAGCCCAGTCTGTGGCACAATATAAAACAAGGTCAACCTGAGCAACCTCTGCCTCACAAGTCATAAATCTGGGGAGAATTTCTCTCCCTTTTCTCCTGGGAAGTGTTTCCCTCCCATGGCTCTCGGGTGCCATCGTCTCGTGGATTTGGGTAGGAGGGGGTGGGACCTAATCCTTTTTTCATCACATTAAATTAAACTATAAACTATACCTCTTAATTCCTTTTAATTAAATTTCTCCCTGGAAAATGGAAGTGTTATTTTGCCATGTTTTTTCACAAAACAGGGCAGGAAGAGACGGGCCTTGGTGTCGCAGGGAGTTGTGGGGGCTGCCTGGGGCTCTCCAAGAGCTGAAGGGAACTCCAAGGCTGGCAGATCCCAAATCCATCCCTTGTGCTAGACTGGCTCATCTCCACAAGGGTAAATCTGGGAGGAGGGAAGAGCACAGATTCATCTGAGGCAGAATCCAGCCATTTTAGATAAGAGCCAACCCATTCCTTTGGGTTCTCCTGCTGGAGGAGGACACATTCCCAGAAATTCTTGAAACACTTTTACACAGCCACGGTCCTGCCCTCCTCTTCTGCAGCGTCAGCCTGTGGTGGTTGCTTCCCCAGTGGATGGATCCAAGGCACTTTGGGGAAAAAAAAATTTAAAAAAATCAGTGGAATATTTCATATTTAAAGCAAAACTGTTGGAGCAAGACCAGCAAGAGCAGGCACCAGCTCAAGGGAGTGGAGAAACCTTGAAAACTAAACCACTTCCATTCCCACCCTCGGGAGCAGAGCACTCACGGATGTCCGAGCCCCAGTGGAGACCTCCGAGCTCACCCCACTGTCCCCTTCCTTCCAGCCTCCTCCTGACCTGGGCAGGTCCTGTCACCCCCTGTGTCCCTCACCACCCAGCCAGGGCATTTTGGGATCCTGCCACCAGCTCCACCTTTCCAGCTGAGAAACATTCCCCGGCCCAAACGCAGAGGGGCTGGAAGTGCACGGGAGAGGAATGTCAGGCACGTCGTGAAACACAAATCCTGCTTCCCAGAACTGTCAGGCTCCATTAGCACCGGCAGGGCCTGACAATGAGAAGGGCTTTCAATCCCAAACCACCGCTCCAGCAAAGTTTCCTTTGCTAATGAACCACCCACAGGCTGAAACACAACTCCCCGGCCCAGGGTGTGCACACACACATTCCCTTTCCCCTTCTTCAGGCACGGCTGCTCCCTTTGCCTTTTGCTGCTGCATCCTCAACCTGCCTCAGCTCCGAGGCTTTGCTCCATCCCTGGAAAACAAAAAGATGCAAAAAGTCATCCCTAAGCTCTCCCAGGAACCAAATCGGTGCCTCAAAGCCCAAACTTTCCACCCTGAGATGGGACAGGCACTTCTAAGCCAAGGACAGACGGACACGTGGGCCGTGGCACCAGGCAAAGCCCACTCAGAGCTCAGCAGCAGGGACAGGACGAGGGGAGGATGAAGGGAACTTCATGGAGCAGCTGAGGGAAAGGGAAGTCATGATCTAAATCCTGTCTAACCCAGAAATCCCCCATGTCTCTGGAGAACACCTGTCGGTGCTCCCACACCACTTTCCTGCCCAGCACCACGCTGGATATTGTGGATGCAGGAGGGCTGTGGGAGGGGAACTAGGAGTGACAAAGGCTGAGGGACACGTGACAATTCTCTCTGTGCCCTTTAGGGGTGGCTTGCAGCAGCGGGAAGCTCACGGGGACAAACACCACCGAAGCAGGAGTCTGAGCAATGCCACCAAAGGCTGTATCTTACAACGCACGTGTTTAAAGGAGCAGTAAGCACATGGGGTTTCATCAGCAGTAGGACTGATGGGGTGCTGGTGGATGTCCTGAACCCCCTTTCCTTCGTGTGCTGACACCTGGCATGTAGTTCAGGTATTGAAAAAGGGCTGTGCAAACACAAAGAGCTCAGTGTCACAGGCTGTTGTTACAAGAGATCAAAAAATTTCTCCCCTTCCTTCCCAAGCCCCCAAATGCTTCTCCATGCCCCCAAAACCCACAGAGCAAAGCCTCCCACCCTTTCAAATGTCTGTATTTAGCATCCTAAATACTCACATTATGCTGATGATCCCTTTGGTAGTTTTTAGGTCCAGATACCAGATAAAGAAACCATGAAGAAAAAAATATCAACCCAAAAAACAAAGATACACCAATCAAAGAAGGAAAAACAAGGCCACTAACACTTCATCCATGCTCCAAACAACATCATAAAATCCTTGGCAACAGCCTTGCAGGGGACTAAAGCCTCTGCACCCAGCACAGAGTCACACAGTTGTGTCTACACTAATACTCTTTGCAGATTTAGAAATCACTAAAGTTGGACTCTCATGGGCAGAACACTCCAGAGGTCATTAGGAAAACACTACAGACATCTGCAGTTCACTAAAAAAAAGTCAGGGGAATTATTCCTGTAGAAAAAGCTACGAGGACATGCATTGGGGAGGAAACAGGTACTTAAATTAATCCTTTCCAAATGAACGTATGCAATAAAAATGGAATTAACACCTGTGCAGATAAAATACTTCAGCTCCCTTATGTGGTGATGCTCGAATTGCATTTTCACTTGGTCCTAATCAGATTCCTGATAGCTCTGAACAGGGTTCAGGAACCTTCTGACCTGCAGGAGTTTGGAACATTTAACGGGGTGAAAGAGTTCTTTAATACCAATTTATCAGGACAGTGTGTTCAGAGGGCATTTCAGGGGAGATGAGGAGAAGGAGATGAAGGGAGAAGTGGCCAGGGAAGGAAGGGGGCTCTGGGAGTGAGAAACAGCAGCTCACAGTTAAACAAACAAGTTACTTTAATAGCTCTGCAACCTGAGCATTCAAGTGAATATAATTTTCTCCTGCATAATATCAACATCTAAAAATCAATGCAATAATTTTTTTAATATAATTTTTAGGGTTCTGGTCCCTAAACATTTTACGTCTGAACAAGGCATATCTGCTATTTGGGTTTTGGTTTTTTGGTAGCAATGTCAGTGAGTCCCAAGGCTCTTTCATTTCTCTCTTCTCCCTCTTCTTCACCTTCTTGAAGGCAGGTTTATGCTAAGAACCATCCTCTGGATTTTTTCTTCGTTCCTTAAAATATTTGCTTTTACAGCACAGATCTTGTCCTGTTGGTCTTTAATCAGCTGCTCCAGCTCAGCCAGGTCAGCTTTCAGTGGCTCCACAGCACTGTCTGTGATGCTGGAAGAGACACAAGGAGTGTGATGTTGTTGGAAACTTTCCGCTGCTTCAGGGTATTTAACCCTCCAAGAAAGTACACTTTCATACCTGAAAGGCTGCAAAGTATTTCATGGAATCAAAGAATCCCAGGATGGTTTGGGTTGGAAGGGACCTTAAAACTCATCCAGTCCCACCCCCTGCCATGGGCAGGGACACCTTCCACTGCCCCAGGTTGCTCCAAGTCCTGTCCAACGTGGCATTTATGTTGTTCCCACCCTTGCTGAAAAAAGTTTGCAATAAAAAACACAAAGATAAAGCTAATAACATGGATAGAGGGGAATATTGTTCAAGGGACATCACCCATAATTCAGCAATAAAAATCACTTCTTGGCTCATCTGGTTTTTCTGCTAGAACTCTTTAAAACAAGCTTGCCCAGAGAAGCTGTGGCTGCCCCTGGATCCCTCGCAGTGACCAAGGCCAGGCTGGGCAGGGCTTGGAGCAGCCTGGGACAGTGGAAGGTGTCCCTGCCGATGGCAGGGGTGGCACTGGATAACCTTTAAGCTCCTTTCCCATCCAAACCATGCCATGATTCCATGACATGAAAATGGAGCCATCAGGAGGTGCTGACAAGGACAGGCAATGCCGCACTAACAGGAAATTACACAAATCCTACCCTAATGAACCATAAGTTGCATCTTAAGTGAATGAGGAAATAGTTTTCACACAAATGTGCCCCCTTCCATAATTTTGCTGATCTTCAGGAATGCTGGACAGCCAGGAAATGCCAGCCTGCAGGAGCCTGCTGTCAGTCTGAATTACCCAGTCACTCGAGGGCTCACCAGCTAAAGTCCAGATCTCCAGTTCCCTCAGCTTTCCCCTCCTTTCCAGCACAAAAATCACCAAAAGCACTGCTAGGGAATTTCATGGACATTTCCCCACTGGGATCCTGCTTTTGTCTGTCACAGAAGCAAAGCAAACAAGGCTGAGCTTCCCAATCCCAGGACATGTGGGAAGCATTGTCTTCTCCATGGCTGCTACTCTGTAATCCTGTCCTGAAGGAGGGGAAGTGCCTCACTGCTCTGATTGGGTCTCACATTTAACACATTGCTATGTACCAGAGGACTCAGCTAAGAATCTGCCCATTTTGCTTCTGCAGGGATGGAGCACATGGATTCAGGGAGCAGCAAACCTATCTGGGCTGAAAATGGCTTCAAAAACATTGATCTCTACGTCACATTCTTACGACTATGTATTTAACATCACAGCACACACAACTGGAAGGGATGTTCTATTTTCAAGGAGTGTCAAGACACAGAGGTGAGACAAGGCCAAGAATCTGTTTCAACAACTGTCATTCAACCCAGAACACGCTGAATTCATGGCACAAGGAGCAGCATGGGATTTAGGAATCCACTCCTAGTCTGGATTCAATATCTACATTGTTTATAGGTTTTAAGAGCTCTAAAAATCTGCCTCAAGAGCTATCTCTGGCCACACTCACCTCTGCTCCCTCTGCAAAGCCTCAGCGTGCTCCCTGTTCTCCTGCCGCCACATGTGCAGCTCGTTCCTCATGGCATCCATGTCCTCCTGGATGTAATCCACGATCCTGCCCAGCGTGAAGGCGTTGTGGCACACCGTCTGGATGGACACCTGGAACTTCTCGATCTCTTTGGCTACCAGGTCTCTCTCCCTCTTCCTGGACGCTTCCGAAACAATTGGCTTCTCCTAACAGAAGGGATGAACAGGGAAATCAGAATTTAGGGAAAACGGTTGCTGTACACAGAACAAAGGATGTTTTGGAGACTGCTAACTGGAGAAGTGTTTATGACAGTCTGAAAGGGAAGAAAAGAATCATGGAATCCCAGAATAGTTTGGATTGGAAAGGATCTTACAGCCCAACTCATCCCACCCCCTGCCATCGTCACGGAGACTTTCCACTATCCAAGCCCCATCCAGCCTGGCCTTGGACACTTCCAGGGATCCAGGGGCAGCCACAGCTTCTCTGGGCAAGCTTTGAATGCAGCAGCACATTTTGCTGCATTGCGGGAGCTCCAGGACACAGCCTCCTCTGAGTTCTCTGCATCAGCCCCTTCAGGATGCTTCTCTCCCTCCACTGTCCGTATCTGGATTTCCAGCTCCTAATGCCGGTCCTAATAACAGCACTTCAGAGCTGAAACAGCCTGTGGTTATTCCCTGCCTTGCACTCCTGTTCACGGCTGTAAAACCACACAGGCTGCAGGTGTGGCCTCATCAACAAACTCCACTACTCCAAAGGAATTCGGTCTTGTGCTGCTTCCCTCATGTGCAGCCAGCAGAGTCTCTATGGTGCAGCTCCTGGAGCCTCTCAGCTCACTGCACGTCAAACACAGAGTCTGCTCCAGTGGCAAAGCCAGCAGGAGCAAGAGGATGCTGTAAAAAGAGCAAAGTGATGCCACACTGCTAACACGCTGGAATAATCTTATTCCAGCAAAGCCATTAAGGAAAAGCCCGCTGGGATTTTCTCCCCCACGAAGAAAAAACAACCTTGCTTTTCTTTCTTTCCAACACTCCTACAGGTCTATTTCCCAAAGCCAGACACACAGAGCTTGAAGTAGTTTATTTAAAGTTACTCTGGTCATTTAATACGTGCCAGACAACTAGAGAGGCTTCTCTCTGCCACCCCAACCACAAGCTAAGCCAATTCCTAGGCACAATTGCTGGGAAACAGAGGTGGCAGCATGCTCCTCCCTGGGGCTGGGACATGGAATCCATGCCGCTGTCCCCTCCTGCCCTCCTCCCAACTGGCCTGGCTTCCTGTGCGAGCCAGGGGCTGTTTGCTCAGCTGGCTTTTGGGAGGCTGCAGGGCCTCCTGCCAAGCACATTTCAGCAGCCCTGGGCTGGCTGCAGGACTCAGGGACACGGAGAGATGTGTTTTGAGAAAACACTTTGCTGGAGATTGGAAGGCTGAGCCTCGCTCGGGGCTGCTGCCTGTGCCCTGCCACACATGCGGCGCAGGAAAACCTCAGGATCCCAGCCTTTCCTGGGAGTTTCTGTTCAAGGGGGTTAATTGGGAACTGGCCTGAGGTGACAAACGCTGCTAACCCATGCCCTTCGCTGCCCAAGGCGCTTCTCGAGCGCTGGCTGAGCTGTTCACACCAGCGCTGCCCCGTCCCTCCCTGCAGCAGCAGCACGTGTTTCAGTACACCACAGCGCATCACACACAGCTTTCAGAGGGCTGCTGGAGCCATCCGTGCCTCTTCTGCCTTTTAGGATCCCAGAGCAGCATTCTCACAGCGTGTCAAACCCTTCTCTCTCCATCCTGACTGTTTTCCGACTCCTTTTCCTACTCTATGTGCTCCACCAAAGCCACAGGGAAGGCTCAATCCACAGCACTGCACTTTCCCCATGGAAATGGGAGTGAACTGTGAAGACAAGCACCTCCAGTTCATCAGCAGCTGTATCAGATCCAACAAATTCCCAGGAAAGCACATCCCACCGCCTTGTTTTTCCTCTCCTAAGTGCTCCAAACCCTCACCACTCTCCTCCCTGCCATCCATTATTCGGAGCCTCAGCCAAGAAATAAGGCATTTATTTCACATACAGCGCTCTCAGAAGGGAGAAGACTCAGCCAGTCTCTTATCTGAGGGTTGGTATGTGATAAACCTGAAGAACGCTTCATCTCTATTTTCCAAATGCCAAGTTTTGGAATGTTTCCCAAGGCATTCTCCTGGAAAAGCTTCCTGTCCCTGTAATTCCAGCATGTTCTTTGTGCAGCTGAATACTTCAAAAGTGAGATTAAAAGGAGAAAATATTATCCCATCCAAAGTCCGTCATGGAATTACAGAATTGTCAGGTTTGGAGAAGACCTTCGTCAAGGCCAACTGTCATTGCAAGAACTGAAACATAACACCACTAAAAATCTATTAAATATTATTTGGAATAAAAATGTAGTAAGTACTATTCAGACAGGTGCATAAATAGGCTTGTTTAAAAAAAAATTAAAAATTAGTGTCTTTGAAACAGTTATTATATTATATTGAAGTGGTGCAAGAACTTCCAAGAGTCTCCAGAAAAATCTAAGAACAATTTCTTCCCAAGAAAGACTTCCCAACCTGAAGGCACAGCAGCACAACTGGCACACTGTGTCCTTCATTCCCCAAGTTAGAAAATCCCCGTCCACGATTTCATCGTCTCATTAACGCTTGTGCTACCAAGATCCCTGAATCCCAGACTGGTTTGGGTGGGAAGGAACCTCAAAGCTCATCCAGTTCCAAGCCATGCCATGGGCAGGGACACCTTCCACTGTCCCAGGTTGCTCCAAGCCCATCCAAGCTGACCTTGGGCATTCCAGGGATGAGGCAGCCACGATTATGTCCTGCAGCTCAGGGCTCAGAATTATCACGATGACACTCTCCAGCTTTGCCAATGATTGCTGATTTTAAATACTGAAAGGGAGAGAAATCCCTTAGTGCCTGTTCCCAGCTCCACAGCTGCAGTTATGGGTTAAAGTCTCTGGAATGCCCTGGAATTCTGGCAGATGGTTTCCTACACCCGGCGACGTGGGCGGTACGAGCCCTGAGTGCCACCTTTGCTCACTCTGCACAAACACGTAACAGGAGGTTTTTCAGGCAGCAGAAAAATGCCAGAATCCGAATTGTTCCAGGCTTTTTCATTAGGCCCTACACCTCAACGAACTCCCCTTTCCCAACAGCCCCAGAATCAATAAATTATCCCCATATAAAAGGCTGGATCACTTCTGTAGGCCCAACACGTTCCCCTTCCTTCGTGTTTTTCATAAGGCACCAAGATAAATGTTTATTTTGGAGTCCTGGAAAAAAGGCTGCTTTTCCCATTACCTCAATGAGAGCAGAACACAATGTGGACTCGGGTGCAGGGACCTGAGAAATCTGAAAGCAGGAATTTTCTTTTTTAATCAGTAAGGGGGAAACTATCAACAAGGCTCCAGAAACCACCAGAATTTCGAGAAACAGCATTTGCTTACTTTTATATCCCTTCTCCTTTGTTTCCTTTTTTATAATTAACATTTTTCGAAATATGAATCAAATTAGTACAAACATCCATCAAGCATTTTAATAGTTTCTACAGCCCCTTTTAACTCTATTATTATGTCCTGCTAGGAAAACAGACCCAAGTAATCACAGTTTTATTGAGCTCCACCATTTCCCCCCGCCTCTCTCTACAGGACAGGGCAGAAACTTCATTTTGGACAAGTAACTGGGATACATTCAGTGCAAAACCAACAAGGTGGGGCTTTTTTTTATTGTATAAAATATATTTTTTTATCATAAAAGGTGTTTTCTTTTCCTGGTTTTTACAGAATCTGCGTTTTAAGTAGATTGTAACTATCCACCAGGGATCCCCAAAAGAAACTCTTTCACAGAACCAGGGGGGAAACAGTAAATGTTAAACCATTTCAAATGAACAGGATGCTTTTTCTGCTGATGCCAGGTATGGGGTTCAGGCACAGGCCAAGGAGTTGGAGACGCAATGTTCTTTACCACTGGATTTACCAGAGTCAGTCTGACCTGCTCCTGAGCTCAAAGGCACCACAAGAAAATAAAAGAATGGCTCTTTCAAGAGAGCTTTTTAAATCTCCTTTCTTTTTATTTTTTCCTTGAATGGTGGTGGTTTTCCCTCCAGTTCATATTTAATTCCTCTAAAAAGAGTTGGACTTTTCACCTGGACATGAACACCCACTGTGCTTTTCTTCACATTCATCCTATCTTGGGAGAAGTCAGTTCCCAAAATTTCCCCTATTTTGGGGCAGTATTCAGCACGTGAAGTGAAACCATGGAATGGTCTGGCTTGGAAGGGACCTCAAAGCCCATCCAGTGCCACCCCCTGCTGTGGCAGGGACACCTTCCACTGTCCCAGGCTGCTCCAAGCCCTGTCCAACCTGGCCTTGGACACTGCCAGGGATCCAGGGGCAGCCACAGCTTCTCTGGGCACCTGTGCCAGGGCCTGCCCACCCTCACAGGGAACAATTCCTTCCCAATATCCCATCCGTCCCTGCCCTCTGGCAGTGGGAAGCCATTCCCTGTGTCCTGTCCCTCCATCCCTTGTCCCCAGTCCCTCTCCAGCTCTCCTGGAGCCCTTCAGGCCCTGGAAGGGGCTCTGAGCTCTCCCTGGAGCCTCTTCTTCTCTTCCCCAGCTCTCCCAGCCTGGCTCCAGAGCAGAGGGGCTCCAGCCCTGCAAATCTTGAGCCTGAGGAGACAAGCCAGGAGACGACTGCATCTGTAATTAGTGACAGCAGATTGTTAATTAATTCATCCACGATGCCACACTGGTGCCAGTCCTGCCCAACCTTCCCTTTCTGCTCCCACCACTGAATCCTGTGTCCACAACCTCCTCTTCCTGGAAAAGCAGCCTTTCCTGGTCAAAAAAACCTTGGAATAAACCTGCTCTTTGTGTTAAACAACTTCTCTCCCCAAGGCTGTGCCCCAACTCCTCGAAAAACGTGACAGGCCCTGCATTGTGTCCTTTACACACTGCACCCTCTCCCGGGGGCAGCCACAGCTGCCTCGCCACTTTTCCACATCCTTTGTGCTCCCAGATCCATCTGCTGTCTCACTTGGATTTACACTGCACCCACAGGACAGGAATTCCATGGTTTCGGGCACAACGGAGCCCTGCCATCGGGATTATCCCCAGAGTGGCCCAAACCCTGCTCCTGCGCTCACAGCTGCTTGGGCACCACATTTTTGTTCCCTGAGAGCTGGGAGCAGTGTAAGGACACCGGAGCACACATTCCCTCCACCTGAGCCCCTGTGGGGCTCGGCTGCTGGGGAAAAAGCCCTGGTTTTGAGGAATTGTGTGCTTGCACCAGAGATTCCCCACTGAGTTAACATCACATCACCACCACCAGAGATGCCACAGAGGTAACTCCTCTCCATTTTTCCCATCAGCATTCCTCAGGACACAGCAAGCTGGCAGGATGCTGTGGTGGGAATCACTGAGATCCCTAAATGATGGAGTTCTCACTCCCGCCGGTTAACACAGCGCATTAACTGCACGGGCTGGAGGGCACAGCCAGGGCTGTGCAGCTGATGGATTCCTGTAAAAATCCATGACCTGCAGCACTCCAAACAAACAGAATCAGCACTGATTAGATTTGTCCTAAGCTCTGAAGTGCATAATGGATCACACTGGTGATTCAAGTTAATATTGCCCAGGTGCTGAGCTATTCAATATCCCCTGCTCCTCCCAGAGCCCTCCAAGCTGCTGCTTTTCTGAAGCCCTTTTGGTAGTGCAAAGATGGGAATTCTGTTATCCCACTTGCTTCAGCTATTTAATAACCTGCCTACGTTTTTCCACACATCAAATAAATGAAGTGGAATACAAAATGGAACATCTGTTTCTTTCTCTGGTTAACATTAGAGGCTTAGATTCTAAACAAATACATTTAGGAAGTTTTTTTTAGGAATTTGTTAGGCTGAACACAGCTAATCAAGGCAGCAAAAATCTTGTGTATTTCCAGAATGACCTCTTTGTTTGACCTCAAAATTGTGTATATTATTTTAAGTTTCTGCACATGCAAAACCTAGATGATGAAAGTCCCAGTTTTCTTTCCTTCTCCCTTCTTTTTCTTTATTAAAACTCCTTAAAACGCAAATGCATGTTTGGGAAACACGGCACAGAAGGGGTTTTGGAGGAATGCTTTTAACATAAATAAATGTTCCTCAGCCATCAGCAGCTGGAAGGTGTGAAACATCCCTGAGAGGGCACCAGTGTTACATTTGGATTAAGTATTAATCCACCAGCTCCACCTCATTTCTGGTTGATTAATCCCCAATAAATCAGGTAGATCCGTTGATCATTTTTTTGCTGAATACTGCAGTTAATAATATATTAACCAAAAGTTCCAGCACTCAGCCTACTATTTTTTCCCTCTTCATTTTCCCAACTGGCAGAAGATCAAGGCTTTAAAGACTAATGAATATAAGTGGGGAAAATATTTCATTTCTTTTGGACGTATTGAGTAGTTTAACAAAATGAGGGAAGATGAATATTCTACTGACAGGTAGAGGGATAACCATGGTTTCAGCAGATGGAATTTCCCAAAGAAGTTCTCTTTCAAACATTCCCCAGATTTTTTGATACCTTACTCCAAAAATACAGCAGTATCCTTAATTTTCCTCTGTGATGCACAACACAGTTTGGAATACAGTTGCACCCTGAGGCAGGAGATATTTCTCCTAGAGAGTCTGATGGTGCCAGACCTGCCACCCTCTGATCCCAGAAATATTCCCAGAGGGAATGCCACACTGGAAATTTGGGGGTTTTTTTGACTTTTACTGTCTCCTGTGTCCCCTCAGCACCTCCATCCTCTAAAATCAGTTCCCAGGATTCAGTCGTGTCTCCAGCTCTTGTTCTCTGAACTAACAAGTGCCTGTCACTAACTCCAAGCATTTTTAATCCTCTCTTCCATTCAACTCTGCTGTCAGGAACACCACACGTCTCTCTGGATCACAATTTCAGGAGAACTACACTCCTCTCTGGATCCCAACAATGTCCACACCATAATTTGAAAAGCAGCAGCGGCAGAGAAACGTCCCGCAGTAGCAGGCAGCTGCTTGGATGGGCGATCCCACGGTATTCCAGGAGCTTAGGCAAGTTTCCACGTGATGGACTAGGAAATCAGCAGGTTTTTTTCCAGAATTAGTTGTCTATTCTCGGCACTGCTAACACAGAGCAGGGCTTCAAAAGTGCAACAAAAGACAAACAAGGACTGAATGAATGTTTCAGGGGCTGAAAACCAGCAATGGGACTCAATGGTTATTGTGGAGGGTCACAATTGGCCATTTACAAATATTTAAGGGGTTAAAAAGGGACTGGTTTAGTTTGTTCTCTCAGTCAGAGAAAAAAGCCAACCAGAAAATTTAGCACAGACACCAGAGGAAGCTTCCTGAGCTTGAAATCCATGTGATTTTGTAAATCCTCCCCCATTATCCTGTTCCCTGGCCAGTGCTGGACAGGACACACCATCAAACAGCACAGCCCACAGTGAGGTAGTGCTGAGAGACAGCATTAATGAATTCCTAACACTCTTCCCAAACGGAGTGTGGGACTGATGATCCAACAGCACCATCTAGTTAGAAACCCAGGAACAGGGACAGCTCACGGCTCCTTCCCACGAGCCAGCTCAGCAATGAGCTTTTGGAGCTCTGGGCCCCACCACCTTCAGAAGGAACAATTTCCCAATATCCCGTGGAACCCCACCTGGGTGCATTAACCACAGCCACTGCAATACGTGAAAGGAATTTTCTTCCAGGCAAACAGGCCTGGATCTCAGCCAATCCCAAACTCCAGGAAGGAAGATGCTCCTCCAAGAGCCAGATCTGCCATCCCAACTTTCTCAACTTGCTGGGAAAGAAAGGAAAGCCAAAAGAGGCAGGCAAGAAGTCTGGGCTTCAAGAGTCACCACTGATTTCACAGAGCTGGACTCAAACACTACAGACCATTCCTAAAAAGATGACATGTTGAAAAACCCTACAATACTGAATTAAGATTAAAAGAAATAAGAAGATGTGATTGGAAAATGTCAGAGTTCATGAAATGCACTCCCCTCCCCAAAACATCACATACTTGTCGAATGAGTTTTTTATCACTGCAATGCCTCAGTGCCTCCTCCCCAACACATCAAAATGGATTTAGAAACTTTCCACGGGGCCAAGGGATCAGAAAAGTTCATCTCACTGTTCTGCCTTTTGCTGCCTCTCATACCAGGAGCTTTACAAGGCAGAGGAAGGCAGAGCTCTCCTCTGTAACAGGAAAACACTTAAATCAGGGGGGTTCAACCTTTTGCTTCTGCTTTGTGACCACTGCTAGATCCTTTCCACACACTTTATGAGTGCTCAAAACAACAAAAAAACCCAACAAACCCCCAGCAGAACCAAAACCTACCTTCCCTGTCTCAATTGTGGAAAGAATCACATAAGCAAGACAAGACATGACACAGAAAAGCTTGATCATAAATGGAAAAAAACACCTTTAAAGCAAAGAAAAAGGTCACAACTGCAACATTTAATCCCCCAGTTTACTGAATGCCATTGCCACCTTACCCTGTCTGTGGTCTGTGATGATTTCTGGGATGCCTCATAATCCTTCTTTGTTTCCAGAATTCTTTTCACCAGCCCACCTGTTGAAAAATCAGGATTTTTCTCAGCATTGATGGACACTAAACAGTTTTAAACATTCAGACAATAAAATAAAGCCCAACTGCTGACAATTTTTAGAGCAACATGAACACCATTTTATTATGAACTTTAAACACTGACACACAAGGTATTTATTTGACCTTTATTCTCCCAAGTTTTTCTGGAACTTGTCTTTAAAGCCAACCCTCATCTCAGAGCTGACAAGCTGTACCTGACACTTGAAGAAACGTTAATTTATGAGCTTTATGCAGAATTTTAAATCCTGCTGACATCGAAGATGCATAGAAAAACTGTCCTTAACACAGTTGTAAATCCAGCTGCGCAGGAAAACAAGCCTGGGTAAATAACTTCTTTTTCCTGCAAACGTTGCAATCCCCTTCCCTCAGGAGGGATTTTACTGCTTTGTTCAGCATTTTAAGTGTTCAGCATTTAGTTGAAACCCAGGGGTTGATTCTAGATCTGTATGAATATAGATAAAAGCAAACATACCATGCTTTTGATCCTCAACCAGCTCCACTTCTGGCTCCTACACATGCAGGAAGAGAGCTTTAGTTGCAAAAAGTTGCCATTGCAGTAATAGGGAACTATTCAAAAATGTTCAGCTGGAGGATACTTCGACAAGTCAGTGAATCATGGAATGGTTTGAGTGGGAAGGGATATTAAAGCTCATCCAGTGCCACCCCCTGCCATGGGCAGGGACACCTCCCACTGTCCCAGGCTGCTCCAAGCCCTCTCCAACCTGGCCTTGGACACTGCCAGGGATCCAGGGGCAGCCACAGCTTCTCTGGGCACCTGTGCCAGGGCCTGCCCACCCTCACAGGGAACAATTCCTTCCCAATATCCCATCTGTCCCTGCCCTCTGGCACTGGGAAGCCATTCCCTGTGTCCTGTCCCTCCATCCCTTGTCCCCAGTCCCTCTCCAGCTCTCCTGGAGCCCTTCAGGCTCTAGAAGGGGCTCTGAGCTCTCCCTGGGGTTTTCTCTTCCTCCAGGCTGAACATTCCAAACAAAATATGGGAAAAGGTTCAGTCAGCTGCAGCAGGAACAGACCTTTGGCATCTCTGGCAGGGGCACTGCTGCCTCCACCACGAACTGCTCATCCTCATCATCAGAAATCTGCTGGTCCCTGATCACGTTCGGGACAGTTTTAGCGCTGCCGCTCCTGGAAGAGATACGAGGAAAATGGGAATTAATGGAAATATTGAGATCTAACCAGAATCAACCAAACTCAACAAAAAGGCATCAAAGGATCATAAAGTCACAGAATCACTGAGGCTGGAAAAGCCTCTCCAAGTCCAAGCTGTGACTGATCCCCACCTTGTCACCAGCCCAGAGCATTGAGTGCCACATCCAGGCATTCCCTGGACACCTCCAGGGCTGGGGACTCCTCATGTCCCCACCAGGAGCACTGAGGTGCCCACCCTCAGGCTGGTGGTGCCCAGAGGAGCAGAGAAGAAAGAGTGTGCTGCAAGAAACACCCCCTGTGCATCTCGCACGTTCCTCACCTTTCTGGAACAAGGAGCTCTGTGCTCTCCTGCCGTTTCACTCGCGGGGGTGCAGGCCTCGCGCTGCCAGGACGGGGAATCCATCTGGAACAACAATGGAAATGAGGAAAAAAATCATTTTCACAAGTGACACAACAACACAAGCCTTTGCTGAGCACAAAACAAAATTAAATTGGGGTTTGAAAGGTCATCCAATACAAAACACCGTCCTTATGGAATGCACAGAGGAAATGCAATGTGTTCCTCAAATATCCCTCATTTTAATAACATTACATGGAAGCAGTTTATGGATTATGAACAGAATAAAGGATAGAAACACACCTTTGGGAAGGCTGAGGTGGGAGATCAGGAGGTACTTCCCCATCTTCAGGCTTTTCAGGAGCCACGCTCTCTGCTTCTCTTTCTATTAAACAAAACAATATCAAATTGGGGCTTTGCTGGCAAGAAAAACCTCATTTTTTATGACAGTATTCTGAATCTTAGCACTGCACTGAAAAAAGAGTTAAATTTCTTTATTTTTATATGTTTCTTAACATTGTGAAATTCCCTCCTCTGTGAAAATGACATCATCTCACTCAATTCTTTTAACCTTTTATTTTCCCCCTCTGGGATTTGTAATTGAGGTGGTGGCTGCCTCATCCCTGGAAGTATTCCAGGCCAGGCTGGATGGGGTTTGGAGCAACCTGGAATAGTGGAAAGTGTCCCTGCCCATGGCAGGGGGTAGAATGGGATGAGCTTTAATGTCCTTTTACCTGTGGAAAGGCTTTAACACAAACACAAGCACAAACACAACAAATAGGAGAAGGAAGGGAACAAAGTCAAGTACTGACATTCAGCAAATTGAAAACCTTAAACTGGTTTCACCTGGCTGTTGCAATAAGTACCTAAAATATATTGCAGAAAGTTCCCAGCAGGGATTTATTTTCAAGTTAGAACCCATAAAGTGCTCATAAACTATTACTTCTCTTTTTTTATCATAGCCCAAAGCAAAAAAGCGCTTTCCTAGATGGCTTTTTGGTATTAAATAGAAACTCCTTGGGTAAAGTCTACTCAAAGCATCTAAACTCAGTCCAATTATGTTTAACAATTCTAAAATACATCACTTAAAGGGCAAAAAGCATTAGAGGAGGGTTTGATTTATTAAAAAGTACTTTTTCCTATTAGAAATTCTTAACTGTGTTTGATGCTGGTCTTTTGTCATTGGAATGTTACTCAGTCTCTGGCAAATGAATCTGGAAATAACAAATACACTGTTTTTTCAGGAAATTCTATTTATTCTGCAGTCTGATAAAGTTAGGCATGAAGCACATAACAAGAACTACACCCAGAACTTGGGAACTACTCCCAAAATTGGGATACAGAGCCTCAACGCTCCACAACAAAATATAACTGGAGCAGACAGAAATAATGCTTTAAAAGATCCAGGAAAATAAATTTATTTCAGCTAATAAACAATGTTTTATATTCAAAAGCTTATGGAATGGCTTGGGTCAGAAGGGACCTTAAAGGTCCTGAACCTAAAAAATGAAGGGTTTATAGTGCTTTAGTGAATAAAGCTGAAAATAAAGATCAGTCAATAAAATAAAGGTTGAACTTGATGGTAAAGGTTGGACTCGATGATTTTGGAGCCCTTTTCCAACCTTCATTATTCTTCTGATTCTGAACAGTTGGTTCTTATACCACCAGGGGATCCAATCCTAATCAACAGTGAACCTGGGGATATTCCCCTCACATCCATCCTAATTATAAAATAAATTTCTATTCCATCCCAGATACATTCCAAAGGACAAGACAGCTCCAAGAGATGAAAGGGAATTAGCATGGATGTTCTCCCGGCTGGGGAAGGTCACACAGAAGTCTTGGCCCTCCATCCATATTTCATTAGGCTGCCACAGCCACGAGGCCCTGGAGGCCACAGGTGGGCTGGGAAACCCTCCCACATCCATGGGATCCATCCTCCCAACCAGGTCAAGCATCTGGATGTGGAGAGAACAAAAATGCAGCTTTTTGCTGCGTTTTGCTTCCATGGCTCCACGTACGTTGTGGCTGGATACAAATCCATGTCCTGGGAGCTATATCCAGCTTGGGGGGGAAATGGAGAAGTAAGAATGCGGGGATGGAATTTTCCCCTGGAATCCTGTAAAATGCAAACACTGAGGCTCCCAAACAGTTGTACGAAAAGGCAACATGCAAAGGTTGGCTTCTTACAGAGAGCAAGTCACCAAGGGATTCAGGTGCAGCATTTTCCTTGGGACACTGTCTCTTGGAAAACAAAAGAATAGGAAAAAGTAATTGCTTTATCAGGGGTGGACATTTTTCAAAGCAGAACATTAATCAGATGTGATTAAAACCCAAGGCAGCAGTTGGATTAAGTGTAAATCACCCTCCTTGCATCATTTAGCTGCATGGATTTGACCCCAAAACACTCAAGTTGCACTTTCCATGGCAGTGAAATTTTAACTTTCTCTACCTTTCTGTTTTTCCACAAGCCCTTGATCATTTTTCTCCTGCAGCTCAGCAGCACCATCCTCTGAAATCCCATCTGCCACGCTCCTTGTGTCCACAGCTCCTGTAACAAACCAGTTTATAGTCAAATGAAACCAAAGAGCCAATAAAAACCCAAAATAAAAAGCCGTGCTAAATACCTGTTAGGATTTCTTTAAGGGCTACCCTAGTTTAATAAACCCTCTTCAGTGTCAATAAATCACATTCAAGGTGCACAAAGACTTTTTCAATGAGTGCTGACTGAACTCCTAAAATATTCAGTATAAAAGTCTAATTTATCTGCCCATTCCCACCTGTTGTACATTGAGTTATTTCCAATTAATAGTAGGTAAAATAGAAAGTTCTGGTCATCATCACCAGTGTGCAACATGCATCTGCATAGCTCCAGAAAGTTTTCCTACCCTCTGGATTATTCACCTGTGATAGCCCCACTGCATCAGAACAAAAAGAGGGCTAATGCCCCAAAATATTTCTGGCTCTGGTGAACCAAAATTTGAGCGCTGCATCAGGAAAAGAGGAGTATTTTAAAATATCCACCCTAAAGCCAAAACGCAGGGGATGTCATTCACTGTATTTCATTTATCAGGAAAACTGGATTCTGGTTTTAAAGGGACAATCCCATCAATGGGGTGTGTCTGGTCACTGCAGTTTAGTGCCATATGAAACAAATACTGAAATCTTGGGAAATAAAAGAAGTTATAGGATCAGCTAAGGATCACTAAGTAGTAAAATAAGGCTGCATTTAATGGAATCCAGACAGGGTTTTTCAGCTGCCAAATTATTCAAACTTCACGGCACAGGAGATGTGACATAAAAATTTCAATTTTCTAGCACCAACTTGAATGAAGCTCCTAAATTAACACATATTCAGACCCCAAGTGCCAGTTTTTTTCCAAGGTATTTAAGCTGCCCAAACAGGGCTATTCATTATCCTGAAAATAGGACTGATGTAACTCCAGTATTCTGCCTGAGCCACATGGAAACCTAATACAGAAATCCAAAGAAAATGTGGATGCTTGGGAAGACACTCAGCAACACATGATCTCTTTATATAAATTAATAACAGCGAGATTGGCAAATGAGGTGTATTAACATCTTCATTAGTCTGAACAGCACCAATTTTTAACCAGACCTGGCTATTTTTAACAGGTATCATTCACAGGTGTCACTGAATCTTGCAAACAGAGACATTAAAGTGATTTACGTACAGTGACTTCTTCTTTAGAATTAAAGCATCAGGGGCACAAAGCTCTGAAAGCAAATTAGGATCAATCACTGAAATAAGAGGAGGGGGAAAAGGCAGCGAAACACAGGCAGAAATTGCAATTACACTGCTGGTGCAGAGCCAGTTTTATTCCTTATCCCTGAGTTGCTCCAGGCTCTTCCTCTCGGTTTCCTACACAAAGCAATGGCAGTGCTAAGCTTGGGTTCCTTTCTTCCTGATGTGTAATATTTGAGAAATTCTGAAGAGATTCTACTTCTCAGTCAGTGTGTAAATACAGTATTTAATAGTCTTAATTACAAAAGTTGGTGACAAAATTGCAAAGAAGCACCTCCACAGAGAAATTATGTATTTATTTGGAAACCCTGGCCCAACTGTCTATTAAACCAAATTAAAACCATTTCAAGACTAAAACCTTCACTTTGCTCTGCTGTGAACATTTAACAAATATTAAATGTCAGAAATAGTTGCAGACAAGTCCAAAGGCTCATTTAGAGAGCAATTACACAGTAATTACCAAAAGCAGGCTGAATTTATATCTGCAACTGTGCATGGGGAATGTGAGCAAACTGAACTGAATGTCACTTCCTGCATCCCAAATCCAGGCAGGAAAATTGCCTCTTGGATTCAGAAATGCAGGCTGGGAGTACAAACCAAACCCTGACAATAATAAACACAGATATTTAAGTATTTGTGCTATTCCTACTCAATAACCCTCCAGCATATTTGATAGAAATAACAATATCCTCCCGGTGGTTACCTTCTCCTCCGGGCTTGGAGCGATGCCTTGATCTTTTTGCTGAAGGCTGCCTTGATATCCTTGCAGGACTTTCATTCTGGACACAAAAATACCAGAAATTTATATAACATTCAATTTTAAAATTATATAATTATATCTAAAATTTACTTACATGTGTTGCTTTTCTAAGTATTATGCAGAAATAATATTGACCTAAGAACTGATCCACGCATTTACGTTGCGTTTATTTCCCTCAAAGTCTGTGGATACCTTTTCCTGGATATAACCCAACTATTTTCTTTCACATGAACTTATGTGATGGAAAAACAACTTCCAAATGTGAACTAAGAGTATCCAACCAGTGCTGGGCTTGGGATATGATGGGTTACAAAAAGGAGGAAGATTCCTACAATCACCTCTGGGTTTCAGCTGCATCAGATACACAGCTCCTCTTCAACCTGCTGGAAAATCTTTTCGATTTCATTCCAAAACAGAAGCAAGGATTTGAAAATTGTGCTACCAGGCTTGCACAGTCCATTACTTAAGAGAAAACTTCCCTGGATAAAAACCCTGCCTCTTATCCAAAATCCTGAGATATATTTAGCACCTCCCAGGATTCCCTTCACATGTTGGTTTTTGTTTTGGGGTTTTTTTGGAGTATGTGTGAATTAATAATCTGTGCAATTTTCATCACAGATTTTTTATCAGCCCTGCTGATAATCATTAAAGTTGGAAAAGACCACCAAGATCATCAAATCCAGCCTTCAATGTCCATATTGACAACCTAAGAATCACAAATTCTGCCATTTTTATGCCATCAAAGAATGGTTTGAGTAGAAGGAACCCTAAAGCTCATCCCCTTCCTCCCTGCCCTGGGCAGAGACACCTTCCAGCAGAAGGAAGTGTTCCTCCTTTTTAGGAAATTCTGGCCCGTTCCAAGGAAAACCTGATAGAATTCCAAATTACACAGCTGGTGCTGGAGTGGTTCATCTTAATTTTAATTCTTCATAATTACCTTCACAAGCCCAACACTGTGGAAGGAGAGAAAGGAAAGCTCCTGCAGCCTCAGGACCACATCTGGCATGCTCCAAGCCCAGCAGCTCTTGGGGTGATGTCATTATTAGCACAGGTGGGGAGGGAGTAGGGAATAGGTGCTGAGGCTTCTGCAAGAGGGGATTTGCTCATTTATTTATGTGAGGTAGTGGCTACAAACAGAGTTTTTGTGGAGCCACATGTGCAGGGTGGGAGCTGACATTGACTCACTATGGCAGCACACAAAACCAGAAATCCCACAATATTTATGACTGGGGGCTTTCCAAAGGGAGATAAAAGAGGTTATTCCCCAGCAAGACTTTGAAAAGCAGCCACTGGAGCCGTTAAAGGGAGATCTTGCACTTCATCTCACACCATCCTGGAAAAAACACATTACAGTGGAATCCTTGATGGATGCATGCACGATTCCCAGTCTGGAGTAATTATTATTCCACGTGGAGAGGATCCAGAGCCTTCTGCACACCATCCATGTGCTGCTTTGTTCTCATTATTAACCTTTACACAGGCTGAATTTCACTTTGAGACACAAGGAAATATTTTCTGGTGTTTCAGAGCTCGTTATAAAATAAGCCACTGTGATTTCCCCCTCGAATTCATCAGTTCTACTGATGGTTCTCTAATAATAAATAAGAATTCAGTCTGTGAAAGCAGTTTAATTCCATCAACCCTCCACAGTATTTTTCTGATACTTAAATCCACAGTGCCAGGAGGGTATATTTGCATGTCTACTATAAATAATGTGTGCAGGTATAATTTTACATAAATAAAACCAAATCCAAGGGAAGATCTCCACTTGCTAAGGCAAATTTAAGGCTGTGCTGATAAGGCTTATTAGGCAAATTGCAATCAATTATCTTTTCCTCACTGAAAGTCTCACAAGATGATGTTCCATTGGTGTTAGATTCTGCAAATCAAGACTTTTCAAACACAAAAGCATATGGAAAATCCCTCTTTTTAAAGCCTGAGTTTAAATGATGGATTTCTGGTGTACTGACACCAAAGAGAGAGGGACATTCCCACCTCCAGAACACAAATATTTGAGCCATGTCCTGCAGATTTCCATGGAGTGATTCTCTCTGCTGTCCTTTATTCATTCCATAGTTTCATTATATAACCAAAATAAGTTCCAAGAGAAACACAAGTTCATTAGGTAGGACTTGGAGGCTGCTTCAAGTGACCAGTTCCAGAGCAATGCAGTTTGCAGGGCAAAAACAAAAACCATTCTGCAAGTGGCCAGAAGTGACAGGATATTACAGAAAGCTTTAGCCAAGAGTTCCAGCAGCCATGGGAAACATGGAAGAGACTTTTCCAAGGTGTTTGGCCTCGGGGATAAATGATTTACCTGTTCTGAAGCCACTTGCAGCACCAGATGCTCTGTGACCTTCCCCACCTCTTGTCAAGAGACAAAGTGATCTTCGTTATTTAGAAGGTCCAAAAGGCCATTTTAAATCTGATTTTTCCTTGAGATGGACTGAGGGTGAACAGCATATGACTCAAACCTGATCCCAAACTGTGGGATGCAACAGCCAGCCTTGAGGCAGCTTCTGATTGCCATGTGGTAGCCAAATGTCTCTTAATTCCCACTTATCCCTGCTTTCTTCTAGCTCCAGAAAATTATGGATACCCATGTGATGACTATTGCACACTGGGTAACACACAGTTTCTTTAGCAACAGAAAAATACATTTAAATAAGAAAAAAAAGTCAGCCTTAAGGAGATTTGAAAGCTGGCCTCTGATAATTAGCAGCGAGAAAAACTAAGACTTGCATGAATAGAGAAAATCTCATTAAGGCTCCTAAACTCATTGAAGCAAAACCAGGGACTAAACTTCAAGTGAAAGCTTTGCTGTACACATAGAATTTTTTTTAAAAGTCTAAATTGATTTGTTTTCTAAAGTAAATGTAGATAAAAGGTAAAGAGGTTAATCCTGAGGGAAAAAAACAGTGGCTGACTTGTTAAGTACTGCCTCAAATTGCTTCACTTCTACTATAGTGAATATATATATTCTATATCTCTAGAAAAAAAAAATATAAAAAGCTAAAGAGAGATGCTGAAGGTTTATTAATTCTGCAGCACAGAACACAAAATATTATTCAGTATCTTTCATGTGCCCAGACAGAAAGTTGTTTGCGTTCTTTCCAACACGTTTGTTTCCCTGCCACATGACTTAAGTGGAGCCACAGTGGTTAAATCAGGGTAAATCCCTGGAAATAAAGGCTGTGAAATTCCTGGGAGGACCAGAAGATCAACCCTAGTCCAGGAGATGCAATTTCCAATGGCTTCCTGCTGGAATTTCCTCTGAATCACTTTGTGCAGCTATCTTAGCTCCCAAAATTCACTGGGCAAGCTTTCATTTTGTTTCTCCCTTCCACAGCTTTAAAATGATGACATTTCCAATGCTCTGGTCTAAAGTTTGTGTTTTCATCACCTCCAAAATGAGCAGCCTCTGCTGTTACGCAAGCAGGCGGAGGCAAGAATGTCATTTGGATTTCAGGTAATAGCTCCAAAGCCTTGGAATCCCGCCCAAAAGCACTTAGGACGGGAAATGAAAGTTTACTGCCCCACCATATTATTGTGGTGCCCAAGAGCACGACGAGGGTTTGGGATGAAGCTCAGAATTTCCATTAGAGACCCAATTTGCAGGAAGTTTAACTTGGCCATGATTATTTGCTGGAGGCTAAAAAACCCCTTTTATAAGCTCTCCCTCCCAGTGCCAATAACTTAAAGAGTTTGGTTGGATTTCAGTCAAGGAAGAGCTATAAATTTGTCATCTCACGTGGAAGACACGATGATGTCAGTGGGCTCAGAGACTCCTGCTAGACTTGGGATCCTGCCTGTTTTCTCCTCAGTCTGTGCTGCTTTAGGTTCATTTACTGAAGTCTCCCTCTTTAAACATTTGGCCATATGGCTCCAAAATCCCCCAAAATTGCCTCAGGTCATCAGGAAGCAGCAGATGGAGACACAATGGTATCACAAGCAACAGCTTCTGTGCAGAGGCACTCACTGAGTTGCTCTCCCAGCTGCAAAACATGGACCCTGAAACAACAGGTTTGCTTTCCAAAACAGTAACTTCTGCTAAAACACAAAAATAAATACAAAACCCTAGCAGCTTTCCAGGAAAGATTCTGAAGAATAGAGAAAACCCATAGCAGGGGGTTGGAAGAGATGGGCTTTAAGGTTTCTCCCAACCCAAACCAAGTCTCTGATTCTAAGAAGTATCCAAAATATCAACACACAGAAATAAAATCTGGAAAATGAAATAAACTAAATAAATGAAATAAATTTTTTCTTTTGGTCCAAACGCAGATAAGTTTTTAATAAATGAACAACCAAAAAACCAGGGAAGCATCTATTTCATGTATTTTCCAGCCCTAAAACTTGCCATCTACCTACCTTTCAACCCAACATTCTTTTCAAGGAGATTCCCAAATCAAAATGCAACACTTGGAATATTCCTACCTTCCCCACTACTAACCTCAGTATCTGGCTGGCACTTGCTGTCTTTAGTTGCCCTCTGTGATTTTCTAAGCATGGATTCTTCGGAATCTGCAGGCTGGAAAGAAAGGAACTGGTTTAGATTCAAGCTCCCACCTAAGAGAAGCAGTTTGGTGTCCATCAATCCTGAATTCCTACCAACAGAATAGAGAAGTAGAATAGCAAATATTTTGAGGAAGACAAGATAAAAGAACAACAAAACGAAAGGCAAGGAAGAAGTGACTTCTAAGGCGCTTTAGAATTGTTGAATCCCAGACATGTTTGGGTTGGATGGGACCTTAAAGTTCATCTAGTTCCAACTGAGAGTGACTTCACACTGAGAAGACCTCCCCGTACCTGAAAGCAGCCAACAAGAAAGACTGAATGTGACTTGGATAAGGGATGGAGTGACAGGACAAGGGGGAACAGCTTCCTACTACCAGAGAGCAGGGTTAGATGGGATATTGGGAAGAAATTCTTCCCTGTGAGGGTGGGCAGGGCCTGGCACAGGTGCCCAGAGCAGCTGTGGCTGCCCCTGGATCCCTGGCAGTGTCCAAGGCCAGGCTGGACAGGGCTTGGAGCAGCCTGGGGCAGTGGAAGGTGTCCCTGCCATGGCAGGGGTTTGGAACAGATTAAAGTCCCTTCCTGCTAAATGAGCAGGAATACAAACATGCAAGGCCATTGGAACAAGCACAGTCCCAATCACACCATGGGGAAAGTTCTTCCCCAAAATAACATTTCAATTACCTTTTGCTCTGCTTTCTCCTTCCCATGGTCCCTTAAAAGCTCCCCATCTTTTTGTCTGTCCCGATCTCTTCCTCTCTCTCTGTCTTTCTGTCCTTCTCTGTCTCTCCCTTTCTGTCTGTCCTTTTCTCTTCCTCCTTCAGGTCTTTTCTCTCTTTCCTGTCCTTTATCATGCCCAAGATCATCTCCTTGCTCTGAGTCTCCTTTTCCTTTGATTTTTTCTGTTTCTCTTCCTTGCTTGGTCACTCTGTTTTTGCTTCTTTCCCTTTCTTGTTTTTCTCCTTCCTTCAAGGTGTCTCTTTCAGGTTCTTTGTGCCTCTCTTCATTATTCTTCTGTTTTTCTTTTCTTTCCTTTTCTCTTTCCCTGCTCTCTTTGGGTTTTCTGTCTCTGCTTGGGCTTCTTTCTTTAATTTCAGTGTCTCTCCTGCTCTAAAAAGAAAGCAAACACTCAAAATTAATTCCAATACATGGCAACTCAATCACACAGTGACTTTACAGACACAAAAATGCAGGCTAAAAAAACCCCAAACAAATAAGTCATGGCACCCCCGTATCCCCCCAAAAATGCAAATTCTACCTCTTTATCCCTATGGCTTCTTTGTTCTTCTGGTTTGGGCTCTCTGCTTTCTTTATCTCGAGGTTTAGAGGGTGGAGGTTTCCCTTTAGCATCAGCTCTTTCCCCAGCCAAGACCCTTTTTACAGCAGCATCACTGGACAGCTGCAAGGAACAGAAAAACATCACTGAAATGAGTAAAGTATTTTATTAAATAATTTATACAGTAATTATTTTAAGACCGTGACAATTCAATGTGAGAACATAATAATTCTATGTAAGAATACAATAATTCTGTGTGAGAACAGTCCCTGCTGTTGCTTTCAACCACTTATCAAATTTTTCCATTATTCTATTTCCACAGGCAAAAAAAGGACAGTGGAGAAATGACTTTCATTCCACAATCAAGAGATTTGACTGACAGGAGATAAAGTCAAAGGTGATCCACTGGTTGTGTAATTGATGTGTCTGCACCCTAAAATTTTAAAGGTTCGGAAGCTTCACTTTGTGCTTCAAATCTAATAAATGTTATTGAATGACAAACAAATAAAGTGAACAACAGTGGCTCTATCCCCAGCCTGGGGTGTTCCATGGGGATTTTGTGACCCAAGGACAGGACCTGGCCCTCGGCCCATGGATCCAGCCTGTGCAGATCCCTCTGCAGAGCCTTCCTGCCCTCCAGGAGGTCACATCTCACCAACTTGGTGTCTGCAACTTCCAGAGGGTGCCCTCAGGGCTGATCTCATCCAGACCATCACAAATAAGCTCTGATAACAAATCACTGCATGCATCAAATCTATATAACTCTGTCCTACCTTATTTAAGCAACACTTCCCAATTGCCTGAAGGAACTCATTGGTTTTTTCAGGTTCATGTCCAGCCACAACTCGTGCTGGTTTCACCGACAGTGGCTCTCCTGTCACCATCACAACAGCATCGATGGCCTTCTGAAGGAAGTTGATTTTGGAATCCTTATCCTGGTAAAACAGCAATTAAGAGAAATTTTTACCTTCACAATTACCAGATTTCTTTTAGTTTTATACTTGCCAAACAACTTGCCCCAAGTGCCCTTCAGCAGAGACGATGTCTTCCAGTGACTATGTAAAATCTGAAGTAAAAAATAAAGACCAAACAAAGGAAAACCAAGTGAAATTTTACTGGAAGGAAAATGGCCCAGAGGTTTCTGGCCCAGAGAATGAAAACCTGGTGTGAAGTAGAACATTCAGTGGGGAAAAAAAGGGGTTTATTAATAAAACAAAACAATAATCAAGGAATATTAGCCAGCCCAGCACACAGCCTGTTAAAAAGCAAAGCCATGGAAGGACAATTTTGTTTGTAGGGCTGGAGCTTAGCAGAGCTGTTCCAGTGGCATCCCAAGCTCCAGAGCCACTCTCCCAAAAACAACTGAGTTCTGCTGCAAGCAGACAAGTGGGAAGAGTCTCCAGAATCAGGGAACTTCCCATCTTTGCCCCTTCCAAATGGATTAAAACAAACAACTGCCACAAAGGTGGGGTTTTTACTGCATCGATTTTTTTAAAAGGTATTTCCCTAATTTCAAGTGGTAGAAATTGGTGTGTGTATAAATACTGATAAACATATTTTTTTTTTGTTTGTGTATGTATATAAAGCTGATATGAAGAATGGTAAGATCAAGCATGATATTCAGTTTTCCATTTATAACGGAACAAAGATTAATTAGACTTAACAAGATGAACCTGTCCGATAAATACACAGACACCTGCTGGTACAGGAGGTGAATTTCTTTCAGAGAAGTCCCCACAATTAAGGAATCCTCATGATTTTAATCCTCCTTACATCTCTCTCCTAGTGATTACTAAGATAAAAATTATTCTCCTCATCTTCTACAACTCCAACAAAAATCACAGTAAGGGAGCAGCCGAATCTTCCTCCTGACCGGTTTTGGGAAGAGGAACTCAAGGCTGAGACATTTTCCCCCACACTCCAGGATTTTGACCTCCTCTGCCTAAGCTCTGGAAAACCCCATGGACTCCAGGGCTGTGAAAGAAATTCTCAGAGAGGCAGCAGCACATAGATGCAACACAGACCTGCTCAAGTGTTGCAGGGAAATCTGCTTTTGGGGTTAACAAGAACAGTACCAACAAAAAAAACAACAATTCAGTTATGAATTACTTAATTTCACTTATCCTGACAATGGCAAGAGCAGTCACCCAAATAAGCACACACATTAATCAGTGACTACAACATGCAAGAACTGGCTGGAAGGATGAGAAGTCAGGCTCCCAGACCTCATTCTGCAGTTGCTACGTTAAACAAACACCAAGGGATCAGCTGCCTGAGTGGCAACACACAAACACTGCCTTCTTTGCCAAGAATCAGCAACCAAAGCTCCCAAATCAGGTTGGGAGTTGGAGAACTCGGCATCAGCTCAGCCAGGAATCAAGGGAAAGCAGCAAACAGAGAGTAAAGTCACCTTTGGACTTAGGAAGTTTTCAGTAATAATATTAACCCCCTCTTTCAGCAATTAGCCAGTTTAATACTGCAATAAAGCTACTGTGGGATGCATACCCTAGAAAAATGCCTCAGTGAGTCCTGGGATATTAAACAAGGATATCTAATGCATACTTTTATAGACCACATATATATATGTACTTGTACGTACACACAAATATACAAAGCAATAAATTTAGGGCCATGGATTCTGCTGAGAGACCACAAGACTCTTTAAAACCTATCTGTGCACAAATCTATAGGTGTTCACCGCATGCATTACGTAATATAACCCACACGCAGTAATTTTTACAACTTCTTCACAAAAATAACAACAGGTCCTTGACGCTGAAGACAGAAAAGACCAAAGAACCTTGTGGCAAGTTTCAAAGAACACTGAGAGATAAATAAGCAAGGAAGTTTCATGCCCACCTTGACATTATCTGACTTCAACTCAAAATCTGTGTAGAGTCCTTTCAGGAAACCTGTCACTCTGATCACCTAAAAAACAGAAGAAAATGAGTAAGTTAAGAACATTTAAAGTCTCTGCTCAATAAAGCTTGCGTGGCAGAAGGCAATCTCTTGGTCTGGTTGGCGACACCTTGTTTAGAACTGCTTTCACAGCAAGGTCAGAGGTGTGAATGTGCTCTAGAATGAGGCTTAATCCTTACTTACAGCTCAGGCCTCCTTTCTTGTTGAATACCATATTTAACTTTGAAGCCCACATCAGCTACGGAAGGGGCTGAGCCCTAGGAGCGGCTGAGGGAGCTGGGAAAGGGCTCAGCCTGGAGCAAAGGAGGCTCAGCGGGACCTTGTGGCTCTGCACAGCTCCTGACAGGAGGGGACAGCCGGGGGGGGTCGGGCTGTGCTCCCGGGGAACAGGGACAGGAGGAGAGGGAACGGCTGGGCCAGGGGAGGCTCAGGGTGGACACCAGCAGGAATTTCTCCATGGAAAGAGTGGGGAGGCCTTGGCAGGAGCTGCCCAGGGATGTGTGGAGTCCCCATCCCTGACGGTGTCCAAGGAATGTGACACTCAGTGCTCTGGGCTGGTGACAAGGTGGGGATCAGTCACAGGTTGGACTCAGTGATCTCGGAGGGCTTTTCCAACCTCAATGATTCTGAGATTCTGTGATGTTGCACTGTCCCAGGCTGCTCCAAGCCCTGTCCAGCCTGGCCTTGGGCACTGCCAGGGATCCAGGGGCAGCCACAGCTTCTCTGGGCACCTGTGCCAGGGCCTGCCCACCCTCCCAGGGAGGAATTCCTTCCCAATATCCCATCTGACCCTGCCTCTGCCAGCCAGCGTGAACCCCTTTTCCTACCCCTACACGTGCCTTACCCACCCCAGCCCTCCCAAATTCACTCAGCGCCTCAAAACCCCGTGATTTACTCCGCACTGCGGGCATCCCCCGCAGCAGCGCCCCGCGAGTGCTCCCAGCCCGGGGAGGTGACGGGGCAGCGCCGAGGGTCCCCGGGCTGTCCCCCCACACCCGCAGCTCCCGCTGGGGACCCCACTCACACACCTCGGAGATGAGGTCGTGCAGGTAGCGGAAGGGCGGTTTGTTCAGCAGCGCGTCGGTGAGCGGCGGCTTGCGGATCACCTGGCCCAGCGTCTCCCGCGTCCGCCGCGACACCGCCTCGTTCATCGCGGCGGGGCCGGGGCAGGACCGGGCCGGGAGCGGACTCGAACCGCGGTGGCGGCGGGACCCGCCCGACCCCGGCCCGGCGTTCCCGGCGTGCCCCGCGCGGCGCGTGCGCGGCCCGTTGCTAAGGGGCACCGCGGCCATAGCAACGGGCCCGCCCCGCTCGGCCCTGAGGGAAAACAACGCCCTGGAAACAGCCCCAAAACCGCTCCTCCCCTCCCTCAGCGGCGAATAAAATGCGTTAGGGAGAAAGGCTGTGTCGCGGCCTGGTGAATCGTGTCGGGAAAAGTTGTTCCTTTTTTGCTTTATCACTAAAGCGTCACTCTGTTCGTGTGACCCCGACATGAGAACAACAGGGAGCTCGTGGAGGAAAGCCGGAGGAGTGGAGGGTGGTGCTCCCAGGCTGGAGCCAGGCTGGGAGAGCTGGGGGTGTTCAGGGGGACGAGAGAAGGCTGAAGGGAGAGCTCGGAGCCCCTTCCAGTGCCTAAAGGGGCTCCAGGAGAGCAGGAGACTGGGGACAAGGGATGGAGGGACAGGACACAGGGAATGGCTTCATGCTGACAGAGGGATAAAACGGAGAGTGGAAGGGAGGGTGGGCAGGCCCTGGCACAGGTGCCCAGAGAAGCTGTGGCTGCCCCTGGATCCCTGGCAGTGTCCAAGGCCAGGCTGGACAGGGCTTGGAGCAGCCTGGGATAGTGGAAGGTGTCCCTGCCCATGGCAGGGGGTGGGACTAGTTCATCTTTTAAGATCCCTTCCCCCCCAAACCATGCTGTGAAGGAGGAGTCAGATTTGGGAATAAAAAGAGACATTATATAACAAAGCTATCTGGTATTAGTGCAGGCAAGGAAATTTTTCCTTGGGAAGCAGACACTTCCATGCCACCTCAGTAATTCCACGTGGGCTCCAGCGAGCAGGTGCTTGAGGGAAGTAAGTTTTATCTTTCCCCCCAGCCCACAGCTGATCAGATTCCCAAACAGGCTCTGACTACAGGCTCTGGTGATCCTGGGAATATGAGGAGGTAGTGACAGCTTCCTCATCCAAGGGCATCAGAAGATGTCTCAGAGGAAGCAAAAAGACTGCGAAGAAGCTGCTCTGGGGAAGACGGATGTTTATTTTGGATTTGTGTGGTTTATCTGGGTTTTTCCACTGACTCTCCCAAAGCATCTGAGATGCCTGAGGAGGAATCTCAGGGGGGAGTTTAAATTTGGCCTCTGCTGTGCTCATTTTCCTGCAGAGGTACCCCAAGGAAGCACAGCTCCATTTAACTGAAGAACCAAAAGCTGGTAACACATAAAACCTCCATAAATCCCTGTGGAGGCACAGAAATTTGCTGTTTAGAGCACTTCACCACCACCACAGGCAGGAATAAACATCCACAGTCTCCAGATGAGAAACTTAGGATCAGTCTCTCCAAATGCAGAATCCTTCAAAGTTCTGTGTTGAAAGGGACCCTGAAGCCCCTCTCTCTCATTCCAACCCCCTGCCACAGGCAGTCCACTCCTAAGGAATGAGGTGTGCCTGCCATAAACCCTGCACAAATGCTTTATAAATCAACATACCTTCAATAAAACCATGCACATTGCTGGGCTGATCCAAGAAAGCTTTTGTGAAAAGGTTATTCCATGTCTTGGTGGGAGCAGGATACCCTGGAATTTCAGCTGACATCCAAATTGTGCAAATACAGAGCAATAAACAGACTTTGGCTTACCTGGAGAGGGGAGAGCTGCAGCAAGGACACCCCTGCCAAGGCACATGCCAAGGTTATCCTCAGGGTCTGAATGCCAGTGGGATTTCCAATTCCATGCAGGCTGGGCCCCCAAATTTGCAGTGTTGAGGGAGCTGCAGCTCTGCCTCATCACCACAGAACCTGTGGCAATACTCCTCGGGGGTAACACCACAGTTCAAACACCTGTATTCCATGAGGACTATCATAATTCCTAAGGGCTGGTGGCTCCGCACCCCCCTCTCCTGGCTGCCCACTTCAATAACATTTAGAGGACTGCATTTTTCCGAGGTCTGAGCAAGTTGGGATGAGCCAGATGTCCAAGAGAAAGGAGAAAAAAAAAAAAACCCTAAAAGTAATTATTTCCCAGAAAGTGACTTAATATTTTCTAGAAGTCAATTGTAATTTCAGTCAAAAGCTGTTGCTCCGACAAAATAACCAGTCAAAACTATTCATTAAAATCGGGGCAAAACATTTTCCAGGACCTTTCACAAGTCTGGGTCTCCAGGAATCTTGCCTGCCATCCTCAGTGCTTTCTCTACAGCGACTGAAAACACGAGACAAAGCAAAGCTGCTCCTGCACACAGAGCTCTGAGCCAGGACCAAGCCAGGAGCCTCAGGAAGAGACAACAGCCACCAGGAAGCTGGGGAGACCTCAACCAGAGATGGGACCGTTGCTTCAGGAACAGATTGGAAAATTAAAGCTAATTAACACTGATGTCAGAAAGCAGTTTGTGCCATTCCCAACCAGTGAGACATCCATGGACAAACCAACTAGGCAGATAGAAATGACATTTTATTTTGTGAAGAACACTTGAAAAATAAAGATGAAAGCTTTTCTAGGCTTTGCAAATAACCATCAGAACCCATGGAGTCACAAAGACTCAGTTTTCAAAAGGAGCTTCCTCTCCCCAGCCCCGTTTTCCATGAACTCTCTCATTGTGGAATGGCCCACAAGAGTTTTAAGGAAAAAAAATGCATTTTGAGCCAACATTAGAAATAATCCAAGATTGGTTCAGTGCAGGCGCTGCTACATTACACTTGAACAAAGGCACAAAATTCCCACTTGGAATTGGCATTTCAATTTCTCCAAACTTGGTGTTCTTGGGAGAGAGACCAGAGTTATTAAAGAGGGAAGGCTGAGCTCAGTCCAGCTCTCCAGCAAGAACCAGAGAACTAAAGTGACAGCAAATAAATACAATGGGATGGGACCATCTGGAAACACAAACCTTTGGAATCAGCACCTCTGATCCCTGCTGTAAACCCAGGCTCCCAAGAACACCTGATATGGAAAGAAGGCGACACAAATTAAGATGGGAAAACATCAGCTGCCCTCACCTCAGGCAGAAAATGTATCCATCAAACTGGGATTTCAGGATTCAAGTGAGTGAGGACATTAAACAGGCCCTTCTGCAGAGATCAGCCCCAAAAAGCACAGGAGCACCTGCTGAATTCTAAAGATATGCACAGAAATAAATAATGATCATGTGTTTCATGGTTCTTTTCCCTTTTTTTTTTTTTGCTGATAGCTGAGTGTCAGTTTTTATCTTTATGTTGTCTGAAATACCAGAATAATGTTAGCCTATAAAAGGTACCCAAAATTTGAGGAATCTGCTGAACTGGCAGCTCCTACCACAGAATCTACACATACACCAAATAGGTCAAATATTTCCTGCAGTCCCCCAAAAGCAACTTGTGTTCTGTCCTCTCACTATTAAAGATTTAATTAAGGATAATTAGGCTCACTTTTGAGTTAATACTTCAGAACCTTTGACCTGGAGCCCAGCTCAGTGAGCTGCTCACACCCCCCTGCTCTCACAGAGGCAACCAAGAGAAACAGGGTCTCCAATGTAACAGAATATCAGAACAGCTGGAAAGGTGAGAAATGAGGGAAATTCCTCTGAGGAAGAGCACTGAAAATAAATACAAGCCTTTTTCCTGAGTACACTAAAACCCATTTAAGATCAAACATCGGATCTGTCAATTTTTTCCAACCGTTTCATCTGTTCATGAAGTTTAGGGATGATAAAAAAGCCCTAGAAACTGCAAAATTAAGTTTATGGGCAACCAAAAAAGCCCAAGAAACGTAAAAATCTACGATTACCTCCCTGTTGTTCCATGTCACAAAGGGTCTCCAGATTTTACAATTTGACAGATCCTGGACTTGCTCTTTTTTGAGCCAATTTCCTACACTTTGTTCAGAGATTTCCACATTTCCTTCATTCTTAGGTCTGACTCCAGCTCCTACAGACTTAGATAAAGAGAGAAAAGCAAATTCTGGTATCAGCAGTAACTTCAGTGATCAGAGATGGGAAAAAATTCTAGAAAGAGATGATTATGACTGCATTAAATCTCAGTAGTGATGGTGCAAGAGGTCGGATGTGACCCAACAAAGCATTCAGGGTGATTACAAAAGAGTCACTGAGGGGTTATACAATGTATTAATCCTTTTCATCCTAGATAAAGTGCATTTACTCAGCCTGAGAGTAAGTACCACACCAAGAAAGGGACCTTAAAGCACTTGCCCAAGAGAGAGCAGAAGAAAATCAGAGTTATCCTGAATCCTACACCCAGTTCTTGCCTCAGGGATCCTTGAAGACACTTTGGGAAAGCCCCTCTTGCTGCTGGAGCTGAGCTCCTCCAGGCCAGGTTAGTGCAGGGTAGTGTGGGCAAAGCAGCTCCTGGTGCTATCTGAAAACACCCACGTTGATGGAAAGAGCCACTTCTGGTTTCCGGGCCTTCATGGGGAGCTTCTCCTCGGGGAAAAAGGGATCCTGGGCACGCTCCTGGCGACTGGCAAAGGGAAAACAGAAATGACATGGTTAATATTTAGAGCTGAGCCTCAGCAGTGTGAGCCTGGCCTGAACTCCGAGCTCCAGTGAGCTGGAAAAACAGCCTGTGCAAGGCCAGTCCAGCCAAGGAGTTGGTTTGCATCTGCACAGTGTGTTCCAAGAGAAAACACCACAAGGCTCAGTGTAGGAACATTCAGAGCCAGGAGTTTGAATTATCCAAGTGCTTCCTTCAGGACTGCTGGAGTTGTGTGCTCTGACAGCACCCAGGTACCATTGGCCTCAAAAATTATTCAATTAGTCTGAATCATAGAATGGGTTGGGTTGGAGGGACCTTAAGGAGCATCCAGTTTTCACCCCCTGCCATGGGCACAGACATCTCCCACCATCCCAGGCTGCTCCAAGCCCCAATGTCCAACCTGGCCTTGGACACTTCCAGGGACCCAGGGGCAGCCACAGCCCCTCTGAAAAGCAGCAAAGAACACTGCATATTTCTAAAGAAAAACGAAGGGAAATACTCACTACCTTTTCTTTTTTTCCAGTGCCAGCTGCCTTTGCTTCTCCTTCCCAATGTCATCCCTCACGGTGCTGAAGTCCTTGGTGTCATCAAGGAGAAGGTTCTGTTGTGAAAAAGGATTTGAGAGATCAAAGTCAGAAGGTCAAACTATTTCCCAGCTGTTGCTCAGTTGACAAAATTAATTTTCAGAGCATTTTTCTGACTAGCTTTATACCACTTAATTTCAAGTTAATTAGAATCATAGGATCCTGGAATGGTTTGGGTTGGAAGGAGCCCTAAAGATCATCTTGTTCCACTCCCTACCATGGGCAGGGACACCTCCCACTATCCCAGGTTGCTCCAAGCCCCATCCAGGCTGGCCTTGAGCACTTCCAGAGATGGATTTCTTTGATAGGCTAAAACAGTAGGACAGGACATCAGATTTTTCTGCTACTGCTCTAAAACACAGCCTTATGGGTTCTAAGTATATTCTTTCCTTCTCCTTACTAAGCCTTATTGCTAGCTCAGAGCTCAATGCTGGGTAAATTCCTTTTTACACCATAAAACAGAGCTGTCATAATTCAGTAATCCCTAGTATATAACAGGTTTATATCTGTAATGTGATTTTTAAAGAGCACATCCACGGATTTTACTCAGAATTTGAAAAAAACATGCAGTCAATAAAATGAGAGCAAGAAAAAAGATCCAAGAGAAACAGAAGAGAAAGAAAAAGCAGCAGCAGCAACACATTTTCTATCAACACAATGCAATGTCCAAACCCACATCCCAGCACCTTCAGAAATGCAGCATGATGAGAGAAAATCAGGAATAAATGAAGATGCTGCAAAGGGGACAGTGCCTGACCTTAATCCTTGGGCAACAACTAAATCCAAGGATATTTACCTTAACCCCAATGATGTCTCCATCCTTCAGGTGATAAGGTGCTGACTGCAAACTCTCCTGCTTTTTCCTCCTTTTCCTCTTGGAGATTTGCTGTGTCTGAATAAAATCAAAGCAGAAGAGTTTGGAATTCTCCTTAAATACAATCACCAAGGAACTGCAGCACAAACCAACACATGCTCCTCTCCAACAACTTGGATTCTGTCATTCCAGATCTTACCCAGCTAGATATTGGCAGCCACTCAAATCTCTCAGGGAAGTATTTGGCTATTTCAATTTTATCTACAGGGAGACAATAGTGAGAAGCCACTCTTTGCCTCAGAGCCCAGGTCGTGCATTCCTTGGAGATATCCCACACCAAATCCCTGGAGTCGGAGTAGTCCCTCTCTCCTGGTATTCCCATCTGGACTCGCAGCAGCAGCTCGTGGGGGCTGGCAGCAGAATGAGAGAACAGACACTCTTGTGAGCCATGCTTTCAGAATTCCCAGCTTTCACTCCCTCCTGCCCTCCCTCACTTTCTTTGTGGAAAAGAACTAAGAAGTTCCAAGGTTTTCCCACATCCTGACAGCACTGAACTTAAAAGCTGCTCAGTTAAGGCTCCCTTCAAATGCAGAGCTGTAAGAAATAAGGATCTTGAGCTCTTACCCCAGATTCTCTTCTTCTTGCAAAGCTTCTATGCAGATTTCCACCCTAGCACCCAGCCTGTAGTCACTGAAAACAAAGCAGAGATTGTCTACATGGTTGGGAGAGCTGGGGGTACTCACCTGGAGAAGAGAAGGCTCCAGGGAGAGCTCAGAGCCCCTTCCAGTGCCTAAAGGAGAGCTGGAGAGGGACTGGGGACAAGGGATGGAGGGACAGGACACAGGGAATGGCTTCCCACTGCCAGAGGACAGGGACAGATGGGATTTTGGGAAGGAATTCTTCCTTGTGAGGCTGGTGAGGCCCTGGCACAGGAGCCCAGAGAAGCTGTGGCTGCCCCTGGATCCCTGGCAGTGTCCAAGGCCAGGCTGGACAGGGCTTGGAGCAGCCTGGGACAGTGGAAGGTGTCCCTGCCCATGGCGTGGGTGGGACTGCTCATCTTGAAGATCCTTTCCAACTCAAACTGAGCTGATTTATCTCCCAACACTCCATCCCACATCCAGCCTGTTGCACATTCCCCAAGAAACTCACTTGAGTCTCTGCTTGTTGTCCCGGAGGAGCTTCCCTGGGCGTTTGCTGTCCACTGTCCAAGCTCTGAGGAATGAGGGCAGGGGCACAACCTGCTCCTGGCAGCAGGGTAAGGTCAGAGCCTGAAAAACACAAATACTTTGTCAATCATTTTAGCAGCCAGTCTCCTTGGAAGAACAGAAAACCACTGGATTAACTCTCAAAAAAGAGGGCAAGGTATTGAGATGTATTCCACACCAGCTGTTGCTTTTGGTTAGGATTCAAATACTCACTTTTTGACCTCAGAGTTGGATTTCACTCCCTCTCAACATTTCTCAACTCAACTTCGATTTCCAAAGTACCAAATTTCTTTTTTTGACCAAAACTTGAACAACTGGGAGGGAATGAGGCTGTCAGAAATGTTGCCCCAGTCTTCAGCCAAGTGCTGAGCTCCCCTAAGCCCTTCCCGAGGACACAACACTTCCCATGCTCAGCCAATTCTCCTTTTTCAAGCTGCAGTTTTCCATAGCAGTAGCCTGGCAGAGCCCAAAACTGAAGTCATACCCAAAAAATAAGTGTTGGTATGGAGCAGAACCAGGTGAGAGATCCTTCCCCAAGCAGTTCAAGTAGAACAATCAACTGGCTGAATAACACAGAGCATTCTGGTAGGGTTAGGTTATGCATTTTTGTGCGTTTGGTGTGGTTTTGTGATTTATTTTTTCTTCTGGGGTGTTTTGCTTGTTTTGGTTTGGTTTTTAGTGTATTAAAACCATACAAAGGCAGTTTAGTTTCTGGCCAAAGAAACTGAGCCAGACCTTCCTGACTGACAAACCTGTGCACCCCAAAGCAACTCTTTATTCATCAGATTCCACATACAGAAATAAAAAAAATTAAAAGATGGAGAAAACTAAAACAGGACCAATGTGGAAATGGCAACGTGGCCTTGTAAGAGGTGCATGTTACGTGTGTGCTCCCCATGGAGAGATTTTACACTGTGAAATCAAGAGGAAGGCTGCAAGCCAGAGTTTCAGATGAAGTGCAACAAGGCTCCCGCACACCAGGACACATGACAGGGACAATGGGGACTGCAGGGACACTAAGGAAGTGTCTGAGCTACGTGCTCCAGCTGCCTCTTGGTACTTACCAGTGACCATGGCATAAATGCCATAGCACAACAGACTGGAGACAAGGGAAAAGGAAATAAAAAATAGCTGTTAATAGAGCTCAAGTCATCACAGTGCTGCTGCACATTCTGACACAGGGGAACATCTAACCTGCATCTTCAGATCTTCCAAGGAGGCTTCTCCTGCTATCTCTATCCTGCCAGCATAACAAAGATCCAGGCCTGTGTGGATGGGTTCTGGTGGAGCTTTAAAGGAGGGGAGAGGGAGGAGGAAGAGACAAACAACAGAAGAGTCAATGTGATTTGTATAGTCCCGAGAGATTACAGTCACTTTATGGTCAGATTTCACGTAGAGAAGGGACCTGACCTCCATTTTCTTTGGAGTCCACTTAAACCAGAATATCAAGGAATGCCAGATTGGTTTGGGTTGGAAGGGACCTTAAAGGTCACCTCATTCCAACCCCCTGCCATGGCCATATACAGCAGATAAAATACATCCTGAGAGTTTCCAAACAGTTCCTGTACAGATCCTGTACTGCAAATTTTAGAACTAAGAGCAGTTATTCCCATTGATAAATAGTGTTAATTGCTGGTTAAACCCACTGCACGCAAAGTTAAATTGCTCTTAGCTACACTACTGAAATCATCAGGGGAGAAAGTGAAACTCAGAAAAGGTTTGAGACAGAAAGAGAAAAATGCAAAGAAAATTTCTACAAGGAGAGGGGGCCCTGCGCTGCAACACAACTCAGCACCGAAGGAATATTATTTTTAAAACAAAATGAAAAATCAGTTTCTTTCTAATTTTCCAATTCTGTTATCTCCACTTCATTCTCTTTTCCCTTTTCGACCCTCACTTGATTTTCCTCCCCTGGCTGATTTTTGATTTGGATTTGACCTTTAGGAGAAGCAACACAGTTAAAACACTGCATGTAAAGGCTTTTATTCTACACAAGCTTTACCCATCCCTCCTTTTACAGCTTCCCAAAAAGCAACACAGCTTGAAGGGAATTAAATGTGCCATCAGGAGTCTGGCATTTGAAGCCAATCACCTCTGTGCTCATGAAGGAAATGCTTTACAGTACTGCCATTGCCTTCAGTACACAGACCGACAAATAAAGAGCCCCTGCTACAAAATTTAGTGGGGGTTCTGAGCAAATCCAGCTGAGGAACATCCCTACAACAGGATTATCCAGCATTTCTGTCAAAAACTGCACCTGCCTCCTAAGTGGCTCCTTTCACCATAAGGTTGATTCAACTTCTGCAGCCCCTCATAGGTTTCAGAAGGGTTTTAAGGCTTTAGATTAAAATCTGGGTTTGACTCAGAGAGCAGAGAGCAACCACAGATGATTCCTTTCAAAACCTGGCCAAGCTCACCTGCTGCAGCAGACAGCTGCAAAGCATCCATCTTCCAGGTCACCCCATTCACTTGGTCTTGTGCATTCTCTCCACGTTTCTTATGGCTTGAAGGCTTCAACCACCAGATGGGGATTTTCAGGAAACCCTGGAAAGGGAACAGAAAATACCAGGTCGCTCAAATGTTCTGTGCAGACAAGGAGAAGTGTCACCTTAGGACTGGAAAGGGAACAGAAAACACCAGGTAGCTCAAGTGTTCTTGAGCAGACAAGGAAAAGTTTCACCTTTAGCACAGGAAGAAAAAAAAGATTTGTTTAAACCTAAGCTTCTGGAACAGGCTGCCCAGGGAAGTGGTGGAGTCACCATCCCTGGAAGCGTTCAGAGAATGTGTGGATGTGGCAGCCGGGGATATGATTTAGTGGGGAACACGGTGGCGCTGCAAAAATAATGATGCTACAATTCTGCAAGGGAAAACCTGTCCAAGGCCAAGTTGGAGAGGGCTTGGAGCAACCTGGGATAGTGGAAGGTGTCCCTGCCTGTGCCAGGGGGTGGGACAAGACAGGCTGTAAGGTCCCTCCCAACCCAAACCATTCTGGAATTCTGTATCTCCAGACACTGTCCACTCTCCTTTTACCTTTTCTGGAAGTTTTCCTTCACTTATAACCAAAGTGTCTCCTCTGCAAACGTTGAGTTCCTTCAGAGTGGCGCTCTGCAGCAAGAGAAAGCACAATATCCATATCAGTCCACACCCGCCTTAACGCAGATCCTCAGGGAAAGTCTCCACAGAACATGGAGCTAAGAACCTATGGATTAAAACAGGCTCCTCTTACTTCCTGACTTAAAGCTTCCCCTGCTTCATAGCACCAGTCAAGCCTTCTCAAATGCCAGTTGTCACCTACCAAAACCCAAAAAGATAAACACAGAAAATTAGTCAATAATGCCAGTTTGGGGAAACATTACAGAACTCTTAGTAAGTGTTAAGACTCCTTTTCCTTTGTTTTGGTTTGGTTTTTTCAATTTGCTTTTTAAACACAGCTCTGACTAAATGAATTATCACTTTCATCTCCTTCCGCAGACCTTTTGTTGTATGGAAATACCCTTCTTTTATTTGCATAGATGTCTCTTCCTCACCTACCTAATTATTTTCCCCTGGTTTTAGAGGAAAGGGAAGAAATTTCCATGTGTCACATTATCATTTGAATCTATGACAAGCTCTTTAAAATAAAAAACTATGTTATAAATGCTTGATGTTTAGAATTCTTTCCCCTCCCTGTATTACAATGACACAAAGATCATTTAAAAACTTACAAGGTTTAGGGTAGTAAGAACTGTCTTAAAAACATAAAGATTTCCTTTTAAAAAATATGTACATAACACAACTAACCTGATAATCCGGATTTCTCCAGCATTAAATTGAGACACTGAAAAAAGAAGCAAGGGGTGAGAGTTGTGACAATACTGAGGCTGGGAAATAAAATTTTCAACAAATCTATATTAGAAATTTTCTGACATAAAGAGTGACTGATTGCTGGGTAATTCTCAAAACAATATAATTAGATAGACAAGACGTATTTGGGCTATATATAAAACCCTTCATGGATGAGATGGTTTTCAAGCAATAAATTTACATCATCTGAGTCAGCTTTCCCAAACAGGTAAAAAATAAAATCTGTGGTGTCGGTTTGCTCCTTTACTTGAACAAATTCTGCCCCAGAGTTTGCAAATGCATCTTTAAAAAAAAAAAAAAAAAATCAAAGCTGCAAATTCAACACTTTCCAGCACTGGCAACACCCAGAGCTTCCTTCACTCTGTGCATGGCCTTTCCCAAGTCCTTTGCCTCCAGCTGTGTCCAAGGCAAAGGGTGTAAGGAATGCTGTCCAGCAGCTTGGAGGCAGAGCTGTGGGAGCAGCCAGCCTTACCTCTCTGACAGAGGCAGTCTCCTCCACAACTATCTCCAGCTCAGGGCGGCAGTTTTGGTCACTCCCAACCATGAAGTAGAGGAAGAGCTGAAAATCCAAATGCAAACTATCAGAATAAATATGGAAATGTGGGAATACTGTTCAAGAGCAATTTGGGTGGCAAAAATGTCATCAAACAGCACTAAACTGGCACAAAAAGCAAAAAGAATTGAATTATGGCCATCAGCATCTCATTAGCTACCCCTAGTCTCCCAAAATACACAACTATTTCTTCTTTGCACATCAAGGCCAGGTTGGACAGAGCTTAGAGCATCCTGGTCCAGTGGAAGGTGTCCCTGCCCATGCCAGGGATGCAATTGGATGAGCTTTAAGATCCAACCCAAACCATTCTGGGATATTTACAACTTGCAGTACCTTCCAGGAGCAATATCCCCCTTTTCTTCCTTTATTCTCATTAAGAAAGTCCCTGCACAGGACTACTTCCATCCCACACTGCTGTACCTGAGTGGAAGTTGGAGCTTTCCCACGGCACAGCCCAAGCAAGCTTCCCATCTTCAGTTCTGCTTCCTTGACTGTGTAATCCTCAGGCACTTCAGGGAGGACAAACCCAGGGAGAACATCAGCAGCTGCTGCTTGTAAAAATATCCACTCTATCATCTTTAGAGTAAGCTAAAACCTTTCAGTGCCCTGTAGAGAATTCTATTTGCTCAGCTCAGAGCAGAGCTGTGAGTCTGCTGTGAGGAGGGCAAAGGCATGGAGATCTCCCAGGGTCTGTGGTTTAACCATTCCCACTGTGAATCCCTTTTCCCCACCACCAGCGCAGCTGGAATTTCCCTTGCTGGAACCCATGTCTGCTGCCTCTGATTTTTTTTCTCTGGGAAGAATCTGCCTCTGCCTTCTCTATGATTCCATGGTAAGGAGTTCAAGATGGCAATCACCCCTCCTCTCTCCAAGCCTTTTCCTCCTCAGGAAGCTGGATGAACCCAGCTTCCCTCCAGCTTCCAAGCTATCCTGGGTGCTCTCCTCTGGAGAGGTTCTAATTTATAAGAAACGAAGCTGGGGGTCCTTTCCTGCTGAACTCTGCCCATCAGAGCACAGGTGGTACCAGGGATGTAAGCAATAAAACCAAGATCAACATTTAAGTTTAATCCCTTCCTTTGTATTGGTACTGTTAATTAACTTTAAAACTGGAAAAAAAACCCCACAAAAGTGGTTCAGTTAAGCCTGGAAATCAGTGGATATGCGTGGGGACTTCTCCAAGGAAAGGAAAAAGGGAGGCTTAAAACCTCCCCAGTGGATTTCTTACAGAATAATGATGAAATAAATCAATTTACCTGGAGACAGAAGTTTCCCATTTCCACTAACAGGTCTAAGGCAGCTCTCGTTTGCTGCAGCAAAAAGGGCAGGAAAGAAAAAAGTATTTAGAAATGGAGATAGGAATAAATTTGACTCAGAATTTCAGACAGGTAACACTTTTAAGATTAATGACAACAGGCTTATCTTAGAGGCCTCCCTCTGTGACATGAAAAATATTACTGGAGAGAGACTCCTAGAGACTTGATGGAGTCTCAGCTTTCATTCTTTCACTGAGAGGAAAATTCTACCACTAAAACCACTAAAAAGCCACTAAAACCACTAAAAAGTTAACTAAAAGCTAACGTTTTCAGACTGATAAAGCAGCTGAACACTTACCTAGCTCCTCCTCCAGCTGAAGCTCTCGTATGGCTTTCATTTTGATATCTGACATCACCTAAAAGAAAGGGACATTAGAAGGGATACTGACACCTCCAGCCTGGAATGCCACTAACACCCCTGCTTGTTTAAGTGCCAGTGCACAATGAGCAGCAAATAATCCTTCCCTCCTCTTTTAGCTTTGCTTACTGATACCACCTCAAACATCCATTTACAGAAAAGAAAACTGTTTGACACCAAAACACTGCACTGGTTTAAGTTACCCGCAAATATCCCAGGAATTGTAACAGAGATACACAGTATTTTTAGCAGGGAAAAACTTCATCCCTGAGGCTAAATTGAATGAGCTGAGCCAAGTGCAGTGGCCAAGCTGTTCAGGAAAGCAAAGTCCTTACTGTTTCAATAGTGGCAGTGATTTTAACGTGTTTCTCCTCCTCTTCCACCCCACAGAAATTTTTCACTTGGAGCCAGCTGATGTCGTAGGTGAAGGCAGTCAAGTTCCCACTTGCCATGTTGACAAAGCTGTGGGAATCGGCAGTGCAAGGACAGTCAGAGACAGGAAAACTACACATGGGCAGGGCTACATCACTCACCAGCACTGCTCCCAAATAAATGGATGATGCCAAACTTGTTCATAATGATGACATTTCACAGAGCAGGGGCAGAGGCTTCAGGGAGCACAGAGTCATGACAACATAAATTTGCCCCTGGCAACTTTAGATTCAACTGAGCACAAGTTGTTTCCCACCAGGATTTTCTCCTTTACAAGTGTAAATCAAAGGATGTGATTGTTGCTGCACTTTGAGGGCAAGAAATATCTAATAGCTGATAAATAACTGGTCTCCAAATCTTAAGATGAAAATACTTGCATTTAAAAGCTCCAAGCAATAATTATTTACAAGAATATATGCTGTTAGTATAATTTGAACTAAAAGATTTTGCCAAAATTGCTTTTTTTCTTTAATTACACTCATAATCAAAAATGTTACCTCTGGTCATGGCTGTCTAAGATCAGCACTGAGCACCCATCCCTCAGCCCAACGCTTCTGACTGTTTCCTTCATGTCTTCTTCGTGGAAAACTTCCCAGTTCTTGGCTTCCTTCTCTGCTCCTGAGCCATTCTTGAGGATGATGCCTCCGGTTGGAGCCAAGGCTGTGTGCAGCTCCCCCAGGCTGGTGCTGCAGGAGAACACGTGCTGCGACTCGATGAAGTGCTGCCCCTTGCCTCCCTCGTTGTACTCGGCCAAGCGAAGGACGTTGACCACCACAGGCTCATGGTCAGGGCCTGTCAGCACCTTTGTGCCTCCAACCTGGGGGAAGGAAGGAAGGAATGCCAGTTTTGTGTGGGGCTGATCCATAAAATACAGGAGATGCTGGGCAGCAAGAAAATTGAGACAAAAAATGGGCACTCTCCCCTAACTACAAACAAACCACCTTTAAACCAAATTCCTAGTGAACAACCCACCAAAGGAATCCAAAGGTGTTGGGAAGAGAAGGGACAATGTGGTGGCCCCTGGATCCCTGGAAGTGTCCAAAGCCAGGATAGGCACAGCTTGGAGCAACCTGGGATAGTGGAAAGTGTCCCTGCCCATCCTTAAATCCCTTCCCAAACCACTCCATGCTAACAGCAGCTGGGAAACCACTGGACACTTGGTATCCATCAGATTAAGAATAGAGGAATTATCCCCTCAGGATAGAGGATAAATCCAAAATAAAATGGATACTTCTACAATAAAAATAATTTTAAAGTAGCATTTTATTCCTTTAGAGAGACAGAATAAAATGCTGTATTTCATAACCATTTCCAGGTTAAGCAGAAGCCTTAATATTAAAAGAAAATGCAAGACTACAAAAGGAGCACAGAATTTCAAGGAGACCATGCACAGCCTTATCTCTTCAGAGCTGACAAGGAAGGACATGTTTGGTTCCTTTACCTCTTTCCCATTCCACACGAAGATGTCTGCTCCATCAGCCAGCCCAACGCCATGCAGGGTCAGCTCATCTCCTAAAAAAAGGAGCAAATCATCAAGTTCTTGCTCCCCACAAAACACACAAGAGTCAGCAACTTCCTAAAAGTCACTACACTTAAAGAACTGTACAAGCATGGGGAGGAATGTTTAGAGCAGCTCTGAGTATCTCTGCATTTTGATGTCAACATCATGGAGCGCTGCGTTATCTTCTGGTTCAACACTGATTTTCTGAAGCTGACCACAGAGAACATAATATTCAAAAGTTACTGAATAGGTTTTTAAAGATTAACACTTGGAATTGCCTAACAATGCAAAGCTGGAGAAAAAAATCATGATTTTAAAAACTGATGTACCCTTAATAAATTAATGAGCCCTTTATGTGAGCATTTCTCTTTACAAAATTCCTACTTCACTAAAGTCTAACCTACATTTTCCTTTGATGTCACCCTGGCTCCTCTCTTCCATCCTCTCCTCCACCTATTAGGCCAATCCTATGAAAGCAAACATCCACAAGCAAATCAAGGGCAAAACACAGACTGAAAAATTCTTGTCAGCAAATGTGTTTAACTTGTTTAAGATGTGCAGCCTTACTGCATTTGACAACAAAGATCACACAGAAAAGGCTCAAGATCACTCATTTCACTAATAAGAGTGAAATAAATAATTTTAAAAATGTAACATGAGTTTGAGTTGGAAGAGTGTTTAGTTATAAACATCTCCAAGATGGTTTATAGATGAAATCTTTTGATGTCTGTAGGAATTAAAAGATGGAAATAACATGGAAGCCTTGCATGCAGTGCTCTTACCATCAAGCACCTGGTAAAGATGTAATCCTGCTGGTAAAGGCTTGGCCATGCTGAGAACCATGTCCCCTTCCCAAGATTCCAACATCTAATTGGAGAAAATAACCAGAAAGATTATATAAATTAACAGTGAGCAGTAACTCACAGCACCCAGAATAATTACAATCTGCTGAAAGCTGTCACAGCGTGGCTCCCAAGCTCACTTGGTGACAATTAATTGGTGACTCTTTGAAAAGACATAGACAAATCTGTCATGAATTGAAATATCAAGAATAATCCTGGAGTTCTGCAGTGTACATGTTACCCAAATATAATTAATTAGCTGATGTGAGCTTTGAAATCTCCACAGTTAAAATTCCAGCTTCAAGAACAGACCCCACACTACTCTTTCCTCCTGTACTAAAAATTTTAATGCGTATTAGGTTTTTAGCCTCCTAAACTCCATTTACTGGCAAAAATTTCTCTTTGACACAAAGACTGCAGCATAGATGTATTTGTAAATGTTGCGATGGCTCAAGTAAAAAATAAAGTTTGAATTTATTTAATAGAGCAGGTACCTGGAACACCGCCTGTCGAAGGTCTCCCAGGGTTTTCCTTCTGTCAATAGTCAAATCCACCACACTCTCTTTCCAAGAAAGTGAAGGATGCAGAGCCCCATTGTGGAACTTATAGCAGGAGCTCAGATGGAGATGTAAATCAATGCCGTTGTTTGCCGAGTCACATTCAGCTCTTTGGGACAATAACACAACAAACTGGTGAATTTAATATCAAACAGATGTTTCTGTTCAGCTGTCCTGGAACTGCTCCCCACCAGGGCTAAATTCCCTGTCACATTCCCTCCTCGTTTATACCTGTATCTGGCTCTAGCAGCTCAAGGTAGCAGCAAATATTTTTAAAAATAAAGGAGTGGAATTCACTCAGAGACAGAATCCCAGGGTGGTTTGGGTTGGAAAGGCCTTAAAGCTGATCCAGTCCCACCCCTGCCATGGCAGGGACACCTTCCACTATCCCAGGTTGCTCCAAGTCCCATCCAGTCTGGCCTTGGACACTTGCAGGGTTGAGGCAGCCACAGTTTTGTGGGAAATATTCCATAAAATACTCTTGTGTCCATATTTTGGTATCTTAACTGTGATTCAGGTGTATCAGCACTTGTGTCCCTCAACACAAGGGCAAGTTTTGTCCAACCTGAATACCATGAGCTCTTCCCTCCACTTTTCTGGAAGAGAATATAATTTATCTGTTAATTCCCAGTAAACTGAGTTCTTCCGCCTTCTCCCAATGGAGAACTCCCTCTACAAACACAATTAAGATAATGCATTCCACTCTCTTTCCAGAACTGCAGTGATTTTCACCAAAAAATGGTACATTTCTAAACTGCAAGCATGTTTCCCTTGAAATTCTGTAGGATGCCTGCTATCAGGGAGGCAGGGAACCAGCAGAACGTGGATATAGAAATTATATTCCTCAATTAACCTCTATGACATTGAATCATTTCAGTACTGACTCTGTTCAAGGAGTTTCTGCCTTTTAAATGCCTTGGGAGTCCTGCAGATAAAAGCTCTTTGAGATGGGTACAGTGACACCAAAATACCTCTTTTTTTGCAGCTCTGTATTAGCAGCATTCATTTCACTCAGGAGGTGCTCAGGAATTTGATACCTTGGATTTCCTCTTGCTGCAACAAAAAAATATAAGCTTAAAATGTGGTCTGGCAAACAAGAAAAGTGATCAAGATGAGACATTGCAGTGCAGTACAAGAATGTGGAACTCAGAGAAATTATGCTCACAATAGAGAAAATTCAATTTCAAAGTGATATAAAGAACAAATACTTCTACGCCTTCCAATCAACCTTTAAGGGAAATTAATACATAAATGCCATTAGCAACAACTTGTATTTGTTTCAGCTGATGCTCTGCTATTATTTGTGGAGCATACTAAAATAAATTAGTCAGCTATAACCAATTAACACGTCATCATCTCTTTGTATCTTCATTTAACTCTTTTTTTTAAATGATCACTACAAGGAAAACTGGGGAAAAAAGCAGAAAAAATATCAAAGCAGGAAGCCCCCCAGGATCTCCAGATGAGCTTTGTGTACCTTCAGGTGGTCTTTTCAGCTGAGCTTTCCTGTAGAACAGCATGTAGGCACTCTCTTTACCCTGAAATTGTTTCTCAATATCCTTCTCCTTGATGGGCTGGACCTTGGAATCATTCAGATCAAACCAGTGGCACCCAGCAGAAGTGGCCCTTGACCTTGGGGGATTTTTCTCAGAGTTCCACTGGACATCATTCTTCTGGGGAGGGCTCTGGAGATCTTGTCCATGAGAATCCAGCTTGAACAGGAGCTTGTGCGCTTCCTTCAGCCCAACCTTATTTCCATCAGGGCTCAGCTGAAAGATCTGAGGATGATTCTGCAAGTACTGAAAGGAAAGTAAGGACAAGATGAAGAAGATGGGAAGTTTTAAATGCAGCAGCCTGCGTTAGGCTCACCTCATTCTCCTCAAAGTGAAACACAAACCCCCTAACTTCAGCCCTCATTTTATGGTGCTTCCTCATGTATTTTCTCAGTTTACCTCTGCAAATGCCTCAGGTCCACATTTCACACCTGCATTTAAATAATTATTGTGGAAATTGCAGGTAGCTCCCTTAAAAAAACAGGCAAACATCAATTTTCCACATGTCCACAACACAAATGCTAAAGCATTTTTCTTAAAACCTTATAAAATACAGCAACCAATTGGAAAACAAGGTTTTACTGGAGTATTAATTTCATGGACAGGCTCTAACTAACCAAAAAGTGGGACAGATTTTCAAAAACTGATTTCTGTTCACTAAGCGAGGATAATTTTTTACAGGGCAACCACAGAGACGGAAAAAAAATACCCAAACTCTCAGGCAGACAGTTCCTTAGGAATTTTGTGTTCCCTAGCCTGCTAATTCACATTACAAGCACCTCTCCTTCCACATGCTTATCCAAGGGTCCATATTCTCAATTATCATCCTCCTGACTGCTCAACAGGAATGTAAATTTTTATAAAAGCTATTTAAAACCAAAACTAACAAACATGCGATTACCTTTCGTAATGCTCCATATTGTTTTCTGTATTTCTTATTCCAGGACACCCCTTTCTTCTCCAGTAATTTCTGCCCTAATTGATCCACAGGAATTAGTTTAGCTTCTTCCTACAGAGAAATGAAAACTAAGGTAACAAAGGCTACAAAAGTCAAGGGATCAGCACAAAGAAGCTAATTTTGAAGTGGTTTAATCATTCCTGGTTTTTAATAACTGGAGTTGTATCAGAGGGGTTTAGGTCAGATATCAGTGAAAGGCTCTTCCCTCAGAGGGTGGTGGGGCACTGAACAGGCTCCCCATGGAACAGGCACAGCCCCAAGGCTGCTACAGCACTCTCAGGGATACACAGGGTGGCATTGTTGGGGTATCTGTGCAGGGCCAGGGGTTGGATTCTCTGATCCTTGTGGGTCCCTTGCAAGTCAGTATATTCTGATTCCTTTTGTAACAACTTTAGCGAGCAACTTAAATACTCCAAAAGGACCTTTGTCTGTATGAAGAACCATGATTAATATTAAAGACAAGTTTTAAATGCTTCACACCAAGTTCAGAAGAGCTCTGAACACTTAAACCTGCCCACTCTCACACACATCAACCCCTGGTAGATTCTCTAGCTCCAAAATCAAAGCAACGAACTCCTTACATACCATACCTCTGATAAAATCCCTTTTAAGACTGCCAATGGGTCTTCTGTTTCTTTGGCATTCTCAGTATCTCTTAAAGCCTTCTCTTCAATCAGCCCATCCTCTTCTTCCTGGATAAGAAAGACATTCACAAATATTGTTGTTTCACACACAATTAGAGGGTTTGATTATTCTGTACTGACATCATCATGCACGATTTAGAAGTGTGAAGGAAATTCTGATAAACTACCCTTCTCAATGAGGCAAGACACACAAAGCCTCATCAAAATATTACTTAAGTTTGGAAGCACATTCATCCACTAGCTCTTAACACTTTTATGAAGAATACAACCTCTAAAGCAAGGAAGAAAATCCTTCAGGACTTACTTGCAGTTGCCAGTTTCCTAATTCATCCACATCTCTGATATAAACATGATAGTGTCCTCCATAGCAGCCACCTTTGTGTATAATAACAGAGAAGAGCTCATACATGTACTCTGAATCATCCATTTCAGTCTTTAAAAAGAAAAACAATTATTGTAACAACAACAGAGGTCAGCAAGTCTCTCACACAAGGACAGTTTTACACCTTCAGCATCACTTCAGACATTTCTCAGTGTGTGTCTGCATGTGCAGAGACTGAAATGGCTTTTTGGGGCTGGGGACATAAGGAAGGACTGACACAAGCCACAGAGCAAGGCACAGCCTGATAAATCATAAAATCATGGAATGGGTTGGGTTGGAAGGGACAGTAAAGATCATCTGGTTTCTGCCTTGGGCAGGGACACCTCCCACTGTCCCAGGCTGCTCCAAGCCCTGTCCAACCTGGCCTTGGACACTTACAGAGATCCAGGGGCAGCCACAGCTGCTCTGGGCAGCCTCTGTTACTAAACAAGCATGATTCTGAACAATACTGAAAATTCAAAACGTTTTCAATTTCAATGTTTGCTCACAACCAGGCTTATTTTGTTTAAAAGTGGAGAGCAAAAAGAAGCAACACTTAGAAATACTAAAAGTGGGGGGAAAAAAGCATCCTCAAATGCAAACACTGAGAAATTTCCAAGCTTGCACTGCACCACTTCAATAAGAAAAATGTCTGTTCCATAACTGTGCTCTACTATGTTCTTCAAGGAGCAAAAATTGTCATCAAGCAATGGCATAGCTCAGTTTACAAACAGAATCATATTTATGAATGCAATCTCAGATTCCTGAGAAAAGTGAAACAACTACAAGCACATAAAGCACATATTGTACAATTTACACAAGATGTTACCAGAGAATAACCACACAAAAATAAATTTTCATTTCCACATGATAATCTTCCTGTCAAAGAAACGTTAGGTAAGTTTTGGGTAATTATTATACTCCTCCCCTTTGTAGCTTCAAGGTATTTCCCACTCAGTTCAAAAGTGAAGGAGGACACCACAAAGTTACTCAAATACCTTGCCCTGACAAACTGCAAAATAAAAGATAACTTCTCCTTGAGATGCAGGTTCTCTATTGAGCATACAGAAACTTTTAACAAATATAACAGTACCCACCTGCTCACAGAAAGGCCTCAGGTTGATCTGGATAGGGAATGTGTAGCAGCTCGTTTCCTTGTACCTTTCACACTTCTCAAAGTCGAAATTGAATCTCAGGAGGGAAATGGTGAGGAACGGAGGCAGCTTGCGCAGTTTAGCAGACTGGGAAGGGATTTAAAAGACATTTGAAGCACAGAGTTAGAACAAAATTGCACTTCCACCTTGCTGTGGTCAACTCCTTTTCCACCAAAGCTTTGTTACCACCAGGCAGACAAGATCAGTGCCCTCATTTTTAGAATTTTTCATTAATTCTCAATTTCTCTCCCATATACACAACCTAAAAGTGATCCAATTCCTTCTCCCTGTTAAGTCCCACATCTTCCTTGACTGGTGATCACCTGATCCTGCCACAGCAACTAAAGGACATTGGTGAAATTCTAGTCACTGATGACATTTCCACAGCCCATGTGCTCTACACAGGTTCCAGAACAACCAGGAGCTAAAGTCTCCCTCACTTATACAGAGGATCTTCCAGGCAGGAAAGCCAGGATAATCCATTAGAATGAGGAAGAATATTAATCCAGATCCAACCACTTGATATGTGAGCACATCAAGAACCCTTATGAGAAGTAAAACCAACCATCTGGTACCACCTCTATCTGCAGGTGTGGATTCCACTGCCACATTTCTGAGCCTTTCCAGTGTCTCCATCCTCCTCTCCATTGGCAGAGCCATTACAGGAACACACACAGGGTTTAAGAGTCCCCCTGAATTAGGAATTCCATTTGCAGCCACAGACCCTCACAGCCTGGCAACCCCCAGCTATGTGACTTCCTACCAAAACTCAGAGTTCCCACGCTCCTCCTGCATGGATGAGCACTTTTCAGAGGCAGACAACTTACCCTGTAGTGCCTTGAACCCAGTCAAGTTAAACTCCAGCCAGCCCTTACAACAAGACATGTGAGGCACTGGCAAATGTTCCTGAACTCCCAAGTCACTGATTAACCTGGCCTGTCCCCAGCTTCCCTTTGGACTACTCCCTTCCACGTCCAGAGGGCTGCAGGCTTTGGACTTCACTCATCCTGCTGCAGGAGGCCAAGGAGCTCTGCTGTTGTGGTGAGGGCAGAGTGCACCAACAGCCTGAGTCTGCTTCCCTTCACAAAAACTGACCAACAGATCCCATTCGCTGCACAAAGCAGCAGCTGCGTATTGTTTTCCTCCCTCGTTTGGGTTCTCCGGCAGTGAGTTTCCATGATTTCTCTCATTGCATGGATCTGTTTGTTTTTATTTTATGCTCTAACTTATCTTTTAGCTGAACCTCCAAAATGCCCAGAGCCAGGGTGCAGCAGACATAAAAAACTGCAGCGATAGTTGGGAAATGAGCCACAGGAGCCTTTCTTGGCTCCTGAGGTTTCATAGAATCCCAACATGGTTTGGGTTGGAAAGGACCTTATAGGTCAACCCATTCCACCTCTGCCACAGGCAGGTTCACCTTCCACTATCCCAGGTTGCTCCAAGCCCTGCCCAACCCAACCTTGGACACTGCCAGGGATCCAGGGGCAGCCACAGCTTCTCTGGGCACCTGTGCCAGGGCCTGCCCACCCTCACAGGGAAGAGCTTTTTCCTAATATCCCACCTAACCCTACACCATCATACCCCAAGGTGTTACCTTTGAAGCTTCAACAAGTTTATCACAGGCTCCACATCGATACAAGTTGTCATTCTCAAAGTATTCTTCTTCTACATACATGTTCCACAGGGCCTCCTCCAAGCCTGCAACACCTTTCACTGCCACTGTGAGGTCTAAGAAATCTTCCTGTGCAGAAAGGGTAACAAAAAGTGAGGTTCTGAGGGATATAAGTTTGTGGTACCTTAGGAAGACACTCATCCTATTCATCACAGCTGATGGGAAAAAATCCCTCATACAGCCACAGAATTTAATTTTTAAATACTGAATTTTTTATTAATTACAAAGAGCATAAAAGACTGTCAAGATATGTTCTGCTGTTACCTCACTGCACTCTCTGCTAACTACAACCACCAATGGCAGTGCTTGTGAACTCAGGAGATGCAAAACTTTTGGGTTTTTACCCCCGATGGAGACTGTTTAGAAAAAGTAGCCAAGACTTAAAGTCCAGCACTCACTACCTGGATTCAACAAGGCACTCAACAAAGATGACATTATTTTTGGACTTTAAAAACAAGAACATTTAAAGTCAACAGACTGAAGAGAACCCACCAGTGGAAAATCCCTGGCTTTACCTGTCTCTCACTGATGTTCTTGCACTCCTTACAAACAATGTGGTTGACAACAATGCCATGGTACAAGCGGTTGATGAGGTCGTGGCCTGATGTCCCCACAAGGGAAGTCTCCAAAGCACTGAAGAGGATCCTGTTTAATTCCTGCACATCGTGCTGCCTCATCTCCTGCAGGAGGAAAACAAAAGCAGGAAGGAGTGAAACACTGCTGTGCTTGCCTTATTCCTTAAAAATAACGTATTTCAACTGTCACAAAGACAGAGGTCTCAATGACTACTCATGTGTTTACTCCTTGAGTAGTAACGTACTACATTTATTATTGTTATTTTTAATTTGGTTATGCACCCAAGACATCTTCACTTGGGTAGAATCATGGAATTCCAGAGTGCTTTGGGTTGGAAAGGACCTTAAAGCTCATCCCATTCCACCCCTGCCATGGCAGGGACACCTTCCACCAGCCCAGGCTGCTCCAAGCCCTGTCCAGCCTGGCCTTGGACACTGCCAGGGATCCAGGGGCAGCCACAGCTGCTCTGGGCACCTGTGCCAGGGCCTGCCCACCCTCACAGGGAACAATTCCTTCCAAATATCTCATCTAAACCTATTCTCTGGCAGTTTGAAGCCATTCCCTAGATTTAGATTAATCTCTGACACAGTTCAACTTGGGTGAGAATCTTTGTATTTGAGGACAAGAAGCCTGTTGGAAAAACACTCCTGTAAAAACAAAGGAAAAGCAATTGGAACTGTATCTAAGAGCACAATCATCTTGCGTTCCTTCCTGTAAACAACTGCCATGGACTCCATGTGGAGATCCAACAACAGCTGACCCAATTCAACGTCATCTCCACAGCCTGAAGTATTTGAAGGTATTTCCTAAATGTCAGACTTCCAAAACCCATCTCCATTCAGGGAGAAGCGTGTCAGTGCTGGAGATTGGCACCTCATGGCTGTTCCAGCCGAAGCTCTCGGTGAGGTCTGTGGTGGATGCAGCCTGCTGGTCCAGGAGCAGGAGCTGAGCAAACAACCGCTGCAGCTGCAATGGGATTATCCGAACCTGGAAACAACGAGAAAATACAGCCAACAGGTCAGAAAGAGCCTTCAAAACCAGTCATTTCAACAAAATAGAAGCAATTTAGTACAAAGTTTGCGATAAACTACCCCCGTCTATTACCTTCATAACACAGGTTACTCGATTCACACCAAGCAGTCAAGACCTTGTTCCCAAAAATCTACAGTGCCTCACCTCACACAGCCAAGCAGAATCATGGAATGGTTTGGGGTGGGAAGGACGTTAAAGCCCATCCCATTCCAGCTCCTGCCATGGGAAGGGACACCTTCCATTATCCCAGGTTGCTCCACCCTGGCCCTTCCACAGATGGGGCACCCACAGCTTCTCTGGGCACCCTGTGCCAGGGCCTTCCCACCCTCACAGGGATTAATTTCTTCCCAATATCCCATCCATCCCTGCCTTCTGGCAGTGGAAAGCCATTCCTCCCATCCTGTCACTCCAGGCCTTTGTCTCAAGTCCCTCTCCAGCTCTCCAGGTGGTGGGGTGGAATGAGATAGGAGGGAGAACATCTCAGCAGAAACAGACTCAATATTTGATTTCTGAAGCAAAATCTCATGGCAATGAAAGCTTAGAACTGTGTGAAAAATCTAGTACCAGCCAACCCAAATTGCCTTTCAGTATCAAATTTAGGTTTTCACTTATTCTCCTAAATTTTACATGAATTGGAACCACCTTTCTCCACATCAACATCAGACAGTGACTAACAAGAAAATTCCCAACACCTTTGCATCCGGTTTCCTGCTGTCATCCAGAATCCCAAGCTCTTCAGGTCCCAGGGAGAACAGAGCCTCTACAATTGGAAAAAAATTATTATTTAAAAAGAAAACATATCCTCTTTGAAGATTTACTGTCTTTTAATGTCAGGCATTACGATGTTATTCAGTAATAATTTATTTGAAGTGAACTGTGCCCAGAAATGACCTGAATTCACTGTGTTTCTTTAATAAATCACCAGAAATGCAAGTCTCACTAAAATATCAATCCCAACATTATTTTAAGAAGGTTTTGAGCACCTCACCTCTAAATTCAGGTGTGAAAAGCAGAGTCTGCAGAAGGGAATTGAGGTAGCAGGTCCCACCCTGATTTTTGATTCCACTGAGATTGGTGCAATCCCTGGGAGCTGGAGGCTCAGACTCTCTGGGCTTTGATTTATTCCCTTTCCCAGAATGATTGTTTGAAATAAAGGAAAAATCCTCTTCAAATAAGTCCCCAAACATTGTGAAGGCAAAAGAGTCCTTTAAAAAGACAAAATAAGCATTTACTATAAAAAATGCAGTTGAACCCACCCACCTCAAATCCCCCAAGATGAACCTTAGAGGTCTGACTGAAGAATTTGTTTATTTATTTTACATTTTATTCTGGTCATTCTAAAAATTAATCCATGTAAAAGTGCAAATTAGTGTAATAAAAAGAATTAAAAGCATTTCTGCTACCACAGGTCTGAGCAGACTTTTAACCAGAATCAAACCCACCAGAACTCAATATTGCACAAAGCTGTATTTATTCTTACAAGTGAACTGTGCCCTACCTTGGAGTGTCCTCACCTACCCCCTCCAAACCCCTGGAACTTCTTTATCTGAGACATTAAAGCATCAAGACTATGAAGTTTCACTTCCTAATGAACATAAATAGGAAATAAATCACTTTGATTCAGCTTTTCCTCCTCTGAATGCCTCTCTTACTCCTTAACTGCCTTAAAAACTCAGTAAAGGCCCCTCCTCCCAAGCTTCTGGATGTAATTCCTGGGTTTGGCATTCATTCTAAGGTGTCTCCCAGCCTTCACTCCTGTTTCCAGCCAGGCCTGTTGTACTTTAGCATTTAGACTATTCTCCTCCCTGAATGCCCAGCACCTCCTGAGGGGATTGTTTATCCCAAAAAAGGGCCATATCCAGGAGACACCACCCACCCACCACTCCAGAGAGGCACTTGAGTGCCAAATCCTCCCTCGCTCCTTATTTCGGGATTCTCAGAGCTCTGCTGGCAGCCTCCTTCCCTTAAAAACCACACAGGAATATCAACTGCAAGGAATTCTGGATGGTCCAATGCTTTCATAAAGCAGGGACAATTCAGAGAATAAGGTGTTAGCCTGCCAAGGCTGGAACAAATCCATGACAGGTGATCCCAAACCTCTCTAATAAATCCCTGGTAGGAGATACCAAACTCATGGCAGAAGATCCCAAAGCTAATAAATCCGTGGGAGGAGATCACAAATCCCTTTAAGAAACCCACAACAGGAGATCCCAAACCCCTCTAATAAATCCAAGATAGGAGAACCCTAAACCCATCTAATAACGCCATGAAAGAACCCAAATAATCCATAATAAATCCATGACAGGAGACCCTAAATTCCCCCAATAAAACCCATGTCAGGAATCCCAAAACCTTCTAAATAACCCATGACAGACAATCTCTAAACCCCTCTAACAAACCCATGGAAGGAATCTCAAAACCCTCTAATAAACGCATGACAAGAAATCCCTAAACCCCTCCAATAAACCCCTGAGACGAGATCCCAAAACCTCTCTAATAAATCCATGACAGGAGATCCCCAAACCACTTTAAGATATCGGTGACAAGCAACCCCAAACTGCTCTAATAAATCCACGACAGGAGACCCCATGACCCTCTAATAAATCCAGGCAGGGACCTCCAAACCTCTCTAAGAAACTCATGGCAGGAGATCCCAAGCCCCTCTAATAAGCCCATGGCAGGAGTTCCCAACACCCTCTAAAAAAGCCCGAAGATTCCCAAACCCCTCTAATAAATCTGGCAGCAGACCCTGAACTCCTTAAATAAACCTAAGCTAGGAGACCCTCAAGCCCCTCTAATAAACCCATTCCAGGAGCCCCCAATGCCGGGCAGTCTCCCCCTGACCGGCGACCCCCAGCCCCTCCAAGCCCCTCACTCACCGTGCCCGGCCCGGCCCTACGGCCACGGCCCCGCGGCCGCCGCCATATTTGTTGTGTGGCGCCGCGCAAAGCACGCCGGGACCGACGGCCAGCGATGGGGCCGGGCCCCGCGCGGGGAATGCTGGGCGTTGTAGTTCCCTCTGCGTGAGGGGAAGGGGCGTCCTGGGAATCTGTGGGACTTCCATCCCTGGAAATGTTCCAGGCCAGGCTGAATGAGGCTGGGAGCAACCTGGGATATTGGAAGGTGTCCCTGCCCGTGGAACGGGATGAGCTTTAAGGTCCCTTCCAACCCAAACCAGTCTAGGATTCTGTAAACACCAAATCTCTCCAAACAAACTGTTGTTCTGTGTCATAGGTTTATTACAGGACTGTGGGATAGCCTTTAATGGATTGGTTAGAGGGGTTTTGGAATTTCCTCTCAAGGATTTATTTGAGGGTTTTGGGGCTCTGTTTTAAAGGATTTATTAGAGGGGTTTGAGGCTTTCTTTCAATGGATTTATTAGAGGGGTTTGGGACCTTCTGCCACAGGTTTATTATAAGGGTTTGAGGTCATCTGTCATGGATTTATTACAAGGATTTGGCATCTCCTGTCGTGAGTTTTTTAGACAGATTTGGGGAGCCCTGTCTGGATGTTTTAGAGGGGTTTAGGCTCTTCAGTGATGGATTCATTCCCACCTTGGCCGATGTGTTGTAGCTACCCTAATAATGCCCTCCTGAGCCTGGAATGGCCCACCCTGCACCTGACAGAATCACCAAGCCTGGAAAAAGCCTCCAAGACCACCCAGTCCCACCCTCACCCCACCACTGCCATCATCACCCCTAAACCACGTCCCCAAGTGCCACATCCAGGACCTTCCGGCATAAACACCATCAGCTCCCTCAGCTGCTCCTCCCAGAACATTTTCTAGCCCCTTCCCCAGCTCCCTTGCCCCTCGCTGGGCAGAGCTGCCCCCAAATTTGTGACTTTTCCCCCAAATCCAGCGTTCCCACTGCCTCCTTGCTCACGTGTGAGCAGGGAGTGACTTTTATCTCGCCCTGCCTTGAACCCAGCAAAGTTCAACTCATCCAGAATCCCTGGCCAGGATAACCCAGGATAACCAGGCCAATGGAGGGAGCCTTTGGCAAGTTCACAAACACTGAGGTACTGATTAACTTCACCTATCCCGGGATTGCCTTTCCACCCCTCCTCACGTTGAAGGTTTGGATGGGAAGTTCATCCTGCACCAGGAAGGAGATGAGAATTTTAGTCACTTTTACCTCAGAGCTTCTCGCCCCTATTCTGAAGCTGAAATATTTTGTTTTTTGAAAAGCAATCCTGACAGAAAACTGCTCTCTGCCATTTTCTCAGTAGCAATAATTACAGACATTGGTAAAATGGGAAAAATAAATGAGGCTGATATGAGAAAAACAGCATGCAGTTAATTTTGGTGCATTGGCCATGATACGAAGGGGGATAACAGAAATGCTGTGCCTGAGGGATGGAGGCTGCATGGCTCTAACTATCCTGGGTTGCATTCTTTTTAATTTTGGCATCGATAGCAATGCTGTAAGGCTGACGGATCTTGGGAAAGCTCATTTGTACTGAGCCTGCTCCTTTGTTGAGTCAGGTCTGAAACCTGAGGCTCCAGTGGCTGTTAAAACACATTTGGTGTTTGTCCTATTCCTGGTGGGGAGGAGTTTCCAGCTACCTGAGGGCCACCTCCCAGGCTGGGAAACAAATCTGTAAAGCAAGAACTGGGGCTTCAGCTGCCAGGGTGGCCTCTTGCAGTGCCTCTTCTTGGTGGCCCTGGCACTGGGGACATTCCTACTGAGTCAGAAGAGCCCTGAGCCTTATCCTGAGGGTCTCCTGCTCCATCCCTGGAGGAATCCTCTGAGGATCTGCCTCCACCACAGTGAGGCTGTTTTCATTCGTTACATTGGTGGGGTTGGAGTTGTTCACACCGAGTTTGCCTTCCTGGGTCCTGGCCAAGGTGTGACACAAGACACAACAGAGATGAGGAGGGATCTGAGTAGCAGATTCAGGAGCTAACTGAGCACCAGAGGAATTCCAGTGACTCAGCATTGAAAGGATCACCCAATCTGGCCTTCCAAGTAAGCAGGGAAAAGGGAAAAAAACAGACCACCCACAATCCAAAGCAGTGAATCATTAACTAGAGGATCATCACAGAGCACAGTGCAGCAAATACCTTCAGTTGCCTTCCAAAGCATCTTCTGGCTACAAGCTGCAGAAGTCTCTTCCACAGCCCTGAGTCTGGCCACAGCAACATGGCTTTGAGGCTTTGCTGTGCCTGGATTTCCACCCTCCTCCTCCTGCCCAGCCTCTCGCATGCAGGGAAGCTCCTGGTGGTGCCCGTGGTCGGGAGCCACTGGCTGAGCATGCAGGAGGTGGTGCAGAAGCTGAGCGAGAGAGGACACGAGGTGGTGGTGGTCGTTCCCGAGGTGAGCTGGAACATGGAGACGACGCAGGCCTACAAGGTGGTCACGTACCCGGTGACACAGAGCCTGGAAGAGCTGGATAACGCCTTTCAGGAATACGTGGCCATGCACCTGAAGGAGCAGCCTTTCCCCCTGAATG